>JAINUG010000129.1:1585000-1817500 GCA_029706075.1 Aldrovandia affinis
CCTGGGAAATGGGGGGCGTTGAAAGCTCTGCTCTGTGAGTCTTTGTTAGATGCTCGCCTGTCATTGGTGCATCGGGGGAGACCGCATCCTTAACTCAGCAATCGGCCCAGTGGAGTCTGGCACAGTACGCCCTGCACGCTGGCAGATCTGGTCTCTCCGTCAAAAGCTCAGTGGGTGTCGTGGGATGGGAGGATATGTGGGAGGGAAGAGGGAGTCCAAGAGAAAATGGCTCAGAGAACCACGCTCAGAGAACCACACTGCAACAAACAAGAACTCAGAGAACCACACAGCAACAAACAAGAACTCAGAGAAACAAGGCGCAGGAGAAACACACTCCAATGGACCACCTCCAACCACACATCACTGTAGAGCAGGGGTGGGCAATCTTACCCTGTGTGGGTGCAGGCTTTTGTTCCAACTGAACAGTGACACACCTGATTCCACTAATCAAAGCCCTGATTGAAGACTTTGATTAGCTGATTAGTCAAATCAGGTGAGCTACTGCTCGGCTGGAACAAAAGCCTGCACCCACACCGGCCCACAAAGGGTAAGATTGCCCACCCCTGCTGTAGAGCCACCTCTTAGTTTCCGCCCCTCTGTCTCTCCTGCCCTCTCACCACGTGACGGCGCCTTCTGGTTCTCCGTGGAACACCGTGCGACAGTGCGGCTGGGAGCTCAATGTAATTTAAAACTCGAAGCCGCTGCCTTTTAGGGACAATCTCTGGGCTTGCCTTGTTCGGCACGCGTGATTTGTGGGCCGTTTCCACCGAGGCCCCCGTATCGCTTTATCTGTGGATCCCCGGGCGGACGCCCTGATCTCCGTGCCCTGTAATCATGTCCCTGTTCCTGGGCTTTCGGAAGGTCTCTTGCATCAGTCGCGCCGGCCCAGGGTACTGAAGTGCTGCTCAGGCTAATCACGTCTGCGATCAATCTTACTGGCCTTCTGCTCGCTGCATGGGAGGGAGTCATCTGCTTCTTTGAAGTGAACAAATGATCCTGCCAATGTGCAGCGCCACACCCCCCCCCCACACACACACACACACACACACACACATGCACATGCACACGTCCACACACACATACACAGGCACATATGCATGCACACACGCACATGCATGCACACACAGGAGCACACATGCAAATGCGCGCACACACACACACAGTGGTGGGACTCACACATGTCAGCTCTCTCATGCCACGTGACATCAGACGATCTCCAGGCCAGCTGTCACAGGTAGAGAGGGGCTCCATGTAAAGTCACAGCCACCTGATCAGACCGCAGGGAATCTCACCCTGATGAGAGGACCTAAATAAACCCCTGTATTTCTCCTGCTGGTGTCAGAACCCTTCCTTATCCCAAATAAAATCACCCAATAACCCCCCACCTCTTCCAATACAACCTTTACACCGGGCAAGATGAGAGCTGCCTCAAAACTTTATGATTCACGATATACAGCACAAATGATCGTACTTTGCACTAAAGGTGCGACTGAGAAGACACCATCGAACACACACGCACAGGTCTCTAGGCCGGTAATAGGTCTGCACAGTAGGCCCCACACGTGTGAGCATATTGCTGCCTCTGTTTCAACGTTCGTCACAGATCTGCGTTGTGTTTCTCCCAGGATCCGTACGGCGCAATTACATGGATAATTTATGCGCTCAGAGCAGTGCCTTCTGGGTCGGGAGCGAGCCTAATGTGAAACAGTCTCGGGCCGCTCCGCGTTTGAGAGGGAGGTCGTGACCAATCCTGCTGCTCCCTCAGGTCGCCAGGGGAACGGCACGAGCGTTGCCGGGGTCAGCCAATCATCGTCCCGAAGGCCTCCGCGCCTACCCTCGGTCCTGGAGCCAGGGTCTTCCCCGTGTGTCCCTGGGCGGGGCGGGGTGGGCTGTGGCCTTTCTGTTCCATTAGACTTCAGCGATGGTTGCTCTTTATCCTCTGACCGAGTTATACCATGTGACCGTGCTCGCCAAGATAATAACATCAATAAAATGAGTGCACATCATCGTCCATCTGGTAGTACACATTAAGAAGGAAAATCACACAAATCGCTCTGCTATTTCACTTTGGAAATTCCTTTATGGATATGCAATATACTGTAAATATATGGTCTTTTTGGAAAATATAATGAGAGATATATTTCACATCAATGTATTTAAAAATATATGTATTTCTGAAAACTCCAGTTATTTGCCCATATTTAGCAATATCTATTCTGATCTCAATAATATATTTTATTTCAATGTATTGCCACAGTCAACCCTAATATAATATATTTTATTTCACATCAAAAGCAGTCCTAAAAGCAGTAACCTGTGGGTTACATGGTGAACCGGATATTTAATTGGCCTGTCCTACGACACAAGCAGAATAGTTCAGTAAAGTTCTCGTGGAGTCGACTCAAGCAGGCATACGTTTTTGGTTCATGGCGTATGGTCGTGGCACCCATAACCTGCGTGCCTGACACCAAACGATCCCACTCTCGGTGACGCGGATATCTCGACCGACTCTCTCTCTCTCTCTCTCTCTCAGTTTCCCCCTCTTAAGCAATTGAGTCAATCACGCGAGCGTGCAGGGGAAAACAGAAATGCGTATATCCTTTCCCCCCTGATAATGGCAGTGCTGGACTCAGGTGACCCATTTCTAAAGCGCTCTGTGCAGAGCGGAGTGTTTATTTCAGCGGGCCGGACTGACCTCAGAGGGGTTAATGTGTTTGTGTGGAAGAGCGCAGCCCAGGGCAGGCCTCCGCTGAGTGCTCACTCCGTCGCGTCGAGCGCACTGACATTTACTGCTCTGTCGCTTCTGCAATTTCATCCCCCCTCCCGCGTGCGGGCTAACACCACGGCCCACTGAGAGCCAGCCGAGAACGTCTGAATCCGTGCCGCATGCGATTCCACTTCCAATGTTTCCTCCTTCACAGAGAATCGAAACATTACTGCGTTTTGTTTTTTTTTTTTTCTTAATTTTCCATGGTTTTCAAATGTGAGACAACTTAAGATTTTTCCAAAATAGTGAATTTATTTAAAAAGTCAGTTAAGTTGATCAAGAATTGAAAACATCCTTAAATGTCATTATGGGGTCGAAGTGTTCAGTGTTCCATGTTGAAGATGGACTCAGAACAGAATCACCTGTTAAACTCCTTACATTATGATCTTGTCACCATATACCAGCACACTGTATGACAGGCAAAAGTGGGTTATAAATAAACAATAATACATTTGGTTTATAAAGCTCCTCTCTAATCCCGACACTGATATATGTCAATTTGCTTCTCTCTGGGCCTCCAACTTAAGGAATTAGCTGGATATATGCGTTTAAACTCTTATCGAGCAAGGCCATCATGTCATTCAATGGCTGTGTGTGAGATAAGAGCCACCGTTTACCCACAATCCCACAAATCTAAAGAACCTCTAAGTAAATGTAAGTGTTTTCGGAATTAAAAACAAACAAAAAATACTGTAAATAAAGGGGTTTATTCATATTTTTTATTGCAAACATACATATATTTTTTTTTTGAGGGTTGGGGGGGTTGCTGATTTTTCTGACAATCGACACGAGACACAAATAATCATTCCCAAGCAGAACAGTCTTGTATAAGCGCATACATCATTCATTTACTCAACTGGGTATTAGTTAGAGCAAATGCAGAGTTGAGCTCCATGAGTTCACTCGCTCTCTGATCTTTGACGTTGCACTAAACGGTGTGGACGGAGGAGGAGGCTGTAGCTGAGATGGCAGAAACTAAGCCTCACTCCCTCCTTTCCTCCTTCCGTCCCTCCATCCCTCCATCGCTCCCTCCCTCCGGCGCGCTCTGACATTCTTCTCCAGCAGCAGCAGAACTAATGTCTTCCCGTCTGATGGGCCCGTCCTCCCCAGCCCGGCTCTCCGTCTCCGTCCGGGCCCAGCTCCTGGTGTCAGAGATCCGTGGGGTAGAGGGGGAGCCGGCGGTGGGAGAGGGCCACGATTTATGTCCCGCGCCGGGGCAGGGGCCGAGGGAGACGGGCCGAGCGCCACAGGGTGAAGGATGGCTCCCCCCTCGCCCTTTATTGACTTTCCGTGCCTCCTGTCCTGTAGAGAGAGGCCGGTCCCCCCCCCCATCCTCACTCAGCCCCCCCCTCCACACTCAACCCCCCTGGTAAGTGTGCAGCGGTACAACTGGGTGAGCCACAGAGGGAGAGGGAGAGGGAGAGGGAGAGATATAGAGAGAAAGAGAGAGGGAGAAACGGAGAGCCTTGACGTGGGGCTGCAGTGCCGCCCTTGCTCCTGCAGGGGGAGGCGCTGAGCAGGACGGACGGAATTCGGGCCCTGAGCTACAGCCAAGCCAGCTGGTGTGCGATCGGGTTTCCGCTGGCACGAAAACACTCTGCTTATACCATCAGCAATCTGAGGAATTGCATTCAGGTGTTGCGGGCCCATATTTTTCATGTTGCAAAGACCCAGAATGCTTTGGCATTGGTTTTGAAGCAAGCCCCGCCCACCCCCGCCCCTACCCAGCCACCCCCAAAGCACACACACACACACACACACACATAAACATACACATACACTGACTCATGCATGCTGTTTTTGCATCCTGCAGTACATGGAATAAGAATGATTGGACAGTAGAGGGCCCCAGATCATGATAGCTTTTGGACAGGAAACCTCCATCAACGCCCGTGTGTTTCTCATTGCGTTCACATACAAGTGCAAACCAGACATAAAGGTCAAACTGCATTTCATGGTCAAAGACTTGATGCGGTCCCGCTTTCCTGACTGAGTTCATTTGAGATGGAAGCAGTGCAAAGAACCAAGAGCCTTAACAATATTTAACAGGGACGGTATTTCTGAAATCTTCCGTTCTCATTCCTGTTCAATGCTTTTCCAGTTCTAATTCCACTGATTTTGACAAATATCTTTGTCATTGTGGCACTGAAATATTTCTGTGTGCAACATGTTTACTTAAAATGGACAACTCCTAAATTACAGGTAACTATCAAAATAAAGGAAACACTTGAGTAAATGAAGGGTTCTGGCGCCTCTGTTATGGTGTGGGGTGCATTTTCCTGGCATGGTTTAGGTCCACTACACCCCTTAGAGGGAAAGGTAAACACCAATAAATACAAAGCCATTCTGAGTGATCACCTTCATCTGTTCCAGGATGACAATGCCCCCCATCCACAGAGGGTTCAGTGAATGGTTTGATGAGCATGAAAACAATGTAAACCATATGCCATGGTCTCAGTCACCAGATCTCAAACCAATTGAACACTTATGGGAGATTCTGGAGCAGCGCCTGAGACAGCGTTTTCCACCACCATCAACAAAACACCAAATGATGGAATTTCTTGTGGAAGAATGGTGATGCATCCCTCCAATAGAGTTCCAGACACTTGTATAATCTATGTCAAAGTGCATTGAAGCTGTTCTGGCATCTCATGGTGACCCAACGCCCTATCAAGACACTTTATGTTGGTGTTTCCATCATTTTGGCAGTTACCTGTATGTGACGACATTCTGCATCTACAGATTTTCTAGTTAAACATGCCAAGGCATCTAAACAGCAGAGTTATACAGCAGAGTTATACAAATTAAAATGTAACGCAATGTTGCAAAACACATGACAAAATCTAACCTGAAGACGAGAGTGTTTGGACACCACGCTGACATGCGCTGCGGACCATGACAAAAGATGGAAAAGGATGCAGAAAACAGAGCTGGGTTTTGGACGCGCGCGTTGTATAATGTTGACGTGAACGACGATACGTCCGATGAGAACATGAGAACATTTTCTGTAATCACGGGGAGGCTCCCAGCATGCAGAACCATGTTGTTTGTGATGAGAAAGTTTTAGGGGAAACAGTAAGGAATACACAGAACATGGTTCACATGTGGCTCCACTTATATGGTGGGTAATCTTCTTCCTGCTATACGCTACTTGCCAGAAATAGCGGAAAGATTCATTCGATATTTTGGGAGTGACGTTCGAGTGGCATTGAGTCCCCAGGACAGCGCAGACAGGTGTGTTGAGGTCTGGACTAAAGGGGAGTTTAATTGGGGGCACAGAATATTTGGGGACCAGGAAGCCGAGATAGTGGAGACCTCACTATGCCCAACGTGACTGGGCTGTAGGGTTCTCCATCTCTCACAAAAATATTTTATGTTATAAAGTTGAGGTTGAGTCGCGGTTGTTGGGCTGTACTGGAGGAGCAACGTCCCGCAACGACGAACGTTGTCCCACATTTTAACAAAATAATAACATAACGGATATGATTCAACCTGCTTGTCCTGCATTTGCACTGTTTGAATCTGGTCATCTTAGCCGCTCCGCCACAGAGGCTCATAGACATAGGATACACCGCCTCTGTGAGCCGACCCTCGGTGTGTGTGTGTGTGTGTGTGTGTGGCGTGAGCCGTCATCAGTCTGAGGACTGAGGAAAACTCACGTGTCGTCTCTCTCTCTCTCTCTCTCTCTCTCTCTCTCTCTCTCTCTCTCTCTCTCTCTCTCTCTCTGTGTCTCTCTCTCTCTGTCTTTCTCTCTCTCTCTCTCTCTCTCTCTCTCTCTCTCTCTCTCTCTCTCTCTCTCTCTCTCTCTCTGTTTCTCTCTCTGTTTCTCTCTCTTTCTCTCTCTCTGTCTCTCTCTGTCTCTGTCTCTCTCTCTCTCTCTCTCTCTCTCTCTCTCTCTCTCTCTGTCTCTCTCTCTCTCCCCTCCCGGCCTTGGGAGAACGCTGGAAAGGTGATTGCGCGCGTGGGAGTTGCGGAGGGGCTAAAAACAACGATAAGGCGCGCGCTCTATTTGCGGTTCGCCTTCAAAGAGCGGAGAAGACCTGCTCTTACCTAATTGGGCTCGGTTGCCGATGTGTTGAGTCTAATCAGAAGCTGTCAAGAGCTGACACTGTTCTCATTCCTGGCGCTTAATTAGTGTCTCCCTTCTTTTAATGGAAATGAATAACAAGGGTATATATTTTTGTAGGACATGACATGATTTTTAGATGATGATGCCAAGACATCGCGCGGTAACTGTGTTAATTAACACCCAGATGTCAACCCGACCGTCACGCCTAACTCCTCGTGCCGCGCTGGGTCAGCGCTCCACGAGGCTAATTACGCGCGTGTGTATCTTAATGTGGACATGCGCGTGTAAATACTTCATTTTAAACGCCCCACTTTTGACAAACTGACAGTTTTATAATCTCGGGACTGGGCTGTAGACGGGACGCACACAGAAGAGAATTAGTCAAATGCGGAGATATCGCGTACGTTTCGCTTTAACTGCTATTTCTGTTCATTAAAGTGTTTTATTGTTCTCTTCGTAATTGACAGTGAAGGATTCTCTATTTCTATGGCGGTGCGTTTTGGCACAAATAGAGTAGAAGCGTAATAGCTTTCCGACTGAAATTCGTTTTTTATGTAAACAATTATCCATCTTTTTACACAATATGTATTCAGTGGTCACATATATTAAAGATTATATATAGATATATATAATTATATATAATTTATTATTGTAAAAAAAAACAATAAAACAAATAAAAATAATTATAAATAATAAAAATAGAAATAATTGTATATATATATATATATACCCCATATACACTATATATATATAGGATATATATAGGCTATCAATGATCACTGAAATCTGCTTTTGCTTACATTTGTTACTCAAAGTTAAGGACAAAGTAACAAGTAAGTAGCCTACTTAGATTTTAGGAGTAGTGCTGTTAGATTTCATCTAGATTAGACTTCCAAATAAACAAACACGGCATGCTTGTGCAAAAAGTGGAATAGCATTTACAGCTTTCCCACGCTCTCGTTTGAAATGTATTTATGTATTCTGCAAAAGCAGGCTGTTCCATTTCTCCCGCTCTCCCTGCCTTTGAAACTGCACGGTTCCTGGTGCAAAGTTGAGGCGCGGTTTCTGTGACTGTTTTCATTTGACGGCACATGCCACGTACACTCAATAGAAAGAGAAATTACTGCTATTTCATCAACTACTTTCCCGTCATCCCGAAACAATCAAAAGCCGTGTATTTTCCAGTTCGTTGACATACACACCACAAAAAATGTCAGTTTGCTTCCTTCGACGTTACGAGGAACAAGGAACGTGTTTCTGCAAACCTCCTGATCATGCCGAAAGTCCGAAAGACAAAGTTTCCGAACCTTTCCCAAATTCTGGATTTGATTAGCATCTCGAGACAGGATTATTTATAACGGCGATGTCCTAAATGTAAGGGAATTGAGATGGGGAAAAATCGTCATCAGATACACAGTGTGCGTTGTGGTATCCTTTATTCCTTAAAACCTAGCGCACACACATCGCACCTACCGACGAGTCAAACTCCTTCTCGCAGATAATTCTTCACTGTTTCCTGAAGTCCCTTAATTGAGCTCGCCCGAAACGCGACCACGAGCGCCAGTCACCATCAATTAAAAACCCCATTTACATTCCCTCCTCTCGCCAACACATGTGCTCTGCGAAAGAGTGTGATTTTCATAGGCCTCGGCTCATCTGTTTGTGATTTCAAGACCAGGCCATTTTCCATATTTATTGAAATGTGGCACAACATGAAAGCCCCGGCGAAGCAAACTGCAGAAATGCCATTCCGATCGCACAAATAATCCCGCGCTTTGGCAGAGGCGGCCTTTTAAATAAATATCTGATTCATAAAATATTAGCTTTTTTAAGAGCTCTGTTTATTGTACAAATGCCTGCGGCCCAAATTAAGTATGAAAACACTGTGATCATCGCAGAATCAAAACGCAGCCTGATTAAACTGCGAGCCCCCCGATAGAGGCGGTGACCGCACTTCGAAAATAAACAGTGCCTCTCCGGGTGGGGCGCCTGCGAGCGCTACCGCCCCCGGGCCAGGCCTACTGCGGCAGTGGCATGTCCAGACTGTTTTGACTGGGGTGGCCCAAGTGGGGCACTGACCTATGTAGGGGTGGCATGAAGTACAAATGTGCACATCGGGGCGGGGGGCACGGAATGGCATTAATTTACAATTTTTGTCTCTACTACCCATATCTACTTTAATTACTAACATTACAGTGTCTTACATTTCTGTGTTTAATTTAAAAGATAAATAAACCTATACCAATCACAACAAAACAGAGTGGCACCAACAGAGCCAATCATAGTTTAGCATCTGGGGTGGCACCTGGGGTGGCCAATCAGATTCCAGGGGTAGCACGTGCCACCCTAGGCCAGCCCCTGAACACGCCGCTGTGCGGGACGTTTCCCGGGCCAGACTGCAGCACTCGACCCGTGGGTTGAACTCGTGCTACAAGGCAACCCTATAATTTTTAATGTCTTGTTCCAGTTCATTGTTTTCTTTTTGCATTTTCCCCCAACCCGAGATGCTGATGTCATTATAATGATGGGCGCGAGGCACGAATTCGGTGACTCACCCAAAGTATTTATTTCTACAAAGATCGAGGCTGAAAGAAAATGAGGCATTTGTAGACATGTGTGTGTAATATGTACGCGATACCACAGAGAAGCCCAATAGATGGATTATATCAATGTGTGAGATATTTGGTTCGTATGGGCCAGGCAGTCTCTTCCGCTACTTGCTTCCAACGGGGGGAGCGTAGAACTCTAAAAGCGGATGTTCGTCATCGGAACAATAAATAAAAAATTATATTCCGAGCCTTCAGGGTTGTCATCAATGCCAGAACCGACTCTGGGAACATGTCGTTACCATGCTTGTAAAAATAACCTGATCCTGAAGGAAAAGACAATTAAAAATGATGTGTTCATATTCATATCTAATAAATGCCACTTGACGGCCAAAATATGAATGGATTTATGTAAAAGAAATCACATTTTTCCCGCAAGCAATTCATGTTTCACCAACTACAAAGAGGAGTATTGTACTAAATGGAATATTGACATTTGTATCCTGGCCACGAGAAAAGTAAACCATGATGAAACTGCACCAATCCGACACATGCTAATTCAGATGTGCTTGTGTCTTAAGGCAAATACACAGGTTGCCTTAGTGATCCAGGCAGCAGGGCATTAGATTTTCAAACATTAGAAACAGACAGGAAACATCTGGTTGAGTGCAATTTATCAGTGCCTGTTTGTGTGTATGTGTATGTGTGTGTGTATCTATTTTCTTCTGTGCATAGTACCTGTTTGTGTGTACGTGTGTGCATATTTTTGTGTGCATATGTGTGTGGGTATATGTTTTGTGTGTGTAGTATCTGGGTATATGTGTGTATGTGTGTGTGTATGTGTTTTTTTGCACATAGTACGTATATGGATATATGTGTGTGCATGTGTGTGTGTGTGTGTGTGTGTGTGTGTTTTTCTAGCATAGTATATGGATATGTGTGTGTGTGTGTGTGTGCGTGTTTTCTGCACATAGTATATGGGTATATGTGTGTGTGTGTGTGTGTGTGTGTGTGTGTGTAGTTCCTGTTTGTGTGTGTGTGTGTGTGTGTGTGTGTGTGTGTGTGTGTGTCTATATGTGTGTGTGTGTGTTTCTGGGCACAGTACTGTACTCCCACACATAAATACAGAAAGCAGCTTTTCCTTGGAGACTTGGCTGCGCTGCATCCATCCTGGTCCAGCCCTCAGCCACCCCACCAGACCCCCTGCACCCACCTCCCCGCTCCAGGGCCACCAGACCCTCTGCACCGGCCGCCCCTCTCCTCAGCCTGTCCACCAGACCCCCTCGTACCCACCCACCCCCTCTCCTCCCCTCTCCACCAGACCCCCTCATACCCACCCTCCCCTCTCCTCAGCGGCTCCACCAGACCCCCCCTCTCCTCAGCCTCTCCACCAGACCCCCTCATACCCACCCTCCCCTCTCCTCAGCCTCTCCACCAGAGACCCCCCTCCTCTCCCACCCTCCACCAGACCCCCTCTACCCCACAGCCTCTCCACCAGACCCCCTCATACCCACCCTCCCCTCTCCTCAGCCTCTCCACAGACCCCCTCATACCCACCCTCCCCTCTCCTCAGCCTCTCCACCAGACCCCCTCATACCCACCCTCCCCTCTCCTCAGCCTCCCACAGACCCCCTCATACCCACCCTCCCCTCTCCACAGCCTCTCCACAGACCCCCTCGCACCCACCCTCCCCTCTCCACAGCCGCTCCACCAGACCCCCTCGTACCCACCCTCCCCTCTCCTCTGCGGCTGCACCGAGCCCCTCGGACCCACCCTCCCCTCTCCACAGCCTCTCCACCAGACCCCCTCGTACCCACCCTCCCCTCTCCTCTGTGGCTCCACCGGACCCCCTCGTACCCACCCTCCCCTCCACAGCCTCTCCACAGGCCCCTCAAACCCACCCTCCCGGGCAGCCCTCCACCACCCACCCACCCTCCCCCTCTTCAGCCACTCCAAGAGTCATACCCCACTTACGTTTCCAAAGGGTCCCCGTTTCCCTCTACAATCAACCCACCTCAGTTTACTTGTTTGGGACAAATGCCACTGAGTACCATCACTGCTGTCCTGAAGCAGTAAACCATGAATCGTACACGTGTTTAATAGCCAAAGCTCATTTCCAGCACCAGTCCCAATTTGGCTGGCCCCATGTAACAGAGTGAGTCCTCCATTCCGTGAACAGTGACTTCACCGTATATGTCTCAGCCATTACACACTTTATTGGTCGTTTGCATTTACACAAACGCCATGTAATTCTTCGGAGGTTATGAAATGTAAAATGCCATACTGTGATTGGCATGTCGATATTTCTGCAGATGTTTGATTGGAGGTTCTTTTTAACACCCTGATGAAGGCTGAAATAAACGGCACGCAAATTAGCACTGCAAAACATGTGTGTGTGTGGGGCTTTACTCACTCTCGCCCAGGCTGTTTCCTCTAAAACATCACAAGGGAAGATGCTGTATTAGCGGGTGTGTTTTACAAGCTGGCATCGGTGATGGAGTTTAACGCTCGATGCAATTATTTCCTTTATAGTGCTGTTTTAAAGTTTATCAAGCATGCAACAACGGTCATAATCTCTAGTGCCAGCATTTTGTAATTGTTCAAACATTTTGTTACCCAAAGTCAGACAAACAGATCAATTCCCTCATCTGCTGATGCTACAAGTCTATACAAGGCTGGGCTGGGGGAGGGGGCGGAGGGGGCAGCTCAGTCTATCTGTGGGCTTGTAGCATCAGCAGGTGAGGGAATTGATTTGTTTCGGTTACAAGGGCTGTTCGTAAATGAATGATAATCTCCCACACCGGAGGTTCCACTGAATAGAGAGCAGCACTTATTGGTGTCTAACGGTGAAATGGGAGCCACACGCTCTTCTCACCAACATAGTCCTGCGCTATACAGGGTGGGGGTAGGATCAGGGAGGTAATTACCACAGTGTGGGGTTATAACCAGGCAGATCATTATCACAGTGTGGGGTTATAACAAGGGAGGTCATTATGGCATGTAGGCGGCATGTGGTATAATGGTTAAGGAACTGGACTTGTAACTCAGAGGTTGCTGGTTCAATCCCCAGGTGGGACACATCTGCCGTTGTACCCTTGAGCAAGGTACTTAACCTGAATTGCTTCAGTAAAAATATCCAGCTGTATAAATGGATTGTATGTTAAGAAATGTAAACTGTGTAAGTCGCTCTGGATAAGAGCGTCTGCTAAATGCCTAAAATGTAAAAATGTAAATTACCACAGTTAAAGGTTATAACCAGGAAGGTAATTACCACAGTGTGGGTTTATAACCAGGGAGAGAATTACAACAGTGTGGGGTTATAACAAGGTAGGTAATTACCACAGGGTGGGGTTATAACAAGGTACACAATTACCACAGTGTGGGGTTATAACAAGGAGGTAATTACCACAGTGTGGGGTTATAACAAGGGAGGTAATTACCACAGAGGTTATAGTCAGGGGTATACCCTGTGCATTCATTTGAAATGCACTGTGGAACCCTTCAAGGGAATGGGTGGTGTAGCTTCAATGTTTACACATGCTAATGTGTGTGTGTGTGTGTGTGTGTGTGTGCGCGTGTGAGCATACATTGGTGTGTGATTAGATGAAAGCATCCCAGAGACATTGACCAAATCGGGCTAAATCTGAGAGAAGGTACAACCAGCTTAGCAGAGACAGGGGTGAAGAGGAGGAGGATGAAGAGGTCTCTGGCCGCTCCGTGTCTCTCTTAAGCCGGTGGAATGCGATGTCGGCGTTGAGCCGTTGCTCCTCCTCGCCGCTTTGACCCTGATGAACAAACCCAGGAGAGCTATCCTCACTGCCAGCTGCCCCCTTCCACAACCCCTGCCCCCCGCCCCAGCACCAAAAATCCGCCAATGAAAACACACACAGCCTAACAGCTCACAAGGAATTATCACCCACTCTTTCAAGCAAATATGATTGGCGTGTGATAACGGCTATCTGTGGGTTTGAGAGGAACCTGTTCACTGTGGGAGAGTGGGGGTTGCAGGCCAGCAGAATGGGGGTGAGAGGGGCGCGGGAGGCACAGCTGTTACTGAAACTGCGCATCCCAGCTATGTGGGGAGTATTCTTGGCCACGAGGAGACTTTCAATCGCCATAAACGATCACTAAAAATACAGAGAGCTCCAAACGCCGGCGTGAGCCAAAACTACCACGCTACAAAAGCTTTAGAAAGAAAGAATAAACTGGTTTACACAGCAGGCTTTTATGACGCACTAAGCACTCAGCTGTTGTATAGCTAGAAAGATAGGACTGGCTAGTGTGTGTGTGTGTGTGTGTGTGTGTGTGTGTTGTTTTTCACTTTAGCAGAGAAGATCCACTTGGACTGAAATGCACACTATAAAGAGTTGCTTTGGGAACATCAATAGTGTACTGCACACACTGCACACAGACACTGCCTTTTAATTTCTTTTTACAATTTTTTAAAAACAAAACAATTAAAAACTGATGCAAAAACAGTTATGCATTTTGAATGATAAAAGCATGGCCAAGAATTCTTTCTTTTTTTACAGAAAACCTCTTGATCTTATATCAAGTATTTTTATATGTGTGTATGTGTTTGTGTGTGTGTGTGTGTTTGTTTATATGTTTATATATCATCCTCTGCATGATGGAACACTGTAAGGCATTCCCTAACATATTACACAGAGTTGTTACACAGCGGTCACACACACATACACACACACACACACACAGGCAGAAACACACACACACACATATGCACACACACAGGCACACACACATACAGGCACAAACACACACACACACACACACAGGCAGAAACACACACACATATGCACACACACACACACACACACAGAAACACACACACACACACACACACACACACACACATATGCACACACACAGGCACACACACACACACACACACACACACACAACACACACACACACATACACAGGCACACACACACACACACGCACACACACACAAACACATGCACATTGAGAGTAGAACAGGGAAAGCAGACGGTAAAGATCTTACTGGTGGTAAAGCGCTTGTGTAGCGAGACTCTTGTAGCACAGCCGCAGTGTGGTCCTGGGGAATGCACAGAGACGAGTTTAAATCATGCAGAGGCACAAACGCTCTGTTTAGTCTTCAGACTTTGACATTAATAACCAGAGACGGCTTTGCTGGGGAGGAGGTCGCCTGTCTTCTCCTGGCTGTGCCTGCTTTGCGCCCGGCCAGATAGCGCATTATCTAACCAATCTCTGAGCTCGCCTGGCCCGTCGCCTGATACAGTGAGAAGAGATCTGTTTTCCAGCTTATTCTGGACAGATAGTGAAAGGTATCCTAATGAGCTGGAGCTGGAGATTTGGGACGGCCTGTCAGTGAATAGTTTTACTGAGACCAGAGAGCATATCTGTGTACATAACTGAGTCCACGGGCATCATGTAGCAACGGGATAGGCTGCTATACCAATTAGCCCTCCACAGAACTGCGCTGCTTCTGTGTCCCATCTCAACATGAGGACCGGGACGTAGGGGCACTTTGAAGCAGGGACAATGGGCCGAGATTCGGGCAGGCTTCTGGCAGCCATGGTCACAGCAGGCCCACCATGGTTTGATGGGGGGGCTTATATGGCAGAACATAAGACAGGCCCCTGGGTTCCTCTGCATCCCACATGCAATATTTCTAATAAAAGGCTTTTGCCCTTGTAATTAATGACAGAACTCAGCACAATCCTTGCTGGATATCCCATAGTGTGGGAGCTGGACATAAAAGCAAGTTTAGGACACCCACAGACATTCCCCACATATACAACATATATATATATATCTGGTGTGGAAAACTGTAAAGGAAGTGTTTTTGATGGCATAATGCAGCCGAAGCCCTTAGCGAGGTACGGAGTCTGAGTCGCTCTCAGTAAATAAAGTCCAGCTGCGTGGACCCGTTCCAGAGCGCGCGGGTCCCCCGGCAAAACAAATAACCAACAGAAGCCTGCGGGCATCCCCCCGCCCCCGCTCAAGTGTGATTGGACGTCACTCTGCGGATGGTGGCGGGGGCCGTGTCTGCGCAACGCACAGGAAACCCGGGGAAACCTCCCAGGTTGGATTACTTTCCAGTTTGATTCACATCAAATCGGGCGGGGCGTGGCGAGGGGGGGACGGGGGTTAATGAGAACATGAATGGAAAATAAAGGCACACGACGGCAGGCCTGCGGCATGCGTCACTGCATCCTGGAACAGCTGAGAGCAAAACGGCAATCAGAGATAATCGCTTCTCAGACGTGAGCCCAAGCCGATCTTTAGCGGAAAAAGAACAATACTCGCGTAGGAAAAAGAGTGTGTGCGATGTGTGGATCCTGGTTAAAAAGGCAGATGAAAAGTTTCTGACTGAGTGGAAAGACGGGGGTTTGGCCCGTGGAGGACGGCCTGTTGAAAGCTCACGCTCCCCTCCTGTCTAATGTTCCAACCCACGTTTCACCCCCCCCCCCAAATCAGACTGCAGCCCCCGGCGGAGAGAGAACCCATTCCGATCGTCTAAACGCACCGTCACCGCACGCTCTCTCCCTCAACGTTTTCTCTTTTTTTTCTTAACCGAAGGGGGCACGAAACGGACATTTCCATCGTGTTAACTTTGGCTGCACCTCCCCGAGAAAGTTGGGAACCCCCTCTAACCCCCTCCGTGAGCTGAGATTGACACTTTTTCAAACAGACCCTCAGACGGCGAGAGCGCGGTTCACACGCACACCACGGTGACGGACGCTGTTAACAGCTCCGAGCGCGTAAATCTCAGCGGGGCGCTTATTGCGCGGGGCCCGGGCTACAGGGATAAATATAAACGGGGGGGGGGCGATAAACCGTCCCCCGTCCAGCCTTGGATGAAGAGCGCACCGTCTCCGCCGATCCAATTTCATCGCCGGCTCCAATTAATCCGGCGCTATCGAGCGCAGAGGCCGTGTTTCCATTACCGCGGAACATGGGCGCGCGCGAAGGCCCCATTTAATGCCCGACGAGGCCGTCGCGTCCGCTAAACCTTGATTCTTCACGCAGCTTGCGTTTCACGTCCATTTAATGTCGTCAATTTTCAGGGCAATTTCTCTAATGTCCGCACGTATTCGCGGTCATGACGGCACGCGCGAAACGGTTAGCTGAATGGGTGACGCATGCTGAATTCTGTATCACTTTAATTGAAACCGATTTCTTCTTCGTTTTTTTTTGTTCGTCCCGCTGTGTGGGGTGATTCTCTCTCCCCTCTTCCGAACGAGAGGAAGATCACAGAGCGAGCGGAGTCTCCGGGCCGTGCTTTGCGCGCGCGGTTTTAATTGGACACCTGAGCCTTTCCCCTTTTCCCCGTGCCCCGGAGAGAACTCCCCTCCGCCCCGCGCCGCTAAACCCTTTCATGTCTCACACTTCAAAACGCGCACGGGATCCACGGAGCGCAGCGCTCTTTAACAAGCGGGGGGGCGGGCGGGAACGCCATACCTTCAGACCGTGAGTCATTTATCACCTGGGTTTCTGTGCGGGCCTTACCGGGCGCCGATAACGAGAGACTGAGAGCGTCAGCGCATGGGTGAATCGGGGATCTTTTGATCGTGGAGGATCTCGTGGCCGCCTCGCCTGATTGCAGCCCGGAGGACAGGCTCCTCAGATTGAGGACGTCTTCGGTCTGCCAGCGGGCGTGCGTTCGGCATGTCGCACCCCACCCGCGTGGCCATCCAGGGCGATGCCTGTCGAGTCTGCGTTTCTAAACGGATGTCTCTCCCGTGAAATCGCGCCGACACGGGCGTTTAAAGCCAGCTCCAACAGGTAAATGGAGGGGGTGGGGGGCGGCGATGTTTTTTGTCCCGCCTCAAAGCAAGCACAGGGAGGGTGCTGCATGGCACATCTCAGCCACCAGAGGGCGCCACGGCGCTCGGGCCCCAAGCCCCTCCGGGGCCGGGGCGGAACAGAGGCATACTGTACCAACGTGTTCCCGAGCCCGACTGTAACGGCCCTCCTCCTCCGCCACATAAGGTTCCACTTACTATAAATAGCCCCTCCCGCACGGCACTTATTCATTAACACGTAATCCAGCACATAATAAACACAAATCATTCTGCATTAGCGTAACGGCCGTATAAATCAGGTAACTAACTCAGTGAGGGGGGGCGGGGGTGGCTCGGTAAGTCGGTAAGTTTCCAGGTACAGTTGCCAATAGGGCTCGCGCTCCCCGACTGGAAACTTTAACGGCGGATATCAGCATCTCCGTGTGACCGCTGCAAGGTGGGAAACCTTTTTACACGTGCGTGTGTGCGCGACCCGATCGAGTGGGAGCTTTAAAATCCCCGGCCGCGCAGAACCTTCCGGCGGCTCTTCACACCGAGGCCTTATCGTCCAACGATGTTAACATTCCCTCTTACCGGGGAGACCATATTTCTGCTCTTTTGTTGTTGTTCTCCCTGGCCTTATTATTGCCAAAGCGTGGCGGAGAATCCCCCCTCGTAAACTCCGTCCGTCGCCCACGCTCCCCTTTCTCCTCGCCCCTCCGGCCTGCGCTGGACAAGCCCCTGCAGAGGCGAGATAAGGCCGTCGCCCTCGCTTGAGTCGACGGTCAGTTGTGCCGAGTCGCGACTCCTTATCGGAGCCTCGGCAGAGTGCTGAGTCAGTGGCGGGGGGGGGGTTTCTGAGCGCGGGTGTTCCAGCGGCATGCCGCGGAGGACCAGCAGGGGGAGCTGTGCCGGTGAGATTACAGGCCGGATCAGGGACCGTCAGGTGGAGAGGGGGTTCTTCTTTTCTTCTGCTGCTGTGGCCGCTATCCTGTCCCAAACACACATGGTGTCTGAGCTCTTACACATTTCCTCCCAAATGATGGATGAAATATTGATGAAATATGAATGAAATACTGGATGAAATATTAATATTAACACCAAAGATGCCCGCACGGCCCCAATGTTTTGACACTAGTGCTGTATCTCTTGCATTGTCGCACCACTTACCATGTCTACAGGTTAGCACCAAAATGATCAGATTGTTGGTTCAGAAGGGTTCTGGTGGTTCTGTTGTGGTGTGGGGTGCATTTTCCTGGCATGGTTTAGGCCCACTCAGCCCCTTAGTGGGCAAGGTAAATGGCAATAAATGCAAAGTCATTCTGAGGGATCCACAAGTGGTCACTAAATGGTTTGATAAGCATGGAAATGATCTAATCCATATGGGAGATCCTTGACCTAAGACAGTGTTTTCAACCACCATCAACAAAACACCATATGATGGAATTTATCATGAAAGAAGGGAGTTGCATCCCTCCAATAGAGTTCCAGACACTTGTAGAATCTATGCCAAGGCGCATTGAAGCTGTTCTGGTAGCTCGTGGTGGCCAAACACCCTATTAAGACACTTAATGTTGGTGTTTCCTTTATTTTGGTTATTCTGGTTCCATTAATCTGGTTTGGCTCTTAGCTCAGTGTTCACAGGACTTGCATGGAGCCTGGCCGAGAGAATGAAGTCATTATGAAAGATAGTGACCGTTGACTGAGAGGCCTAAGGCAGCAAAAACACATCATTAGGCACCCTGACCCCAAACTTACCCAAACCGTAAATGTTTAAAGTTGAGCCGAGGTAATAACGAGACGAACCCGATTGGACAACCCAAGGGTCAAAGGGTCAAAGGTACATTTAGGACAGCCGTAAAATAAATGACATCATTACGTCGTTTGTATATTTGTCCAGGGCAGATCCAATGCCAGGAAGATCGAGGACGTGATTTGTTATTTCAAAAAAGGCATGTGTTTATTTGAGAGGCGTGATTAGGCGAATTTTGGGTAATCTCCCTGGGTTTCAGGGACTTGCTCTTCCATGGAGGGATTGCCAGAGAAGTGGGATGGGGCAGAAAGAGTGACTCGTTTACCTTTTTACATTTTAGGCATTTAGCAGGCACTCTTATCCAGAGCGACTTACAAAATGTGCATTAAGACTCAACTTCACACCCAGTAGCTTCAGCTCCATCTTCACTCTGAGTCTGATGGTGGAAGAAAATCTCAAATTCACTCGAACAATTGATTCAAAGACCTGGAAGCAAAATTCATGATTAATTTAAAACCTCTATGAACCATAAATGTTTTGAAAATGTATTGAAGGCGGTATCAAAGCAACGGGATAAAGTAGTAATTGAGCTGTTTGGGTGCTGCTCTGTTATTTTTTTTAACGAATTGATTTGGGCTGACTGAGTGTCGTATCGATGCTCTTGTTGCAGTCTGTTACCCACAGATTCAATGCATCATAACCGTGACCAAAACAGCTAAGCCTTATGTGTTTAGAGCTTGTAATATGTTCCACATGCCTTTTCCATGTTATAATTTACATATGCACAGTGATATTTAAAAAAAAGCAGTTTTTAAAACATTTAAAACTGGATATTTCTGGGAAAAACTGCAATAAATGAAAAGAACATGGGCAAGGCAAATTGAGAGAGGTCTGGAAAATTCATACATACGGGAGATCAAACAATTTCACCGCTATGTGCTGAATGAAAGGTGATGTGAAATGTCAATGTTTTGCCCTTTGATCTCATTGTCGGGCAGAAATGAGCCATAAACAGCATATCTTAGCATTATGGTGTTTCATTTTCCACATACAGGAACACACACATCGCATGCCCATGTTCCTTCAGCCACAGGTAAAATATCAAAACAAACATTAGCCAGACTTCTTTTTCTTCTCAATTTGTGATGGTCAAAATGAGTGTGTGTGTATGTATGGATATATATATAGTGCCCCTTTGAAGTCTACACCCCGTCTCCAAAATGTCATTTTGTTGCCTTACAGCCTGAAATGAAAACGTATTAAATCAGATTTCCACCTTTATTTATAAATGTTCCCCTACAAATTCCAAGTGAAAAAGAATCTCAATATTTCTAGACTATCTCTATATCTGTATGTATGCAGGTGTGTGCATGTCTACATATGTATTGCAATATAATTGACTGTAACGGAAGGTGTTGCACACTGGATAACAGTAGTTTGCCTTTGATAAACCGGTGCGGTCCGGTTGGAGTCCCCAGTCCCACATTAGTCCAATCACATCACCTTGCGTGACATCCAGCCCGCACGGTCCACTACAGGACAACCGCGGCAGGCCAGGGAATATGACTCTGGGCATACGCAATGACATTTTACACATAATAAAGGTGCCATTGGCTCCCATTTAAGAGCGTGGGAGCCCAGGCCTCAAAGCCCTAAACCCTCTGCACACTTTCTGAGGCCTGGAAAATCTGTATTCCATAAGGATATTAGAAAACCTGTAGACACCTCTGAAAAGTTAGCAGCATTTGCAATGTAAAAGGGAAATATAATCAACCAGGGGACAAATGTAACAGACAACATTTGTTTTGAGTTTAAATTTCCAAATTAGGGGATTTACGATTTTTAATCACAATTATATTGGTATATTGCTTGGAAATTGGAAAAGGATCTAGCCATAAATAGGTGGGATGAGGCTGTTTGTGTCCTCTGCGCTTGCATCAGTTCCCCTCCGATGCTATTCTCAGTTTATAGTTTCACAGAAACAAACCCAGACACTCAAGTGATATTGATCTTATTGTCTTTTGAAATAAGTATGAATTGCACCCTGAGAATGTGTTTACAGTACATGTCATCTGCGACCTTGCGAGCCAGTTACAGTTCTCGGAACAGAGGCCTAGTTTGGGCATTCTCGATGCCTGTTTCCTCCTATTTGAGTACAACAATTTTTTGATTCACGCGACTGACCTGCAGCTTCACCTAGATCATATATTTTCCAGTCTCTACTTCACAATGCGGGTATAAATGTTTGTGCACGTTAGGCTAATTGGAGAGTCTAAATTGCCCGAGGGAAAATGTGTTTGTTTCAATGATACTTGTTAAAAAAAAAGTATGGAACACAGTATGTTTGTGTTTTTTTTAAATACATTTGTTTCTGATTTGTTCCCGTTTTTCCCAATTTGGTAGCCAATTGCACCCTCTATTTATTTTGATTTACAAAACCTCTACGAGGCAAGCTAATTCTCAGTGGGCGGCTAACTCCGCTTCCTTCGAGACGGAATTTTCGGACACGGGTTTCAAACTGCATCCCTGGCAGGCAGTGCAAAGTTTTTTTTAACTTAGAACTTTATGTATGTTAGTAGTGTTGCATAAAGTGTTTTGGTTAGCCATGCATGCACAGTCAATACCCCAAAATGCCTGAATATGCAGGCATCATTGAAAACACAGTGAAATGAAATATTCTCTCTTAGATATCTTCTCATAGCCTCATACAGCGTACGGCCTCAGAAGGCAGATAGGGGCAGGCTGCTGGCACAGTCCTAGCGTGCCCCACAGTCTGGCGTTGAAACTGGTATTGAATGTGGTCAACCAGGCACCCACAGCCTGGCAGTATAAAGCTGCCCACGAAGTGTACAAACTCCGAGCCCCGACAGGAAACACATACATTTCCAGAGAAAAGATTCAAAACCAGCGCCCCCGGGCACCGCGCCCGGAGCAGAGCGATGTTTCCTCGCCACACTGCGGTGTGACTTTGCGAGTGACCGCCCGACTTCACGTTTCGCCTCCGACGTGTTGACACGGGGGAAAACGAATGGGACAGAGAGAGGCGGTCTCGGTCATTCGGTCACCTCTGTCCCTCGTCTGCATCAATCACCGCAATTACGGGGAAAATGGAATCTGCCACGGAGAAAGAGGGAGAAAAATTGACCCGGCGAAAAATGAACTTTCTTGGTGATGGATTCTCCCCTAAACGGAATTGCTTAGTTTCCCAGCTGGGCTTCATGTGTTTTTGATTACTGTCTGCTATTTAGTTCCACAGAATTACATGCCGCTTAATGGACTTTTAATGGTTATAGGTTTCTCTACTTTTTAATGAGGTTCACCAGTTGGTTGCTAATGCCGTATGGATATCTGGCTGTTGTCCAGTTTTTATTTTTTTATTTTTTCAAATTACCAGTTTTGCTTTTTTATTAGTTTGTTGCTTTATAAAAGGCAACAAGAAAGCCATGAGGAATGCTGGGTGTTAGCCCACTTCTCGTAAGATCTTTCCGGCCACGCTAATTGTAATAGCTGCAGACAAATACGTCTGTCATTAAACGCGTAATCGGCATTTCCGTTTTTCGTTTGTAGGGCCGTTAATGCTTCGTGACAGATTTTGCACCTGAGTAGTTTTTCGTGCACTTTTTTTCAGTAGGATGCAAGTGCTTTCTAGAAATCGGCATTCATTTCCCTACCTTGTATGACAAGAGGCTTATAAATGTTACCGTATGACATGGGTAACTATGGTATGCCAGAATTAGTTTTTTTGGTGTAAAACATTCACACCAAGTCAGGCCTAATATGGGACACCTTGAAAGATAGATAGATAGATAGATAGATAGATAGATAGATAGATAGATAGATAGATATGTACTTTATTATCCCCATGGGGAAATTTTGCTTGGGCTCTACAAAGTTAAACCCATCAACATATATAGGGCACCAACATCAACAACACAGAACATGAAATATACATGGTTAAGACCATATAAAAGGCCTACAAATAATGCAGGACAGCAGTACAGATGACAAAAAATATATAAACATGAGCATAAAATACACAAAGTTAAAAAAACAAATAAAAGATCTAGAGATAACGCAGGACAACAATTACAGATGACAGAGAAAAGTGCAGAAAGAGGTTCACATGAACAGAGCGCACTGGGGTGCTGGTGTGTAAAAGTGTCATGCGTTTTTATACAGGTGTGCATGACTATAAAAGCATGGAATAGGCCTGTTTCAAGTGACATACAGGTAACTGCCTAAATAAAGGAGACGCCAACGTAAAGTGTCTTAATAGGGCGTTGGGCCACCACGAGACCCCAGAACAGCTTCAGTGCACCTTGGCATAGATTCTACAAGTGTCTGGAACTGGTGATGCTGATCTTGTATTCTTGCATTCTCTAGAGCAAATGTAGGATACAATTTTTCTTATAAATCAGCCGTGATGTTTTAAATAACAATAGGTTTTGTAGTTTGATTATCGTCTCCCTGAAGTTCAACTGTGTGAAATTAAAGGCACGCAAGGCCTCCTCCTATCCCAATTGCAAGGCATGTGAGAGGAGTTATTGTAAATTGTGATCCACCACCGTCAGCACTGACCATTTGGTGTCAAAAATACAAACCTGAATTCAGCACTGTATTAAAGATCATACTCGTTAACCATGTGTAGTGGGAACTGGCTGGGAACAGGTCTCAATCAAAAACTGAACATGACCACATTCTTCCCACTGAAAAACAAATAAATATAAACGAGAGAGCATCACAGCCTAAAAGTCTGAAAATGGCTGAATATGGAGTTTAAAAAAAACTATTCAGTTATTTGAACATTTTGTGCAAAAACTATTAATGACTAGGCACTTGTTTTTGCCTTGCAATGATATGAGTCATGAAACTATCTAGGACAGACTAGAAATAATTGTTTGATGGTAAATGGTAAAACACACACACACACACACATATGCCCCCCCCCCCCACACACACACACACACAAACACACACATGCACTCCAGGAAGCTTATTCCCTGCACACGATTGAGTGCCTTTTGTGTGTCTCCGTTTTAAACCTGGAGGAGAGCTGGACTGGCTTTGTTCAGGTGTAAAATGGGATGAAAGCTGGCCTGCCGGTTTCAAAGGGAGCACAGGAACCCAGTGGCTTTGCAGGAGAGAGGCGGGGGAGTTGTAGCTGGTTACAGAGCAGAGAGATTAACAGCCCCTCTCTTCCAACTGTACTTCATACGCCTGTAGCCTTACACATCATGACAGCTACCAAGAGAATCTTCCACCAGAATTATCCATTAACTTAGAATTAAATAGCAGTTAATCACTCAGTTTACAACAAAAAAAATATTGTATTATATGTGCTAATGTGATAATTATGATTAATCGAAAGGGAGGGACCGTTTCATTGTTTGTGTACGATACGTGGAAAACACCCCCCTCGGCAGGTCTTCCTTAAATTATTCCAATAACATGTTTACGCAAAGGTTTAAGAGCTGGATGTTGCCTGTAACCTGACTTCTGCTTGGGAACTTATGTTTTATTTCTCTGGCAGACACCGTGACTGCCTGGCAGGTGGATGACTTAGACTTTTTACATTTTTAAATATGATCCAATGTACAGTCACTGAACCATTTCAGGTAACATGCCAAACCTTATAACAGGAGTGACTTACCTGACAATCACATGTAAAACCACCTGGTTGAAAGCGCAGATCCTTAATCACTACGCCTACTTAACTTGGTGCCGTTTTAACACATATACGCGATACACGTATTACCGTTGTGATCTTACTAATATTGGGCCTTACGATGAGATGAGTGTATTGCTCTGGAATATGTGCATGCATCCACTCATGCGGCGATCACACGCATGCTCTTCTAAGCACGCGTTCAGCGTTTACGACGCAGTACAATACGTAGAATCGACGCGTAGAATTTGGCAGCTCTTTCGATTCACGACACCAACAACAAAAGGCAGGCATTGAACAGCACAAACCACAACCAAAACTCCTTACCTTTGACACTCTTCTCATTCCAACATGAGTTGTGTGCTAGAAACGCCAGAAGGTACAGTGCTTTAAAAGATCCGCTGCTTCGGTGTCCTTTGTGTGTTATCTACTCGCGGATTGACACGCAGACTCCCATAGACACCACGAAGACCTGGCTGACATCAAAGGAATGTAAATCGTGTTGTACAGTCGTTACTCAGATTTATAAATATCAAGTGCCAGGATTTTGCATTGTAGTGATACATCATAACATACTTCATGTCATGTTATGAAACTGTTCATTTCGGTCAGTTTTTTAAGAAAAGACTCACTCCCGGGACATGTTATTTCTTGTAAATTAGGATTTGCCCTTTGAGCTCCAGGACTTCCTTGGATCCGCTCCCCCAGGCCTAAGCTCTCACTAAATCCCTTCCCTCTAAGTCCACTCAGGGCGCTGTGTTTTTCCCCCTCATTAAGGACAGTATTTGGGAGAAGAAAAATCCTCTAAAAATACACCTAACCACTTATCACAGTTAAAATGTGTGCGCAGGGTTTTATTTGCCTCCCCTGTCGTTGCTTTAAAAGATGGCCGTCGTTGAAGACAATCGTCGTGAGAACAGGCCGAGGCCTATAGGCTAGACATTGCTAGTTCCGGTCTGGGCTGGAGTCGTGGGGTGACTGTGACCCAGGGTGTTCGCTGCGGTGGGTCACAGTTGCCTTCTTTCCCCCAGGGTAGGGTGGTGGGATTAACTGGGCCAAGTTCCTTTGATCATCGTTGCGTGAGCAGCCTCCAGGCACTCACCGCGTGCTAGCCTACAGGTGACCAGTTGTCATCAGGGAGAGTTAGAGCTCTTCTGATCAGCACTAGCTCTCTTACAGTATACCTGTGGCTTTCAAGGTGGAACATGTTTGTTTTATTGCCTAATAGGGAGGCAGGATGGTTGTGATTGACTGCCAAATCCTCCTCCAGTCCAAACAGCGCTTGATGTTCTCCACAGACATTAATGGGCACAGCAGTCCATTGAAGCATTTCTGCAGCGCGTCAGTACTGTACTGTGTATTGTGGCACACAACATGGAGGATAATAAAGTAATTTGTTGAGGTCTAGCCACCCCTGGTTAAACATTTCAGAGCTAGAAACAGACTCTGAAATACAGAGGCTGTCTATAAACGTGGGACCGAGACTATTTTTGCACAAAATATGACATCTTTAGCCAGAGGGCAAATGCTTTATTACCCCTGTGTTTCGAAACAAAGATGGAACACTGGTTCATAGGCTCCAGCAGCAGTGCTCAACGAATATGTGGGATAGCGGCAGCATGAGAGCTCACATTAGAGAGAAAGGAAGGGGAAAGCACGCTGTTCACTGTGCTCCTGTGTTTGTTCACCTGTCCATGGCTCATATCATTGAAAATATGTAACCTTTCCTTACAATGTTGTGGGTATAGCTAAAGTCCCCACAAACGTCTGGATGTCATGAGGCCCCAGAATTTGATATCACAGAAAAGTCCTCCAACTTACATTCCTGCAATGCCAGGGATGGGATCGCTCTACGACCAGAACGTTCCCGGAGTGTAAAACGAATATTATTACCAACATTATAGCCTCATGACCATAATGCCTGCTTGCGACATCTGCATACAGATACAGCGCGCCATCGCCGCAATGTAAATCATGTGCCCTGTTCAAAGCTGTTCCACAGCGCCGAGATGCAGCGAACGTACATTATTTTGACACGGGTACGTACGCCTCAATAGCGAGTTACGTAAGAGAGGATGGTGTTGAGTTGCGCGAGAATCCTGTTTCTTCACGCGTAACGGCCGAGGAACTTCAGTGGTGGTTTTGGCGTGACACACACAAGACATAACGCAACAGCAGACAAACACTTATTGCAAGGTAAGGCACATGAAAGGGAGCTGCGGTTCTCCCCTCAGTAATCAAAACCTTAAAAAACATTAAGCTCATAATTCATAAGCTCAGTTGGGCATGACGTGACTGTGGTTAAGGGCGGGGGGGGAGTCCAGGCCCTGGGTTGAGCGCCAGAGTCTGCGGCCACACCAGAGCCCCCTCTGATGTTCTTCTCACGTCCAGGGCTCGAAACTGTTTTAGGAAAGTGGTTTGTATCGCGTTACTTTAATTTGGATCTGTCAGCACTTCCCCAGCCGAGAGGGCCTGCCGAGAAACGTGGTCGTGTGTGTGTGTGTGCGCATGAAAGAAATAATAATCCTGCTTGCGAAAATATCCTTTTGTACGCAGCCTTTTTGGTGTTTCCATTCGCCGTGCTCGCGTTAAAAATAACGAGCAACGCCTCTGTCCAGAGACGAGCGTTGCGAATGATTAACAGTGTCAGCGGCAATCTGCACCTGGGTCAACGATGAGTTAACGCCCCCCACCCGCAATACCTTTTCATCTGATCATCTAGTGAGATCAAAGCCATGATATATTATTTTATGCTGAGGCCTTTTTTCTGTGTTTTTAAACAAAAAAAATGTACAGTGTTTCTTTTCTTCACAATTTGGAATCGGCGATCACGCCACTTGAGTCCCCCATGGAGAGCATCGCTGCAGCTGAAGCGTGTGAACTGCAGGTAACTGCCAAAATAAAGGCAACACTTGAGTAAATGAGGGATCATTTAAACGGATGCAGTACCGCGAGTGTCCATGGGCAGGTGCCAGGGATGTTACCAACAGATGGGCCCGCCCTTGGACGGATAGGCCCGCCCTCCCCCTTTCCCGCCACAGAGCTGGGTCTCTCCTACCCCGTTGCCAGGGTTGTTTGACTGCCCCCCCACCCCTAGTCCCCCCCTCTGGTTACCAAAGTCTTGCCTTTATTTTTCGGCTGTTACCTGTATTTCACAGCCTACAGGCCACACAGCACCACAGGGGAGAAATAGCGCTGATCGGAAGAGGAGCGTATCTCTCACTGATAACCCATGGACGCCTGCTGGAGAGACAGGAGGATATAGTGTAGTGGTAACCTGGGGAACACTGGCCCACTTAAACCCCTACCCGAGGTGGGACAAAGCCACAGGTGGGCCTGTCATCCCACTGCAGACCGCCAATCACAGTCAGCTAATGACATAGCCAAAGCTGGAGGACTGCGACCACACGGTACTTTTCCACAATTGTATATATGTATATGTGCCATTTAGCAGACATTTTTATCCAAAATGACTTACAGTAGTGAATGCATATATTTGTTTAGTAGGCTATATGTGGTCCCAGTGGGAATCGAACCCACAACATAAGCGTTGTCAGCGCCATACTCCACCTACTGAGTCACACAGAACCACCAATTGATGGTCCCAAATGTATTTAATTAAATAAACCACTGAATATGGATTATTTAACAACTGGAAATCTCTTTTTGTCCATATTGTACACGCTCGCACACGCACAAACACATCCACAAACAACAACAACGACAACAATAACAACAACACACAAGGAGGCAAGGATGACTGGGGTTCCAGATTGTTTTCGATGTTTTTTCTGTTTGTCGGAAGAGCAGGGCACCGCTCGCGTTTACAGCCCTCGTTAAAAAGCTTTGGCGCTGAGGCCTTTCTATAATTGACTCCGCTGACACTGGAGCCCAGCACAGCCTGAGCGGGGTTACGACATGCCCGTGATGTCCTTGGAGCGGTTATGGCGCTAGCAGGGGGAGCAGTGGGGCCAGGGAGCCACGCACAGTGATGCTCTGCTACTGTAGAGGGCAGCATGAGACTGCGTCTCCCAGAGTCGCGCCGAGTGGTGCCACAGGCCAGCCCCGCCACAAAGAGCGGAAATAAGACACCCCTCGCCGGGAGCTTGGAGAGAGGGATTAAGATGGGAGCGATAACACTTTGAGGCATTGTGAACCGCCCATTGTAGCCCGGGCTCCCTATCCCCCTCTGATGGCATGTTATCTTTTTTTACATTATGTTCCTCTCCTCTCGCAATAAATCACTGTATCAACAAGCCAACGCTGGACACGAAATGTGATCACAGCCAATTCCAAGGACAATGCGGGCCATCTCAACCGGAGCACAATGAGAGAACGGGGGGGAAAAAATGAGACGGCACAGGAGGCCGGTTGATAAAACTGAAAAAGTGAAATATACTGTATATGAATTTCCTACGACCGTTTACTAAACTGAAACACAGGGTTTTTATGTGCTGATGGACCACCGAGATACGCTCAACAAGTGCACTGCTGGAGACATCGGCCGTCTCTAAACAATCCTTGCTGTAGAAAGATTACGCTGCGTACGATGATGAAACGCCTGTACCGTGCTTGACAAAGCCGTGCGGTTTCAAATCATACAGCAAGGCTCTGAGCTTGTGTAGAAATCACTGAATTTCTTTGAGGCGAACTGCTTGGAAGAAGAACTCCGGGCCAAATTAAGGCTATTTCTGGCAAATAAATAAATGGATTCAATATACCGTGAACCGCTGGGCAGCATCTGTCGAAACGCTGCTCTCTGATTGGCTCGGGTCAAACGTGCTGATATAAACAGCGGAGTTGGTGTATAAATTGTGCAGTGATTGGGGACCCCGCATGTTTGTTTTATTGCCTAATAGGGAGGCAGGATGGTTGTGATTGACTGCCAAATCCTCCTCCAGTCCAAACAGCGCTTGATGTTCTCCACAGACATTAATGGGCACAGCAGTCCATTGAAGCATTTTTGCAGCGCGTCAGTACTGTACTGTGTATCGTGGCACATAACCTGGAGGATAATAAAGTAATTTGTTGTGGTCTAGCCACCCCTGGTTAAACATTTCAGAGCTAGAAACAGACTCTGAAATACAGAGGCTGTCTATAAACGTGGGACCGAGACTATTTTTGCACAAAATATGACAACTTTAGCCAGAGGGCAAATGCTTTATTACCCCTGTGTTTCGAAACAAAATAGCCTTTCCTGTTAGAGTTTCCAGTGCTGGCTGGGTATAAACATTAGAAGATCCTGCCAAAACCAAGCGTACTAAATTAATAAGGAAAGGGAATTGATTCATAAATGGATTATACGCATATCACGAACAAATGGCCTATGTGCAATAAAGTGCATTTCATAGACAGAGCAGCACATTATCTCAAGAAGCGGCAATTCTGGGACAGACTTGAAAGATCTAACCGCTTATAAGATTGGAAATCAGATGATATCAGACTCTGAAACTATATTGAGCCCCGTGATTTGATAATCCATATATCTCGTCGCAAAATCTTCCCATCAATTCCTGGTAACCATAGTACCCAGGGTTGCCATGTTCCGTCTGTTCTTACCTGTTTGTAAATAAAAAGCTCTTATAGATACACTACTAACATACATTGCTAGGTAGCTTTTCATGGTGGGGGGGAGGGGGGGGACATTAAACACTCAACTTCAATGCAACCCTTTCTCCTGTAAGCGTTCAGTGAATGATAATGCGTTCCCCATGTGCCTTTGGTGTTTTATTGAGTGTGAGAGATATTCTGCAGCTCACCAAAGCTCTCCTCCTGGTTGCGAGTCCTTCTCCGTTTCTGGCTGGAATGCTCATTTCAAAGGGCCCGTCCGCGCAGGGCCTAGAGCCACCGCGCTCCCTACCGCTGCCCCTTCCTTTAATTACAGGGGGGCGTCGTTTTGATGTGTCGGGCTGATCTGGGGCCTGTGCCTTCTTGAAAGCCGAGTGGCGCACTTAAAGCATTCGTACCCGTTTAAGCCGTGGAATAGACAGGAGCGAACATGAAAGCGCAAGGAACCGATGACTCTCCGTACCAATTTCCTTGTGTCTCGTACGTATCACATTTAAGGGCCTGGGCAAAGGCAATTTTTGATGGGGGGACAAAGATGAAGGTGGAAAGAGATGAAGGATTATTTTTATTATTTGTGTCTGGGATTTAACTCTCTTTTAATCAGCGCGCTACCAAAGTACAGAGGGGCTCCCATCATAAACTCTTTGTGCTTGGGTAAATAATGCCCCTCTCCTGTGGGATCCAATCTGACCTTGTCACGATACCATAGCATCATGGACCTGCTGCTAAGGCATGGCAATATCTGTTATTTTTCTGTGTTCACTGTTTCTGACTGGTCCAGGTTTCATAAAATGAGCAGTTTTTCAAACAATTGCTAAAATCAATGTCCAAGATGCTTAGTGTAAATCCCACATTATTGCTTGAAGCATGCCAACACCACTGTTATTTACAATAGCTTTCACACCACAGGCATCACTGCTTCAGTTTCCCCCAAAAAAGTTGTCATAAACCTCCTGCATGAAAAATGACAGTGCCATGATTTATGAAGAGGCTGAATGAGAACGTGGTATTCTGCTAATGTTGCCTTATTATGCTGTACTGTTGGGTCACACGTGTACTACTGAATAATGCATGACAACACTTTGTCCTTCCCTGTCTTACTTCTGTAGAGTCTGTGGAATGAATGCCCTCATTTTAAGACAGTCTTTAACTAACATGTTGCTTTATGGGACGCACTGCCTGCCATGATGTAGGCCTACTTTTGGGGAAAAAATAATTAAATTAAATTAAATCAGTAATGTATAAATGCCATTACATTTGTAAAACTACTCGAAGTTAATTAGAAATTAATCCTGGATTTTTTTCTGGAAAAATCGTCAGTAAGTATTAGATGGTGAATCCCAGGAATGTGTTTAGTTGAAACGTACCGCATAACACGGATCCATCGCCGGGCTCACTGGCCGATATATAGGCTACTCGTTTCTTAAACGCTTTCCCTCACGCTTCACGTCGAGGAGCAGAGCGGGAAGGACGTGAAAAGGACACTCTCGTTGGTTGCCGTTTCCGTGGCGGCTCGCAGGGTTTAGCGCGCGTGCGGGGGTGTGATTGGATGATTAAGAACCTCTGTCTGTGATAATGCTAATTTATGCCACTCTCTGCCGCAGCGCTGTGGAAGAAACCGAGGATGATGAATGAGGTTTATGTTAAAACTAATATTACAACTCTACATTGTCAGAAGCGTTTTAGGTGTAGGCTTTCACGGGTGACGGCCGGCGCTTCTCCATGCCTCATTAATCAGCTGCTCGCTGCTTTCTTCGGCTTTGATAGATTATCTGGTGGCTGAGTTGCGCATATATCTGGGGGCGAAACGAGGGCTAAATTCTATGCCGCACTCAAAACAGCTGCAGAATTCCAATGTTTAATTACAGGAGGACAAATCAAAATACATGTCGGTCCTTTTCCTAAAAGGTAGTTGCGCATGTGTGTGTGCGTGCGTGCGTGTGCGTGTTATTTCTCAGTACTTGTGTGCGCGGGGAAACAATGGCCATTGTTTGAAAATAATAAAGGAAAAGAAAGTGTTTGGGGATACATTTCCAAGCTTAAATGATGTGAAATTATTCACAGCTGCCATCTATCCCCTTTCTCCTCGGCTCACTTCCGCTGCATAGCACCCGATGTCTCGTTGACTTTGTCATGTGTCTTCGCGGCCCTGTGTTCCGCTCTCTCAGTACACGGAACAGGACTATGGATTGAGAGAGCCATTATCAGCACATTTGAGATCCACTGACACCCCGCGCTGGGGTAATGAGGCCGTGGAACCCGGGGCGATTATCTCCACATGTAGTTTCAAACACGCACAGTCACAATCCGAAACGAGCAGGAGTGGCTTGGAGGTTCTCGTGACTGTGTGAAATATAGACACTCGCACCGAGGGCGGGCGCGCTCGCTGAAGGTCACGGTTAAACATCGTCATCTGCCGTCACTGTAGATTGGGCTGTAGCGGGTCTGATTGCTGAGCGGAAGAGCGTGTCGCGCCACGCTAGATATTAAGGGAACCCGGCGTAAATGAAAAATATTTTCGATGCGTTGAACAGTCGGCTGTCTTCGTCGGAAGAAACGGTGGCTATGTAATAAATTAATTGGTTTGGAGCAATAGAGTGCGTGGCTAGGTTAAGTGCTACGTTCTGCTGGCCTGCACCTCGTTTTGTCCTTTCTGAAATATGGCCATTACCAATGCTGTCAGAGTCCAAGTCATGACGACTCGGTTTAAATTATATTGTTCGTTTATTTGGTTAGCCAGGCCCTTTATTCATGGTGACTTGCATACGTGTATTATATGTGTTTATACAGCTGGGTATTTACACTAGCAAGGCAGGTAAAGCCCAAACTAGTGGCCCACCTGGGAGCTGAACCTGCAACCCTTTGGTTCTTTTGTTTGTTTTGTTCTTTCATAATTGTGCGAAAGTTTTGCACAGTTGTCTGTCTGTCCTTTTTTGTTTGCTAACAGTAATCCCTGAGTTCTCCAGAATTACTCCACATTGAAATGCTGTGTTGCCCACAGTATAATTTTTTCAAGATGGAGGAACACTGGTGGAAAATCATGACGGCAAAGAGTGGTCACGAGTCACACGAATTACAGTCAAGGAATACGAAGCCATTTTAAGGGAACTAGGTAAATGCTACAGTGCAAACATTGTTCGAAATTCGATTAATATTCAGTTCCCATATTCCAAGCTGAAAGCGCCCCCAGTACACACTGCTGAACAGATTTTCCTGAGTGGTTTCATGAACACCAGGATGAAGTCAATTGAACCTTTATGGGATGTTTTAGCTTTCGGCCAAGTGCTGCATTACCACCTCAGGCGTGCGTATATATTTACACACATCTACAGTTATTCGATTTCTGATAAGCTTGTAAAGTACAATGGCATCCAGAAACTTCTGTATGGAATTGTTTTAGGCCTCTAAGTTAACCTAGATCTGGTGACAAAATCAAAGTGGGCAGCAAAGGGTTGGAAGTCCTTTTTCAGGGTATATTTATGATTTAGATTTAAATATATTAAAAATTTGGCCAGGCCTCCTTGGGTTAAAAAATATAATATTTCATTGTTAATTATGTATTAACACACATGTGTAATATAGCAGTGAAAATGTGCTTTGTATTGAAGAAAGAAAATTAAACCAACCAAAAGAGGGGAAAACAACAATAAAAAGTAATAATATATATTATATAATACTATTATTATATAATTATTACTATATAATAATTTATATTGTATATATGCATATTATTTATATTATATATTCATTTATATTATGATATTATATATTATATATATATATATAATATGCATATATACAAGCATGCAATATAATAATTTATATTGTATATATGCATATTATTTATATTATATATTATATATGTATATATATATATAATATGCATATATACAAGCATGCACACACAAACACACACACACATGAGTTTAGTGCACAAACCAAACAAAAATCCACCTAGTGCCACTGCATGGCAGCCAGCATGGACATCAAACTGAGGCAGGGAGCAGGCAGGCCAGAGTCAGCGCTGAAACAGCCAGCATGGACATGAAACTGAGGCAGGGAGCCGACAGGGCAGAGTCAGCGCTGAAACAGCCAGCATGGACCTCAAACTGAGGCAGGGCGCAGGCAGGCCGGAGTCAGCGCTGAAACAGGTGGCAGGAGGTTATTTCAGTAATAATCAGTAATAATATCATCAGCTCCCCATCTGGCCAGCACGTGCCGCTGTCCACTCACGGAGAGGCAGAGTGTTCCCAGCATGCACCGGGGAGCGGAGGGGGGGGGTGGTGTAAAAATAGCCGAGTACAACGGGGCTTTAAGGACAGCTACTTAAAATCGCCCCGGCCAAACGTTCGCGCGCGGCTATGCGGCGCACCTGACATATGCCGCTCGCTGACAGTGCTGCCCTGCACGCACTCCCCGTGGCGTTAGAGGACACCAGCGCTAACGTGGCTCTCCGGGCATCCATCTGTGTCGGAATAGCATGACATTTCACTGGCCTGGGAGAGAAAAACAAAAGCCCCCAACAGACGCAGGAGAGAAATAAATGAGTCAAGTGATTCTGAGATGGTAAAGGTGTCGGAGAGAGTCAGACTACACACAGACCACGCTTGTGCGGATGTGTACCACGGTAAAGTGACTCTTTCCCCAGACACCTCTGTTGAGATGGGAAAGGCCTTGGCAAGGTTCAGATGGTGTATTTTATTTTTTTAATTTCCAGTCAAATTTAGATGTTTAGATGCTCCGTGCTTTCTCTTAAGAGAGAGGGATAGAGACAGAGCCTACTGTACACCGCGCTGCAGTCAATCTGTGTGAATTCCAGCAGCGGCGGAACAATCGTGCATGACCCAGAAAACTAAAATACCACGCCGCGCAGGTTTTTTTCACCCGGGTTTCTTTGAAATCCCCTCCCCCCGTTATGCGTTTGAACTTTATGCTTTGGGCACGCACATCAAGCGCCCTCTTCTCTGGACTCTCGTCCGTGCTAAAACTCAATGTTGCGTGCGGAGGAGGGGGGGTACAAGGACGGAATCCAGAGCGGAGGTACGAGGGGTGAAAGGGTTGGTTGGCTGGGTAGGCTCGCATCATAAAGACACCAGAGTTCCCATGAGCTGCGCAGATATGCAGACCGCCCCCACAACAGACCCCCACCCCCAACCACCGCAGCTCCTGCCAGTTTCAGCTTTACAACTTCAGACTGCGCTGCCAAGACCCCACTCTGACTGATGGAGACCAGAGGAAATTACTTATTTCCTTGTAACTCCAAACCTGCAGTGCATGTTTCACCCTCAGCCAGGGCAGAGATGTTGGGGTGCAGCTTGGAGCGGCTTCAGTTTCGTACAGGAGGGAAAAGGGGGTCCCCCAGGGGGGAAGGGGGTTCAGCTCTTTTGGGGGCCCCTGTCTGCATTACAGCGCACGCTTTTGTTTCCTACCATTCGTTTTTTTATTTCCACCAAAACTCTCTTAGCTTTCATATAAGGTCACATTGTGGTGATTTTGCGTTCTTTTGCAGTACACTATAGCAGAGTATATCACTGAGGAAGCACACACTAAATATGCACATATAGCCATTCAAGTCATACTGTTACTGTAAAAGTGCATCTCAGGAAATAAGAAGAGTGAGAATCCATTGCAAAGAAGACTGCTGGTCTAACAAGGAGCTACAAATTAGGTGCACAGCGGATATCACGGGACCACAACAATGCACTTTGCTCCTATTTCCCAGTTTAATCCCCGTTAGGAATCCCCAATGAAAGCTTTGTGACCAGAGTTGGAGATCAGCCGATACCCAGCCGTTCCCTTTCCTCGATGCCACCGCGACTCTTTCAGATTCCCCCCGCTCTGCGTCGCGCTCTCTGATCTGTCTCGCTGCGCCGTGGCCGTAACCCTCCGTTAGATAACGCGCAGGTGGTCACACAGGTGGAGCCCAAACTGGGCTATTCTGGTTGAGCGCGGGCTAAATAGCGACAGTTTATCTGGGTCTGCGGCAGAGCGGGCCCAGGGAACTGGGATCTCGCGTGGAATAAAGAACATGTAACACGGTATGCTTGGGAACCACGGGAGAGACACAAACAGACCGCCCAGGCATGGAGATCGGCAGATTAAATCAGCGTGCGGTTTTTCTGAGCCTACAGTCAGGAGGGGCCGAGAGGGGAGTGAAGACCCTGCTAGACAAATCCGTTCGTTGGTCACAAAATTCTCTGTGATTCTGAGTTATGGTATTTTACAAATGGTGATGCGTTTGTATTTAATTTTGTAATAATTTATTTCCAGTGTATTTTTCCCCATTTACTCCCAAGTTGGTAGCCAACTGAACCCTCTTCTAGTTCAACTTCCCCCCCCTCCTCTCATACTGCGAGTTTGCAGCCGCAACTCTGGGACCGGCAGGGACAAAGGCGACCTGGGACCTGTTTTTATGAGTGAGCTGAGCGAAGTGAAGGTTGGAACAGCACAAAAAGCCCTTGTCTGATGGAGGCGAGCAGGGTAGGATACAGTATAATGGCCTAAATAAGGAGACCCAACTCCCCCTTCAGGTTCTGTGTGGCCCTTTTCCCCCGTGTGGCTGTTCTGCTGTTAATCATGTGTCTCTCTGCAGTATTACGACATTAATTCCCATGGAGGAAGGCACAGTGACACGCTGTGGCTTCCAGGACAGGAGCTGGAGTAGTTTAGAGGTTTGCGTCATCAGAAGAGACATCTGAGAATGACAACAGGAGAGTTCCACCTCCGTTAACCTTGGCTGGTCCTTTACGTTTCACAGAGGGAACCCAGAGATTATGGATGTCTTCACTATTCATGTTATGAGAGGTTTGGTTATGAAACTAATATATATATAGTGAACAAAATATATGTTGTGAAAATAAATCAGCTTGAAAACACTTAAGTGAAGTGAAGTATAGGGCATAGTGTAGTCTCTGCAACGTGCAATCCAACACAGGATGTTAGACACATGTTCAGGGCGCTCAAATCTCAACCACCAGACTGGCTTTCAAGACATTCCACTATCAAGAGATACAGAACAAACTAAGAGGTCCTGATACTCTGTATTATGTATCTGCATATCTTTAGAATTGAAACATAAAATTCCTTATTCATTTGTTTTCAAAATATGTCAAGACATATATTGAAATCCATAGTCTGAAAAATTTATTCTACGCAGAGTAATTTAAAAAAAAAATTCAAATAAAAATGAATAAACCTTTTTTCATTTATTTCCCATATCATTATCATATAGTGTCATGAAGCTATTATATGTATTGTACAATTCTGGATGCTCAAGGGAGCTCGACAAGTTTTACAATCTCTGTTACCATCAGGAACACAAAATTGCGGCAGCATCAAAGAGAAGGCACAGTGGGTACGTTCATTACCAGTAACTGCGCAAAGTAGCTGATCAAACCAGCGATTAGCATTGTCAACTTAAAGAAAATAAATATATGATCATTACATTACTATACTGTTGCTATAACAACATCAAAGAACACCCCCGAGAGGAGCTGGTGCTCGGAGCTCCTGTGAGACCGGGGGGGGGGGGAGGGGGCCCAGAGCACGGCTCGGCTTTCCCCCCCGGGGGCGCCAGGTGATGAGCTTATCCCAAAACACGGAGCGCCGACACCAACACGCCAGCGGGGGCCCGGGCCCTCAGCGAGAGATTGGCTGAAACTGGAACCCTGTTGGGGGCGGGCTGCTGCAGGGGGAGAATGCGTGGTGGAGTGTTAGCATCTAGCATCGAGCGCCATCACTCCAGTTGATGGCAAGATTAAAATGTGGCAAACTGGGTGAGGTTAAGACCGGCAAACTTTGAAATCCAAAAACACCTCAAACCCAAGGAAGGCTTAATATATGTTAAAATATCCATGTCATTTTCCTTTAAAATGAGCAAAACTATAGCGTTCATTTTCTATGATCGATAATGTTAGCATTACGCAAGCTAATTTGTTTGAATGGAGGCATTAGTGTAATTTTAAGATAACATTAGCTGCCCTCTCAAACATTGCCTTCAGTCCATGGAAAGATTATGGCGAAACCACCGTCGTAAAAGGACAGTAAATACCCCAGCTGTGTACTGTGTGGACGAGACTTGATTAGCAGCCGCGAATGATCATGTGACCCACGCGTCGGCGTTGTCCTTGCAATTCCCGCCAAGAAATGACAAGGCATTGTGCCGCTACCCCGAATAGCCCATAAATGTAGCCCGAAGCGTCTGGCGTTTGTTTGCGCCCGGCTGTCAAACGTTTCTTTCAGCAAACTGGCTGCAACGCGCGGACCAGGAACGGAGCATTGAAATAATCACCGAGCAATCATCTGTTTGCGTTTTTGGAGTTCAGCGTTGGTTTCCTCGCGAGGGGAACAGTTTATATGACATAAGGAAAAGAACAGGGGAGAATAAAGAAAACAAAAAAGCCTTAGTTTCTGAGAAATAAAGTCATCGGTAATTTAAACCATGTTTGTCAAGGAGCTCTTTGTGTCGATGTGTCTCTTGCACCTAAGGGAATTTCGAAAGCATGCCCCGACTGAAACCACAGGAGTTTGAGACGAAAGCTCAGATTCAGCATTGCGAGCCACAATCACCTAATTACAATAATTCTACCAGGAAAGCAGGAAGAGATACATATGAACTAATTCTACCTTGCATGAAAGCTGTGTCCTGGGAGACAATGAGCCATGGGTGTTTTTACTGGGATAGAAGGGGTCCCGACTTGAGCTAAATTCATGATGAAAATGTTGGGTTTGTAGGGGTTGAAAGCTGGTGGAAATGTGTTTTTTTACCAAGAAGTTCTGCAGCTTCAATGTTCTAAGTTAAAATATAGAAAATATGATCCATCTTCTATCGATCTATCTATCTATTATACTATCTTCTGCTTTTATGTGACACGAGATAAACATTGATGAAAATAGTGGCACAATCAAATTTTGCAGACCCCACCCCCCACCCAAGTTAAACATGTGATGCTTTGGGGGGATCGAGCTCCCCTGTAATTCACACCCTGTATTTTTTTGTTTTCTCTCTCTCTCTTTCTCTCTCTCTCTCCCTCTCATGCACACACATGTCCTATCGTAATTCCATGTGCTTCTCTCTCTCTCTCTCTCTCACACACACACACACACACACACACACACACACATCTACATCTCTCTCTCGTCTCTCTCTCATGTCTCTCTCTCTCTCTCTCACACACACACACACACACACACACACAGCTGCCCAAAGAAAGACATGAGTCATAATTGGTTCTAACAAGATTTGAGAATGTCAACAGGAACCAATGAATAAAACATTCTTTCATCTTAGTTTCCCTCATGCTAACAGTTTTTAAAGGCAGCTATCTGTTTGTTCACACCATAACACATTTCCCAACAGACTTTAACCCCAAACAGAAAACCTTTCATATCCACAATTACCATGGACAAAATGCATACTCTAATTACATTACAGGTGGTAAACATCCAGGTAATTAATGAATATAAACAGAATCGCCCCTTCCTTACAGCTTTGTTAATTGCACGGTTGTGACTATAGTGCGTTGAAGGATCTGGACATAAATCAGTAAACCCGTGTGTTAGGTTGTATTATTTGTATAATTTAAATACAAAGCCATTGAGTGATCACCTTCATCGTATGGTGAAGCATTTCTATCCTGATGGCAGTGGTCTCTTCCAGGATGACAATGCCCCCATCCACAGGACATGAGTGGTCACTGAATGGTTTGATGAGCATGAAAATGAAGTAAATCATATTCCACAGCCGTCTCAGTCACCAGATCTCAACCCAACTGAACACTTATGGGAGAATCTGGAGCAGCGCCCGAGACAGCATTTTCCACCATTTAACTCCCTAAATTGTGTTTATGAAGAAAAAACCCCCATTTCACTTGCACTTATTTGTAAGTCAAAGTTCAAATAAAAACGTTTATTGGCCAATATAGGCCAATGTTTATTAACATAAAGAGGAGTTATACATTTAAAAGTGGGGAGGAGCAGGGTGGCTTGGCATTGGGAGGGGGTGAAGGTTGCACTCGAGTTCTGCTGTTTTGGCCCCAAGGGAGGGGGCCTGCCAGAGCCCGGGGGGGGGTGTGGATGAACGGCCAATCGGCACGGGTCTTCTCCCCACCGATTCGTTCTGCAGAATCAGATGCGACTTCGTCACGCCAAAGAGGCCCGCTCTACCCCGTCGCCCGCCCCAGCAGCACCCCATCCCGGCCCGCCCTTCCACCCCACCCCGCCCCTCGTCTGGTCTGCATCCCCCCACCGAGCCCTGTGCAAACGCAGCGCGCTCGCTAAGCCCGGTCTGTCAGCGCTGGATTCCACCGCCCGTCCTAATCCTCTGAGTCAACTGCCCCTGCACCGGGATCCGGGGCTGCCGTAGAGCCCCTGTGGTGTCTCGGATAAATGATCCCTCTTCGTTTACGCTTTTACCCAGCCCGGCCACCAGGGGGAGCTGTGAGGGATCCGCCCGCCTGCTCTGTCTCCCATCCTGCTCTTCACGGCTCACACGGAGACTGTCCAGAGCACCACAGTCTGTGTGGAGGACCCTGATCACACTTTAAGCTGTTTCAGATCATTAGGGCCACCACAGTCCAATATATAAAGCTTTCCATATTTGATTAAAAATGTAATATGATCACTACATGATGATAATAATAATAATAATGATAATGATAATGATAATGATAATGATAATGATGATAATAATAATAATAATAATAATAATAATAATAATAATAATAATAATAATAATATAGCTGCATCCATAAATTACAGAGGCTACAATGCAAGTGTCACAGTAGAAAATAAGTGTCGACAAAAATGATTACAAAGCAGGAAATTGAACATGTCCCTGCAGGAGATTTGAACCAGGGGCGTTAGGATGCAGACAGGGACTGTACCACCATACCCTCAAACAGGCTGCTCTGACTGCTCATCAGGGCTATTTTAACATTTAGAAATTCCCATGTGACGTACGAAGTGATATCTGCCCTGCAGGGGTCCTGGCAGCTGACAGCAGCTGGCGCGGTCAGGGTTCGATTCTAGACCGCGGGGCGTGTCACTGCACCAGGGGCTAGTTCGGTAGCTGGAAGTGCCACTCGAGGCCCCTAATATGTACATTTTTAATATGCATATCTTTGGAGGGGGATCGAGCAATAGCCGATAGTGACAGAAGAAGAAGAAGAATATCAACAAAAAAATAATAGGGGGCCTATAAACAATAGGGTGCTTTCCCCCCTAATATTTTTCATCATCATCATCATCATCATCATAATAAGAATCTGAATAGTTACCCTTCTGTTTACACCTATAATTCAGCCTTAGGGTATTTAAAGCCTACACAATTCTCCAAATGCATAGTTCTGTCCTGACTGAGGCACATGAGCACATGTACCTCAATACACCGCAGCGTGGTGTACTACAGTCCAGCGTGGCGTCTGCTGGCTACAGTGGTGGACACCAACGAACGATTATTTCTGTACTTAAGTACATTTTTAAAGTATCTGTGCTTACTTAAGTATTTCCATTTTTACTTTTATTTTTACATTCACTACCTTACATTTCAAAGGCACATTGGGTTGACTTTTTACTTCTACTGGAGTCATATTTTATCAGGGTATCTATACTTGTACTCAAGTAAAGGGTTTGTGTACTTGGTCCACCACTGGCTGGCTGGCTGTGAGGAGTCCACTAACACAGGGTTGAAACTGCAACACAAACAAGCGCATGAGGCTAATAGAGCATTGCAGAGCGCTGCGGGGCAGATTGTGGCCTGTCACAGGAAGGATGCTGGCTCTGTACGAGCATCACGCCACAGCACAGGCTACAGGGACAACATCACCGGTCATCTCTCAGCACTCTTTCATTCTCCACAATCAGCCCACCACATATTGACCAGCAGCTCATTCCTGCATGTGTACCGTCCCCACATCTTTAACCACAGCGTGCCTCAAAGCGTAGCGTCAATGACATTTCATTTGACCGAATCCAACTATAAAATGATGCAACCGTTAAATGGTAAATCTTTAGTACATTTGACAATATTGCCTCTAGACATATTCAGAGACCGAAAATGCATCGGCAGTTTTAGTCATCCGTAAAATATACCTTCTAAGAAAAAGAAAGTAAATGTTTTTAAAGCCCAACGTTTGAAAGGGGAGGGCCGGGCCTATCCGGCCGTGGCACCCCATGATGGACACTCGCGGTACTGCACCCATTTAAAGGACCCCTCATTTACTCAAGTGTTGCCTTTTATTTTGGCAGTTACCTGTGTTTGTCACCCTTACAAGAACAGCCGCTAGTACAAGTTGGACTGAAGCTTCAGTGGCTCCCTGTCGCGTGAAGCTGCTGAACAACGCCACCTGGTAAGGACTATCATTCAGTCAGTCATCCGTCACTCTCGTTACCCACAATCCCCCTCTTTCAAAGCACAGTGCCAAGCCAAGAGGCAGCGGGTCTTTTTGTGGCATGATCAGGGGAGTGGCCCCCCGACCCCCCGAGGTCAGAGGTCAGGGCCGACACTCTAACCACAGTGGCGCTCTGACCTCTGCGACTCTGGCAGCATGATTTAAGAACAAAGGGTGACTGTGTACAGTAAGCCTACACCGCGGCATGCGCATTGCATTCCTGAAAAATTGTGCTTCAAATGTCAATGCCAATCGTTATCTCGAATGACTCTTCACACCCTCGGAACCCCTCGGCGCTTGTGAAGATTCGACGGGACTCGGAAGAGTTTCGCTTCCAATAGCTTGACATCTATCATGACTTTTCCAAACTGAAAATAGTAAGAATGTTAAATGCAGAAATGATTGACTATTAAGTTAATATTAATAACGAATAATAGTATTAATATAGTAGAATTATGTGTATATATGCTGTATATTGGTATGTACAGGTAGTGGCCCAAAAGGTGGAAACACTTGGGTAAATGAGGGAGACAAAGTATATAGAAAGCAGGTGCTCAGACACAGGTGTTTTTCCTGAGTTATTACAGCAATTAACATCCCAGCATGCTCAGGGTCACGCACAAAAATGCTGGACAGGCCTGGTTGCCTATAATTATGTCTAGCATGGCCGGAAGATGAGACTACCACTACTTGTAAATATATGCAAAAGGCATAAAAAGGCTTTTGGAAAACACATTTTAGTGTTCCAGCTAAGGCATAAATAAAAGAGAGACAGTTAACTCTTTAGCAAAACAGAACATGTCACGCACCTGGACAGGCAGAGAATGGCTGCTGTTGTTGCAGAGTGACACTTTCCTTTCAGTGAGAGTACAAATTACCCAGAATTTACTTCTGGTTACAGCCCGTATTTCATATGCCCCACAATCCTTTTGCGGTCACATGTAGCACAGAGCTTGCGTATCGCATGCCGGCATTGACCTTTGACCTCAGTCATGTTGCTTGGCCATCCTCCTGTGAATTTATGCGTGGTTGGACAGGTTGTTCTGGCCCTCTGTTGTACTTGGGGCCCCTGGTGATCAAGTGAATTACACTGTAATTGATTTATAACTACATGTGTAATTGCACATTCTGACATTATGAACAATAATCAATAAGGAGAAGATGAATATTTTATTGAAAGATTATAATTTGAATTAGATTTGACAGGAGCAATGCTACCATGCACATGATAATCCAGGGGAGTACACTTGTTGCAGTCATTGACATGAATTAAATAAGTGGTTATTGAGTTTGAGGACTTTCTAAATATTACGGAGGTAATTGGTTGTAATTGTTAACGTTATTCAGTTATATTTTTTTCTAATGTAATATAATATATGCCATTTAGCAGACGCTTTTATCCAAAGCAACTTGTAGTAATGAATGCATACATTTGTCAGTTTATGTGGTCCCAATGGGAAACGAACCCACAGCCTAAGCATTGTCAGCACCGTGCTCTACCTACTGAGTCACACAGAACCACTGGTTCTGAAAATGGCAACAGGGAATCATATTGTATTATGCTTTGAGATGAGATATTGAAATTATATATTCACAAGCAGTTTTGAATAACTATCAGTAGGCTTGATCTCTTTGTTTTCAATGTTTGATGTACAGATGAAGGTTACATGTAAAGGATTTGAATGAATCACCTAAAACACAATAAAAAGCCTGTTTGCGCGCAGTCCTATTCAGTATTTTCTAACTCCTGACAACAAGGCCCGTGTCCTCTGTGCGTGTTGTGCAACGCCCCCTGGAATCCGCGCTGCGTGTCCCAGAAGTCTGAGCGTCTCGGCGGCGAGTCGCTTTAACGATGGCACTGCGCCGCTCCTCTTCCTCGGAGCTCCCGTTCGGTCAGGAAGTCGCCCTGACTTTTACGGGTCACCACAGTAAATCACCCCGCAGGGGAGGACGGCCCGTTTTTAGGGGACGGCTGGGCCCATGCCAGGGGGGTAATAAAAGGCACCAAGAGCCTCATTCCAGAGGGGTTAAAAGTGTGGCGCTGTAAATTTGGACGACCAATGTTTTTATCTTTATCTTTTTTAAAGTATTGAACGCATTTTCCCCTGGACTTGGACTCAGGTGGTAGTTCTGTGTCACTCAGTGTAGGTAGAGCATGGTGCTGACAACGCTTAGGTTGTGGGTTCGATTCCCATCGGGGCCACATATACTCTAAAATGTATGCATTCACTACTATAAGTCACTTTGGATAAAAGTGTCTGCTAAATGGCATATAATATATATTACATTAGATGGTAGTGCTCTTCTCTGACAGGACTGGACCGGGCCAGACCAGATAGTGGGTATTCTCAACAGGTGGGAGGTGGGGGCCCTGCCTCAGGTGGCAGCCCGTACTAGCCACCCCCAATCCCCCCCCCCTGTCTGACCCTCCTCCATGGCATGAGCACGCACAATAAATCTTCTCTGGGGAGGGCTGGGGGGGCTCTTACCCCTTCTCCTATTTCAGCCGTGGTTCTGACCCTCTCCACGGTCCCGGCTCTGTTTATTTTAAGCCCGGCGCACACTGGGAAGGCTTATGAAGTAATTATTCCATAAAGTGACACCTCCGCCGCCAGAAATGACCGAGCTTGGCCTGCGCATGAAAAGGTGCCCGGTGATTAACCACAGCACCAGAGTAACCTGGCAACCTTCAGCTTTTAACAATACTCCACACCATAAAGTGGGGGTGAACCGGCCATGATTTATTTTTTTATGGTGACATTTTTTTCTTCTTCATCTTTGCCAAATATGACTTAATAATTTAATGACGATAGTATCAGTTTGCCATTATCTCTGTTTTAGAATCATTCAAATCTGAACACTCTTTTAAGAGCTAATAACCCTCTATTCTCATTTTACATTTGATGTTGATACGTTTAAAAATTCGAACATGCAACGCGGTGTGCAGGGTACGGGCCAGCGCAGATCTGATAACCGTTTTTGACATGTATATTGCCACGCTTGCCGATAAACTTTCCTCTGACAAGGGCAAAATCGCCGCATCTGCTACATCTGAGATCCACCACCAGATAGCAGCAGCAGGTGGATCTTCTGCCCGGCTAGTGTAGAAGAGTTGCAGCTGAGCGCACACTCATTTTGACACGTGATGAAGACACAAAAGCAGACTTTGGCTTTGAAAACAAATTGCTTGTTGCAGATAGATTGTTCCTCCAGTATATCGTCTATGACGTATTGTCATTAATATTGCTTAAAAAAAACATTATATATACCGTACATCTCAAAAGTTCATGGAGAAATAATGGATTGCAGCTGAATAACGAGGAAATCTGATTGTGTTTGTATTATCTGCACTTTTGAACTCACGTTAATCCACTGGGGAAAACCACTGTATGTTTTTGTATTATCAGGAACAAAATAAATGTGTAAACTGAGGATGAAGCTATGCTGGTCGCTAAGCCGTGCTTCAGTGTGTTCTGGCTTCATTGACATTCGCAGCGCATGTGCTTCTCATTAAAGCCTCGTACACAACCCGCTTGCTGCATGCGACTCCCCTCTCTCTCCGCTCTGTAACATGTGGAGGTATGCAAGCCCTTTCCTCCCTCTCTCTCTCTCCCTCCCTCTCTCTCTCTCTCTCTCTCTTTCTCCGTCTCTCCCTCTCTCTCTCTCTCTCTCTCTCTCTCTCTTTCTCCCTCCCTCTCTCTCCTTCTCTCTCTCTCTCTCTCCCTCCCTCTCTCTCTCTCCCTTTCTCTCTTTCTCTCTCTCTCTTTCTCTCTTTCTCTCTCTCTCTCTCTCTCTCTCTCTCTCTCTCTCTCTCTCTTGCTCTGTCTCTCTACCTCTCTCTCTCTCTCTCTCTCTCTTTCTCCATCTCTCTCCCTCCCTCTCTCTCCTTCTCTCTCTCTCTCGCTCTCCCTCTCTCTCTCTCTCTCTCTTTCTCTCTCTCTCTCTCTCTCTCTCTCTCTCTCTCTCTCTCCCTTTCTCTCTCTGTCTTTTCCTTTCGGTTTTCAACTTAAAATAACCTTTCTGGGTAACGTGTTATAGTCTGTTCGTAGGGTGTCAGCTTCCTGATGATGTAAAGGCCGTCTGCTAGCTCCTGATTTACGGCCGCGGAGATAAAAGAGTGTCACCGGGTTGCGTGCCTTAAATCAGGCGCTCGCAGTGCCAGCGGGCATGACTTGCACACATATACCCCCAGCCCCCCCACCCCCTGCCCTGGTGCATTTTGGAGCGGTGTGCGCAAAAGGTCATAAACTGCGCAGCCGGGACTGCGCACTCAGAGCTGTCACCATGAATAAGGGGGGGGGGGGGGGGGGAGTGGTGGTGGTGGTGGCGGTGGGGGAAGAGTCGTAAATAGAAAAGCTAATAAACTTTTACGATCTCGTCTTAAACTTGCTTTTGTGTGAATGGGTCGACAATCATTTCCGTTATTCTGGCGGTGGCATTTGATTGGCCTTTGGAGCCAGACCCCCCCCCCCCCGGTGCTCATGCCAACTCACAGTCATGGCATTCAACCTTCCTGTAACTCCGGCCAATCAGCTGATTGAAGCTGCAAAACCCCCACCCATACTTTCCACCTCCCCCCACCCACACTCCCACCACACCACACACATACCCACTCATTCGCTTACACAATCTATAACTGATGGGAATCAATACCTATATTTTATAAAACATTTAACAACGCTCGGAAAATTTATATTTTAGATGAAAATGTGTACTTTTACAAAGGGCATTAACATTATCATCATATCCTGTTAATAGTCACAGAAGCATGACATTGTCCTGGTATTGAGATGTGGTTGCTGTGAATCATGCGTCCCGACCAATGGAACAGTAGGTGGAAAATCCAGTTTTTGTGTTTTCTTCCAGGGGAAGAAAGGTCCTGTATGATGCAATGCGATGAGTTCAATACAAGCAAGCCTTAATCTGTTGTGTGGGCCAGATGGTTCCCCCCCCACAGACAGCTGTGGACTCATAAACACGTCATTGTGGGGAGGCTCACCCCCCCCCCCCTTCCTCCATTGCTTCACTGGTTTTATCATTCCAATTGTATGCTAATATTCTTACATTCATCGCGAGCCAAACCTCCCCGTAATTGGCGACGGGCTGTCCCCCTCCCCGCGTGTGTGACCATGTACACGTCCGTACACGTTGAAAGGAAAACAAATCTTCCTTCGCCAAATTCGCATGGGTGTGAGAGAGGTCGTGCGTGTTAGAGCAACCTCCATTTCTCAATCGGTCTGAGCCGCAATAAAGCAGGCGGCCCTTTTCCCTCCAAACTCTCCTCTAAATGGACAGAGGACTGGGGAATTGTGTCCTTCTGGTATTGCAATCACAATCGAAGATTGATTGTGTTATGGTTTTTAAAGCCAATTAGTGTCCTGGTTGGTATCAGGCCCCATTCGTCTTCTGGCCAGTAAATAACCAAAATTGACAAAATAACCAAGTTTGGCTAATGATAGTGGACGTCGCCTTTGTTTCTAATGACGGTCATTAACCTCTCAATGGCTAACTAATAGCATCTTAATTAATTTGTTTCAAAGGGAAGATTTTCAGTGGAATTGGATTATATTAATGGGTAGGCAGTAGGTGCTCAGGAAGGATCTGTCTCCCTTTTTGTGTCAGTTCCCAGTTTCCTGCTCCATGGATTCACCTGTCCCCATAGTAAATTAATCTGACACAATGTTTAAAAAATGAGTCTAAAAGTAAACCACACATATTGTCGGTCATGAATCCCTCATAGATTTTCCATCAGAAAAGCACAAAGCATCCCTGCTCCCTGATATCATCATTCTATTTTTGGCTATGTCTTGGAGTAATTAATCAAGTGCTCAAATTGCTAAATGCACTTTTTTTTTTGGGGGCTGCAGCTGGAGGAAACAGCTTTGACACTGAACAGTCCCTCACTTGAGTGGCTCCCCCAAAGCAACCGCATTATCTCACTTCACCACTAGATGGAAGCAAAGTAGCAAGTTAGTCTTGAACAGAGCTTGTTCAGTTCTTCTTTTTAATGTTTTTTTTTATTTTTTGTATGTTTGAATGTGTTATGCGGTGGCTGTACATTCATGAATCATGGACTTTTTGTTTGAAAAGCTATAAGTGCTAGGATATGTGCAGGTCAGGTGTTTGGAGGAAAACCCTCCTGACATCTGTAATATTTCCTCCTCAGGACAGAGTTACAATTCTTAAGAGTACATTTCCTGTTGAATCTCTCCAGGCAGGATGATGTAGTCCATTGTTTGAAGCGATGCCATACAATATATAATTACGCACAAAGAAGATGGAAAATTGATTGCTGGATTTATATCTGTAATTATGTTGAGAGGTCACATTTATGACGATTACGAGTAACTGGTGCAGTCTGTTAAAGGTAGTCCAGCGTTGCTCTTATTCCTGTCCGTCTGCCAAATCAAGATCCTTCTGAAAATAGAACCTTGTCATTCTGCTTCCATAATTGTTTCCTTAAATGGAAAAGGACCTCAAAATGAACTGCTTCTATTGCCCTCTCCCCGCTCACTCAACATTGCAATACTCTAAGTCACCTGACCCCCACTGACATTGAGTGCAGATTTCTGGTTTCGATCCTGCACATACAAACGGAGGGAGTCTTTGAGTTTGTCATTTAATTTGAGGAGAAATTAATCGAAGGTCCGATGAGAAAAGTCAGTGAAGACGCAGTAAGATGCATCACCGTAACAAACGAACGAAATAAACCCGGTGACCAAATAATTCTGTTTTTGAGCCATAAATCACAGGCCTCATTGCATTAGCAGTCTTACGTTTTGACAAGAGAAGCACACAGAGCTTTTGGATTTACCTGGAATTATTTGTATCTTTGGAATCGATTGCCAAATCACCAAAACTCTGCTCGGCAACAATGTGCATGCGTGTTTGCTTGTTGGTGTGGGAGTTCAGATCTAGGTGACATTTAGCTGGTGAAGGCCGACTGCAGGTACCTGATGAACCAGAGGGGGCGCTGTTGGCTGTTAGCCGCACATGGCCTCCACCTATAAATCTAATCCCAGCACTCGTTGCTGCAAGGCTAAAATGTCTTAGAGAGGTTGAATGAGAGAGAGAGAGAGTCCTGTGTGTCAACCCATTTCTGCGAATGTTATCAGCGCAGGGCCTGCTGTGGGCCAGGCAACACGACATTTCAATTTTCATTTGCACCAAACATTTTTGGTGGGCACGGCGTTGCCACGGAGTGAAGTCATTTCGAGCTCACGCCAAGTGCACTGGTTAGCTCTCACGCCGGGAATGTCACCAGCAGATTAAACTGGCGTGTCAATCTTTCCACAGGATAATTCCCTTTAAGTGCGTCTAATCCATTTTTCCTGTTAGTCACAGTTAATATAAAGACGGCAAATTGGTGCAATGCGGTGCTCTGAGCTAGCCTAATTCAAGGGTTGCCTCTGTTCAGCGGGCCGCCCCGGGAAGATGAGGAACAGACTTGTTTGGATGCTGTGATGAACTGCTTCCTGTTTACGCCAGAGACCTTTTGAGCTGTTTAACTCCTCACCACTGGATGGACAAATCCATCTTCTTCCCTGTGGTTTTAATTGCCGCAAAATGAAGGCCACATCAGTCGAGTGCTTACACACAGTGCAATAAGCTTGTATAGAACAATACGAGTTTACAACTGCTACGCCGTAATGATGACATTCAGCCCAAATATATGATTCTGTTATGTCTGTCTTTCAAGTCGAGGAAAATATCGTAGAAACAATGCTCATGAAACTTCAGAGTGAGAGCCAGGTTTTCTAAATTAATGTGCGAGATGTTTGTGGGTGGAATAACAAAACAAACATGGTGCTCACCAACCCCTTGCATACCTAACCACTTACTCTGGGTGCACATGTCATTTTCACATGCTCACCTATTACTGGGAAGAATTCAGTGAAAGTGGGTGGAGTAACAAAAAATTATGATCAAATTATATTGAGGTCCATGTGTATTCCACTAGATGTAATTACTGTTTATGTGCAAGCCTCATATTTCCTCATATTTTGGCATAAAAAGCTTTTTTATTGCTTGGGTCGGATCTACAGTGCAGCAGCTCTTATAGATATCATTTTCGAAACCACATTCGACATATAGTCATTTACAGTGGGAATAATAAGTATTCACCCCCTTTGGCATTTTTCACATTTTATTTTCTTACTTCATGTAATCAAAATGTATGTAATTGGGATTTCTTGCCACTGATCAACACAAAATACTATGTAATTTCAAATAATAAAAAACAACAAAAAAAGCTTTTCTCAATTAATTGCAAAACTCTGGTGCAATCAATTGTCTTCAGAGGACACATAATTATTTGACTGGAGTCCACCTGTGTACATTGAAGGATATTCAAATAATTTCAAATCAAATAAAGACCAGAGAAAGCAAGCAAATCAGAGAAAAGATTATTCAAAAGCACCAATCAGGGGAAATATATAAGATATCAAATCATTTGAATATCCTTCGAAACACCATTAGGTCCATCATAAAGAAAAGGAAAGACTATGGCACAACTGTGAATTTGCCTAGAACAGGCCGTCCTCCAAAACAGAGCATCCGTGCGAGAAGGGAACTTGTGAGGGAGGCCACCAAGAGGTCTATGACAACTCTGCTGGAGTTACAGTCTTCCATGGCAGAGATGGGAGAAACTGTTCATAGGACAACAATAGCCTGGGCGCTTCACAATTCTGTGCTTTAGGGAGGGCGCCAAAAAGAACGCCATTGTTGAAATCTCACCTTGATTTTGCCAGAAGGAATGTGGGAGACTCTCAAACCAAGTGGAGGAAGATTATATGGTCTGATGAGACCAAGTTTGAACTTTTTGTCATCAATGTTTGGAGTAAGCTTAACACTGCGCATCATCCCAAAAACACTATCCCTAACGTGAAACATGGTGGCGGGAGCCTAATGCCATGGGGATGCTTCTCTGCTTCAGGGGCTGGAAAACTTGTCAAAATAGAGGGCAAAATGGATGCAGCAAGATATAGACAAATGTTGGAGGAAAAACTGCTACAGTCTGCAAGAGACCTGGGACTTGGGAGAAGATTTATATTCCAGCAGGACAATGAAAAAATCAATGTCCTGGAGTGGCCCAGTCAAAGCCCAGGCCTAAATCCCATTGAGAATCTGTAGAAAGATTTGAAAAATGCTGTTCACCAGCAGTCCCCATCCAATCTGATGGAGTTTAGCAATTCTTTAAAGAAGTTATCGGCAAAAATTGTAATGTCCAGATGTGCAAAGCTGGTAGAGACTTACTCAAGCAGACTCACAGCTATAATTGCAGCTAAAGGTGCTTATACCAAGTATTAAGTCAAAGGGGGCTAATACTTATGTAATCAATTATTGTCTGTTTTTTTATTTGTAATCAAGTGAGAGAAAAGCTTTAAAGTTGTTTGATTTAAGAAAATAAAATGTGAAAATACCAAAGGGGGTGAATACTTATTATATCCACTGTATGTAACAAATTAATTTGGTTTCTACATTTCCCCAGAAGCACATATTCACAAAAAGAATTGTAAAAATAATGTAATTCACATAATTTCCCAAAAATTTTAAACATAAAAATGTATGTATTTTTAGAAAGATAGTCTCGTTGAGTCTCTCAACACTGTGCTTTGACTTTAGAACCGTTAACCACATAAACACAGAAAAACAACAAGCTGGTTCAGACTCAAGAAACAAAATAGAAGCTTTTTTCTCTCCACATCTTCAAAGTGTGTTTTCGAGTGTTGTTGCACTCTGTACAGCATGAAGTGAAAGACAAAGAGAGACATTTCGCCAGTCAGGCAATCAGCTGAGCGTCTGAGATGACATGGCCTCACGCTTTCTAAAACGCAGAGTGCGCTAAAAGGGTTTGCACATATGCAAATGTAGATGCAATATTTAAAATATATATATGCATGCACCTCTGACCGCAGATACTCATAAAGCATGCATTAATTACGGCGTAGCAGAACTGCCACCGTTTGGACGTAATGTGGATGTAAAATGGCCATTGGGGCGCTGTGGGCTGGAATGTCAAAGACCAGGGTCCCCAGACACGACTGTGTGCGCTGCTTGACATTATTCCGCCTGCTGTCATGATGAGATCAAAAAAGATTCATGTTTTTTTTACCAGTCTCTGTTAGGGCAATTACCCAGCACCCCCCTCGTGAAGCAGATCGATTGTGACATGTCCGGGAACCACATACTCCTGCGTGAAAAAAACGTTCAAAAAACGCACCTGGATGTACAGTACCAACAGCTGTTACAGAAACCATTATCAAAACCACATCCAACATACAGTCATATATATATATCATTTATGCAGTGCGGTTGGACCTAGTACTGAGCAATAGGAGTTGTTAAGCACATTGCACCTGGACACTAAGGATTTTTCACAGATGCCGAGAGTGACCAAGCTGGCCGTTTGCTTTGCACAACATCTTTTTTATTTTTTTAAACACCTGAGATATGGAGTTTAAAAAAGTATTATTTAAAAAAACAGTTCTCACAATACTAGGACTCAACCATGCCTTTACTCTTCTTCACAAAATGGAGTCCTCTAGTTTCTCCCACACACCTGATTTTAACCCCTGGTTAATTAAATTACAATCAGGTGTGTGATCGGCTTCATGCCTATCAGCCTGCTACACAGAGCCAACGATGACAAAGACAATGAATGATTTCAAGATGGAAACAAAATATGCTAGTGGATACAGAACAGGTTGTAAAGTGAAGACATTTGAGCATTTAAGACACATTTAAAGATGGTTACATGTGTAACAAATAAAAATAAGTTCAGTTTGTTTCATGTGAACCACCATCTTCACACCAGGACACTGAGCAAAACATTGCACACCACACAGGGCAAAGTTTGAACTGAGTCCGTTTCTGTTGGAAGGTGTTAGGTACAATATGCTGGAAACATGTGAACCAAATCACTCAGTCCACTTTTGGTCAAGGGACTGAGTGAGTTTTGGAAAAACACTCTTCAATTGAATGTTGCATAATGAATGTTTCTGTATTCTTTTGTATTCAAGATTCTCCCATCACCAGTTCAGTTTAATAGTATAAAAAGCTGTGTTCATGTGCTAAGGGCCAGCAATAATTGAGCGTATTATCCACATTAATGCACTGATGACGGTAAGCTCCTTTTATATGTGTGCTAGGAAGAGTTCAGTAGGGTTTTATATGTATAGGAGCAAGACATTAAACAAGGACATGAACTGTCATTAAAACAATAATGTTGATCATTACATTTGGCTGTAAAAGGGCATTGACAATAATGCTGACTATGCCAACCAATATGCCACAACATGAGCCTCTCTATGAGCCATTTTTCCATTGAAATCGAATTATTTTATTAAGGTAGCACAGTCAGGTAAATATCCTATCTACACATTTATTGTACAATTTGGTGTTGTTGCTTATTTTGAACATTTTTGTCCTTGTTAGATGTATTTTATACGGTTTATTTTATCCAGGACATTTACAGCTTCAATATGACTTTGATTGAACACAGAAACACCTGCATTCTGCAAATCGTAAGTAAATATATTAAGAACATAAGAACATAAGAATACATAATGACGAGAACGGGCCGTTCGGCCCATCTAGGCTCGTCACGTCCTAATTCAAAGAGTATCTAGTACTGCATCTAGCCTGGACTTGAATAGCCCAAGTGTTTCTGCCTCTACTACCCGACCTGGCAAGCTATTCAAGGCATTGACAACTCTCTGTGTAAAGAAAAACATCTTAATATCTGTGCGGAATTTGCCTTTAACTAATTTCCACCTGTGTCCTCTTGTTCTGCTGACCCCACTTATCTTAAAAAATCTTTGGTATGTCACTTTGTTCATCCCTTTTAGGAATTTAAAAACCTCAATCAAATCCCCCTAAGTCTCCGTTTGCTAAGCTTAAATATTGTTCACTTCAAGTTGACTTTCAGATGATCACGTCTACACACAGAGACGGGTGAAACATATAAAATGGTATACACATTTGTCACTGTCTGTTCTGTATCTGTTTGACAATGTGGTTTTCGAAGAAAATATTGGGAGGGGAAAGGAGTCAGGAAATCAGCAAGCATGGACCTCAACAAGAACAAGCTGTTTCTGATTGGACCTCAACAAGCACAAGCTGTTTCTGATTGGACCTCAACAAGCACAAGCTGTTTCTGATTGGCTAGCGATCAGTTAGCGGGTGGTTACGTACGCAGGGGGGTACAAGGGCTGGCAGTGTAGTGTAATGGTTAGGGAGCTGGGCTTGTAACTCAGAAGTTGCAGGTTCGATTCCCAGGTGGAGCACTGCTGTTGTACCCTTGAGCTATGCCCATAAAAGAACTAAATGGAGCTAAAGCAAGTTGCTCTGGATAAGAGGTGTGTCCTAAAAATGTAAATGTAAAAATGGGTTGGTACTCAAAGCAGTGTAAAAAAAAAACTGACTCAAGGTGACCTAAAGCAAGTTCCATGGGTTGGTACTAACAGGGTAAAAAATCACTGACTCAAGGTGATTATGTTGATCATGTTGAAAAGAATCCCGTGGAGATGATGAGGAATATACCATGTGGAATGCATTTTACCATAAAGAAATGGTCCTTTGCTTTTTTAAACATGGGAAACTCCCCGAGTGGCACAACCAGTAAAGGCACATGTTCTTAGTGCAGGTTGGCCAGCCTGGCTCTGGCCGGGAGTCCCGTTGGGGGGTGGTGATTGGCTGTCTGTCCCCCCAGGGGGAACGGGGAGGGAAGTCGGCATGAGCTGGCCACGTGCAAAAGTGGCTTTGTGTGTGTCTGACGTACGATCGACAGCTTGGCGAGTTCCGTCTCGGAGAAGGCGGTTCGGCCCTGTCACCACCATGTTCCCAGAGTCACAGCAGCGAGCTCATAGTATGAGGGGGGGGGGGGAGATAGTTGAATTAGAAGATCGTACAATTGGCCACCAAATTGGTAGAAAATGGGAAAAATCTGAAATAAATCATTTAAAAAAACATAGGAAACATCACCTCCTTTGGTAGGGACAGGAAAATGAGGCTTTGTACAAAGTCGATGTTTCCCATTAGCCCTTCCAGAACTTCACACAGGAAGTGGCCTATCGGGGAACCGCAATGTATGTCTTTGCCCATTGTGCTCCATTGTACTTGACAAACGTAATTATTTCCCCTCCTTGTATATAGTCGAATTTATTTTTTGTTATTTCTTCCGAAGCAGAAAACTTTTGATGGTCATACATTGGTCTAGAATACAAGCATACTTCTAATAAAATGGAAACAATGATCTTACCCATTTTCTTTGCTTTCTTTCCGCTCCAAAGTCAAAAGGTTTTTTTTTCTTCTTCCCCTAAATAGTTCCTGAGGGCTTGCACGGCCTTGACGACAGTTTTAGCGATCTCCATGTGTGTTGTGATTTATTTTTTCACGTTATAAAAATAAAGCCATCAAACACTAAAAATAAGCTTCCATCTGGCTTCCCAAGAAACATTCTGGATATGTTTGTGAACCAAACACACGCGGTGTTTAGATTGAATTACGCCGTTTTACAATCAGCCCTCAAAGTCTCTCCCAAAATCTCCCAAATTACTTATGATCCCATCGGTATTGAAAACAGAATGCTCTAACCGTTGGATCCTTGGAAAATATAAAACACAACTGCACTATGCTATGTTTGATTTCACGGACTACGCTGATATTATGAAAAACTGCCTCAATCACTGTGAATACAGACAAAAGGTCATGCAATATACATGTAAAATGGGAGAAACAGCATACTTTTTTATAATGCATTCATTAACTTGATATGTAAAATACATCAGGCCAAATAGATCTATTACTGCAATAAACCATTACATATGGTTAATCAGTTAAAAGAACGAGAGGGCACAGGCGGAAATCGGATTTCATACAGAGAGTTGTCAGTGCCTGGAACAGCTTACCAGGTCAGGTAGTGGAGGCAGAAACACTTGGGGTATACAAGTCCAGGCTTGATGCAGTGCTGGATATTTTTAGACTAGGACATTACGAGCCTAGGTGGCCTGTTCGTCATTGTGTGTTCTTAAGTTCCTATACGGTCTGGAAATCTGTGGTCATCAGCTAGCTTTCCCTAAACACCCGGTCTCAATCAGACATAACCGTCTAATATGAACATCACATAATAACAACACAAAAGGCATCAGAACCCATAGGAGTGGCCCCAGCGCCCTGGGTTGCCATGGCGCTGATGGCATCTACTGTCCGTAACCTCATCCACAGCAGCCAGTGGACAGGTTGTGAAAGGAGGAGGGAACATGGCATCCCAGACATGCTTCGAATGAATGAATCGTGGCCAAAAAGGCCGTCAGCGTTCCTGGGAAATGGCTTGTGACAGCGTACGGGGGGAGGGGGGGAGAGAGATAGAGAAGAAAAGAAAAAAGAAAGAAAAGATCAGAGGACTGATGACACTGTGTCCCTCAGGGTCCACAATGATGAGTAATGTCTAGCGATTTGTCGTCACCCCGCCCCCCAACCCCCACCTAACCCCCACCCCTTGCCTAGGACTTTATCAGTCCTACTTGGAGTAGTTACAAAGAAACATGTCTGTCGGTTACAAGGATGTGCCTTTTGCCGCGCGAGGGAAGACAAAAGCCGAAAACGGGGGGCCCCACGGTGGGCGGCGGGGGCCCCCTTTCCCCCGGCTCAGAGAAGAGCCCTTGTCTGAATGGGCCCTCTTTGGCAAAGTGCCTGGCCAGGCCTGGAACGGTACGCGCATCCTCCCTGATTAGATTAGCCATTATTAATGGCCGGTCTGTGAAGCAGACCAAAGGGGTCATTCTCAGTTTAATTCCATTCTCGGATAACTTCATTTCGCCCCGACGTGATACTTACCGCCAGGGTCTGCGATGTTTGCAGGAAACAATATCCCCCAATAACACATTCAGACATCCCATTGGAGGGGTGAGGGCGGGCCATTAAACCGCACCTTTAGAGGACGCCCGCACCATCGCTGCTGGTTTAAAGGCAAGGTGTTGCCATGGCGGCAGTGTAGCATAATGGTTAGGGAACTGGGCTTGTATCGCTAGGTCCTAGGTTCGATTCCCAGGTGGGGCATTGCCGTTGTACCCTTGAGCAAGGTACTTAACCTGAATTGCTTCAGTAAAATATCCAGCTGTATAAATGGATTGTACGTGAAGAAATGTAAACTGTGTAAGTCGCTCTGGATAAGAGCGTCTGCTAAATGCTTGTAATGTAATGTAATGTAATGTAATGTAAAAGGTGTTACTCAGATCAAGGGCATCTTTAAACACAGTGTGTCTGTATAAATCTCTTGCATTCCTGACAGGGATGGTAATAGTATTTGTGGATGTTTACAATGCAGAGAGGGGGAGACTGGATACGGCAGCACTTCAGACAACTTCAATGTGAATGGTTTCTGCTCGTGTATTTTGTTATGAAGGTACGCAGATGAAATGTTCACTTTTCCTCGGTGCAAAGGACACAATTTTGACATTTGGGATGACCCATCAATTTAATCATTCTCTTTCGATCTCATGTGTGCCTCTCTGTTTACCAGCAAAGCAATATTTTCAGTGCATTTTTCTTCAAATGTTTATAAATGATAAACTATATAAAAACTGCATAATGATAGTTTATACTGATTACTATGAGCAATAATAAATGATATAATGATATATATATATATAGTTTTTATTTCTACTTTTAGAAAACATATATGTGACAAAATTACATGCTGTAATAAAATTAGCTTAACTCATTAGCTTGGTATCCATCTGAATGAAGCCCTTGAGGAGAGTTCAGCAGTATTGAGAAAACACACTAACGGTTTAACTTAATTTATTTAATTGATAGTTGTGACCTCTGCGTTTACGGTGGATATTGCCGTGTTCACGTTAAGAACTGTCTACAAAACAGCCTTAACAAAGAAGGTAATGTATTTATTTGATCGTTTGCATAATGCAATTAGCCACCTGGTCTGCCCAAGGGCCTCCATTTTGTAGCTGCCTCGTCTGTGCGCTATCGAGAGATGGGCAAGATAGAGAGAAAAGGAAAAACAAGCCGTCCTAAACCACGGGGAGCATGTTTAAGCAGAACAGATAAGATTTCGCCGCCACTGATTTGCAGCTACGCCTGTTAAGCTACAGTTACACACCTGTCCCCTTATGAAGCCGCTCACCTTCCCGGCTCCGTGGCCCGCTCTCTGTCACGCCGGCCGACGTCTCAATCGCGCAGCTGCCAGCGCGCTAATGAAGTCCGCTCCAGTGTCGCTCCTGGGAGCCCGCGCTCGGCTGAACAGGGCGAGCCCCTGGTATCGATCCGGGCTCAAAGACAGCTGATGTCGAGGAAGAAAGAGCAACAACGCAAGCCTCCCCGATTGGGTTCGTCCGGGCCCCGAGCGGCTCTGGTGAACGCAAGAGGTGAACGGAGCCTTAAAATCCGAAGATAACATCGAACGCGCATGCACCAGCAAGCTCGAGTTACATTTGCGACAAAACACAGCCACCACCTGCTCGCATTATGCTATATTTCTCAGGCAGGGGATGAACAAAGTGTTTGAGATGTTAGATTTGGAGTTAAAATGTTTCATCTTAAAAATGGGAAATGGCACACACTGTTCCAAGCAACTGAGTACAAACAGACAAAACGATACCAGTGATAGTATGTTTTCTTGAACACACACTGAACACAAGTCTAACAAGCAAGTCTGCACCTGGTGGAGCTGGGGGAATTCAAACTAACAACACCTTTTAAAGAAAAATATCATACGTAACTCAAAATTATGAACATGGCATCGCAGTGGTTAAATTGAATGCAAACCACACCTTTCACGGCATGTCACACGTAAGATTGCATTTTAGAGAGACTCATTCCCACCTAGGCCTTCACATACCACTATCTCAGCCATCGAGGCAACTGTTGAGGTAATGTCTCTAAGCGTGGCAAAAAAATACATATATACTGTATATATATGCTTGTTCTGGAACGTGGAATTCCTCCAAGAGTTACGCAACGGGTATCATGTTCTGTGCACCTCTAACCACTTGGCAATGACGGCTCCTGAGATGCAAGTATGGACCGGTCAGCGCGGCATTGTACAGTGGAGATAAAGAGCCGGAGATTCAGTTTCCAGTGATGGATTGGGCTGACTGCAGGCCATCTGGGGAACAGCGCACCGTTAATTGCATGCATCTTTCATTGAGAGGAGATGTCGTCATTTATTTATCCATTTTTTTTTCGCCCTGGCTTATCTTTGACGGAGTGATGTGGGCCGCTGAAAATGACGCATCGCAAAGACGGCGCCCGCTGTTCATGGTGTGGATTTTTGTATTTTTCTATTTTCTTAACAGTTTTCTTTTCTTTCTCCCCTCCCCTGGAATCGCCGACTGTGCCTCACGAGTCACTGCTGTTGCACTTGAGTCACACACCAGTCACCGATGTCACCCACGCCAGGAGCAGCACTGCGGCTGAAGCGTGTTCCCTCCTCTGGTGCCCTTGCCTGTAAAGCAGTGGCTGTTTTACTCCCTGTAGGGCACACCAAAAGACAGGAGAACTGGCACCATTGAAGGAGTGGCGTATTCACATTGAAAACGACTCGACTGGCACTTGGCATATTGTTGGAAGGATTTAAAACATAAACGCTGCTACAGACTCCCAGCCATAGTCTGCTAACTACATTACCCAGGCCTGAGCTTGAGACATTAAGGCTATAGTGCCCTACCAGCACACATAGTGAGCACTTTTACTGTCTGAGCCACTTAGGAGCGATTGTTGCACCTTTTTTGTGTTTGAGAAGGAGCAGTGCTTGACTGGGGAAGACACATGCATTGATGTGTCTGCGTTGATAAGTGCTGCTATCAGCCAGAATGTGTATTTCTGCTTTTCCTTTGTTTAGTTTTTTTGTTATATATGTAACCCTAAGTGTATGGCAGTGGTGCTTACCTCCATCTACAGAATAACTGCCTTATGTTTAAACAAAACAACACGCATTAAGACCAAGTAGTAGTACCCCGCTGGCATGATGTACAAATCCAAGAACTGAACAAAGGAATATTGTTGAAAAATGGACAACAAGCATCTTTGGTTATTAAACGTAATTAATCTGTTTTCAACAACAGAAGATATTTTTTTCTTTCCTGTAACCAGCTCTTACACTGTTGCGTCTGCATCCGACCACAAATGTGGAAACAATCATCTTCGGATGAGTCACGGGCCGTTTCTCATATCCGCCATGTTTGGTGCCGTGCCCAAGAAATACCACATATACTTTTACTGATCGACATATTAAAAATAGACTCTGATTATAGTCACATTGTGGACTGTTGTGCATTGTAACATTTCCTCCCCAAGCTACATTACAGGCATTTAGCAGACGCTCATATCCAGAGCAACTTACATAGTCTACATTTCTTCACATACAATCCATTTATACAGCCGTATATTAACTGAAGCAATTCAGTACCTTGCTCAAGGGTACAACAGCAGGGCCCCACCTGGAAATCGAACCTGCAACCTTTGAGGTGCAAGCCCGCTTTCTCTAACCACTATACGACACTGCTGCTAACCCAGAATGCCTAATTCATCATTGAACTGTACTGTGCTCCTAGAATGTACGTGGTGTGAATACTCCCATCCACATCCAACTGTGTGACACTCCAGATTCTGTCATCAAAAGCCCCACCCAGATCGATTTGCATATCTGTCTGAATGAGCAGGATGTTTACTACATTGTGTTTTGAAGGCAGCTGAGCAACTGGCTTGCTCCTGGCATCGCCCCAGTCCCCGTGCTAGATGCGTCGTGGCGAAGTCACCAAGGATTTTGCAAGCTGTTGAACACTGCAGTTAATTACATCTAGCTGATGAAATTGTCTGTCTGTGTTGCAGCGTTCAAACACTGCATAGACATGTATGGCTAGCCCACATACTACCCGGCATTCAGATGTATAGTTTTTAAATTGTTTATGTCTGTTGTGGCAATAGGGGTGGGGGTATCATTTTCACATTTGCCAGCTGCAGTTTGAAGTTTTTTTTCATTGGCAAAGGAAGACCTCCATCCTTCTAACCGCTGTACACTTGGTTCTTAAATTTCAGTTGCAAATTTAGGAAAATATGTTTCTCTTTTTTTTATATATACTCTCTAGCAAAATACTTTTTGTTTACCTCGGTTGCCATCTCCTCCTCGTGCTGAGTGAGAAACGATAGAGAGCAACACTAGAAACAATGAAAGCAATGTGGTTAAAGGCAACGCAAAGCCCGGGTTTCACATTGAAGGTGATTAGGGAATACTGGGCACAAATGGCATGGGGGTAAAGGAGCTGTGCTCTTTAGCAGTGTGACCATAGCATGGCAGTACAGCCTCAGACAGGCTTCATTCAGATGGAGTCCCCTTAGCTTGAACGATGCTACATGGCCACTCCAGTCCCTCTCTCCCAGAATCCCCGGCTCTGTAAAAATGCAGATCTTCCCCCCCCCCCCCACCACTTCCTGTGCGACAAATCCCTCTCTCATCCCCAGGCGGAAAGGGTGAGAGCGTTGTTGGCGTGCCTGAATCGATGGCGAAACACTCCAATTATATCTCAGTGTCCCGGCACAGATGTAGCACTAGGCCCTTCCCCGGGAGCCTGCTACACTTAACTAGAGCTCCTCAGCTGCCACCTCCAGACTGGGGCTGGCCACAATAACATTTTCATACAACCATATGGATGAATATTGTCCACAGGGATGTGCTATCAGGGACCGTCCCGCAGGAAAGCATAAGGAAGCCGCGGCATTGCTTACGGTTAATCAAGGGAACGTCAGTCTGTTCAAAGGGCTGGAGAGATGTTGATGAAAGAATGTATAAATGAGGGGTGTGATTGTACACACAATTAGAGTGACTTCCGATGAGGTGATTTTTTCAGACTTCTTTTGGAAGTGTTTTTAGGAGAGTAGCGACGAGCTTCGTTTGTATAGTTTTTTAAATCTATTTCGTCCTCTCTTTCACTGGGTCGAACCCGATATCTGAGCAACACGGGCCAACACTGCTGAAACACAAGGGAGCAGTGCAACTTGGAATGAGTCTCACATAAAGAAAGCTTTTATTTTGGACAAAGTCACCCTCCATTTCAACTCGTTTTCATGTGGGATACATGTGCAGTGCCAACCTCACTCAAAACCCCTAAGCAACAAACACCAGGCAGTTAGATATTTTAAAGAAATTAAAAATGAATATCTTCATACTAAAACAATCTGCTCCACTGGCCACTAAACAATGCTCTAATTATGAGATATTTATTTCACACTGATTATCAAAAGGTAACATTTGAGACAATCGTGATAAAAAATGAAAACAGATGCCACAATAAAAACCAAATGAAACCGGGCAATGCCGAAAGCTGGGAGGAATAAAATGCAGGTGTTTTGGTATCATTACAAATGATTCTTTCCTCTTACAAGCTTAATTTACTTTATATAGCCTCTCAGCTGTGGGACGTGAAAGCTATTCGCTTTTCACCAGCAATGAGCCACATTACCAACTGACATTCTCGTTTAGGAAAGTTCTCCTTCATGCTCTGCTCTCCCCGCCCTCCGGGGGCTGTTCTTTGAACCCCGAAAACTCTGCGCTGAATCAACACGGGGTGCAAATCTGAACCAGACTCCAGAATCTGGGATTCCAGCGCTAAAGGTTATTATGGCACCGGGCCCATTTCCTGCACGCTTGATTAACATTTATGTATGCAAATAAAGGGATTATGGGAAGCCTTGTCCCCCTTTGTTGGCGAGACTGGTTTTCCTCTTTTACCGTGAAAGCTGTGCAGGTCCGGTTCGTATCGGGTTTTTTTTTTTTTTTTTTTTTGCCTCGCTAATAACCTATGAAACGTTGGCCTATTCTGATTCTGGAATCCATTAGCAACAACATCTTCTTTCAGGCCCCTGTATAGCCTAATCTTTATTTTAAACATCGGTGGCTACGGTAACCTGTGCTGCATCGGCTCTGTGCCAAGGGCCGCTGTGGAGAGATATGTTTTTGAACCCGTGCCACCAAGCCAAAGCCTAGCCGGCCCTCAATGGCTCCACATTTTCGCCGACACCTGCAGCTTAATGCTGATTCTTTTTTTTTTGGCCGGTTGTCGGTCGACGACACGGTGGAATTCCATTCATGGCCCCGTACTGTTTTGGATGTTGCTGTGACAACCAGGTGAAAACAGACACACCTGAGATATCCGCTTACTGTAACTTCCCCAAAAAGGATGGGGGTGGCAGGGCACAAAAGGTAACCTTTGCTTTTAAAGGTCACGCAAACATTTAAGAAATACCATTTTATGCATTATAAAATTTGTGAATTGGGTCTGATATGTTGTACATCGTTCAAAACATCTCAGCTTTGAGCACACCATAGACAGGACCCTTCTTCCTGTTAAAGTCTTTACTCTGACTTATTTTAAGCACGTGCTTAACACTCACTCATATTAAAACACAACACAGACACGCCAAGGCCTTTTCCAACTAAGTGGCTTATCAAAGCCAAAATCTAAGTGTGATAATCGGACTCATACATAGTTAATACTGTAACCAAAGAAACCTAAATGCCCTAGATCCCCCACTTGATCAGAACTCTGGCACTGCTAAGGGCTACGCTTTCCTGTGTGTCTAGGCCATGAGCTCTTCCATTCAAAGAGGAGTTAGGGTTCAAGCGAAATCTCAATGACGCACTGGTTTACTGATGCCAGCACCTCAATGGGCTAATCTTTATTTTGAAACATAAACTGCGGTAACTATGGTTAAAATTGGCTTAGTGCCTCTTGAGGATAAAGCTGCCATGTGTTTTCACCTGCAGCCACGCTGGGCACAGTTAATGCCGTACGCACTGCACACAAACACTACTTCATTAGTCTGTCTGCTCTGCTGTTCACGTTGCTCCTAGTACGTGTAAACACATTTAGCCAAGCAAGACCCACTGTATAAGAATGTCTAACAAATTAACAAAAATACATTTGTTAAAATATTATTTGAATGTTTATAATATTTATACCGGGCTGCTCAAATCATGAGTAGCACTAGGTCCTCATTGGGTTCTGGTGTGGTTCTCCTTGAAAATGTTAACTTTTCTTCCTATGCTAATGCCTCACCCATACGGTTTGACCTCTACGACGATGAGATTTTTAAAAAATGATTAATTTAATGTATTACATATAAAATATATAATTAATAATGATTTTTTTTGTGTTGCCTTCAACAGAATGCTTTAGTGGTGTGTTGTAAGATGTAAACATGTTTTTAGCAGGTTTGGACACAATATACACTCTCTCTCACACATACACACACACACACTCTGGTACACACACTTTCATATACATATACACTCTCATAAACACACATATACACACTCTCATACACACCCATGTGCACACACACACACACAAACACACTCTCATCATAAACACACACATATACACACTCTCATACACACCCATGTGCACACACACACACACAAACACACTCTCATACTCACACACGCACTCTCATACACACTCTCATAAACATACGCATACACACCCATGTGCACACACACACACAGACAGTCTCATACATACACACTGTCTCATACATACGCACATATTCATACACACTCTCGCACATACACACACACTCTCTCATACATACACACTCTCTCATACACACGCACACAGACCCCCACACACACACACACACACCTTTATTGGTACACAGTGCACATTGCAGTGTGTTTGACCCTGAGGAGATGTTGTGTGCGTTTAATACAGTCTGGACCTCCATCATCTGAAGGAAATCAAAGTCTGCCGGCGCTCGCTCCTGCCCCTGTTTAGTGATGGATGAAACAGCTCCCTGCTAAAGTGCCCCATTAAGAGGAGCTAAAGCCAGCCCATAACAAAGACCTGATGAAATATTGATGCCGTTTTTGTCTTTGCCAGTATATTTGTAAAGCAGAGACACATCGAGGCTCTTCAGAGAGCAGGTAGTGAGTGCATGGCGCGCGTGGAATACGGTGTATCAAATCTGCATTCATTCGAAGGCGGTTGAAGGCTGATCATTATGAAGGACAGTGGCATGAACGTTAAAATAAATATTTTGGCGGAGCAGTTTGAAGCCCCTTTTATGAATAAAATAGCCTAAATGTAATTTACAGTTGGCCGCTACGGCAACACTATACCCCTACACATTTGTATGGTTTACTTTATAAATATATACACAATTATATACACAGTAACCCCTTACATACACGCTAAGTCAATGTTTTGATATGGATAATTTCCAGTTGGGCATGTTGGATTTCTTCAGTTCCTGAGGGTGGAGAGGGGGGGGTTGAACTCGCATGTTGCCGGTGGTAGCCGGCGCTCACTGGTACAGTGGAACCCATGATGTCATTCGTGTCCTCCGGCCCTGAAATAGCTGCCATGTGGGAAAGGGCCCGTCTCAGAAGCCCGTGATCCCCCTCACTCACACACTGGCCTACATTATCCAGGCCCCCCTTATTAACAACAGATACCGCTGGCATCCCTTCCCTCCAATGCCTCCATGAAAGCCAGCCTTGTTGTAACACTCCAGACGCATACCACTCTAATTTACGTGGACGGTATCAGCCATCCATAAGGCCTATATTTTGATAACCACCCCCTCCCCCTCCCCCCCCCCCCACCACCTGTAACCAACCCCCCCTGCCCGCTGCAGGAGATAACATGTTCTCATTTCAATTCCCAGAACACACGTTTGAATCACAAACTCCCACAAAATCACTTAACTCCCTTCTCGATCGACAGTCGCCCAGTTAGATTTGACCAAAGCGCTTCCCCGCTTCGTCCTTTAGGGGTAACCGGCTCAAGCGAGCGTTACATTTTTAATTATCTTGTTTTGTTTTTCGCTCCCAGTCCCGAAACCATCTCTCGTAGTCTCTGAGACCAAAAGGATAAACGTCGTTTAAGGGACGAACCCAACAAAGCGCTCGCTTGAATGAGTTCCACACAGTCGAGGGCAGGCCGCCGCGGAGGCGCGATCGAACCCGGTGCCTGCGCCTTGACCGTGACGGGCACGAACACAAAACAAACACGCCAAATGTGCGCGGGTATGAACGGCGGACCCGTGTGAAGTGGGGCCTGTCAATGAAGCGGGTCACAGTGGACGTCTGGGCGCGCACGTACAGTAATTGGCATGTGAGCTGCACTGTGTCTGAGATAGCATTCCCACCCCCCCTGGAGCACCGCCTCGAGATACCCTGACAGGACAGATTAACATTATCTCGAAATGAGCAAAAGACACGGTCGAGGAAAGCAGCTGTCAGCGCCTGCCGAATGTTCCCCCGCGCCATGAAGGGTCCACGAGACATCCCCGGAATGTGCTCTTTACAAGCGTACCTCGCAAATTCCGACCGGCAACAACGGGCCTCGCAGTTTAAGAGATAAAGCCACAAATACCCCGTCAGGCCAACTGCCGCCGCCATTCCTCACTGACACGTACACCAACGCGACGCAAACTTAAAATAAAAAGGAGAGGCCGGTTTCCCCCACAGCCGCCCTTAATGTTCTGACAAAGCTAGGCCATTGTGTCCTGTCTGACCCAGATAAAGAGGCCTTCTCTTGCACATACAGTATATATCAGCTGAGTGGTTCTGCAGACTAATGTATGAAAATGCTGGGAGTCGGGAAGGCTTTCGCTTTCCTTGGAACATGAATTATTTAAAGTTGCACAATCGCTCCATTATACATATTCATCACACTGGACCCCCTCTGTGCACACACACACACACACACACACACACACACACACACTCACACACACACACACAAGCGCACACACACACACACACACACAACACACGCAAGCCACACACACTTGCACACACACACACACTTGCACACACTCACACACACACACACACACACGCAAGCGCACACACACTCGCACACACACACACACACACACACACACACACACACATGCATGCAGCGCACAAACACACACACACACACGCACGCAAGCGCACACACACACACACACACACACTCGCACACACACACATGCCAGCACGCGCATGCAGGCACACACATGCACACACTCGCACATACGCACGCATGCAGGCACACACACACACGCACGCACTTGCACACATGCATGCACACAGGCACTCACACACAGACACACACATATACACACAGACACACATGCACACACACATACACACTCAAAAACACACATGCACACACACAGATATACAAATACACACATATACACTCAAAAACACACACATGTACGCACAGATACACACACACACACACACTCAAACATAGATACACACATGCACACACAAAGATAGATCGACGTGCACACACACACACACACACACAGATGTACACATACTGTACTGCATGTGTACATCTGTGTATGTGTATGTGTGTGCACACATACATACACCAAGATATATACACTTATGAACACACACACACACACATCCACAGAGCAGCTAACGTCTGGAGTTGTTGTGATTGACTGCACAGAGGACCTGAGACTCCTTAGCTTAGCATTTGCCCTGAGGTTTTCCTGGAGAAGGTCAGCGGCAGGAGTCAGAGTGTGTCGGGGTCAGGGAAATGTTCATCATCCACGTGAGTCACTATGCCTGTGTTCTTTCCAAACAATCATCAATCTGACCTCCTTCAACAATTCCAAATGCAAAACCCTGTCAGCGTGGAACAGAGGTAGTGAGGTGAAGATGTCCGTTCAGAAAAAAGTAAACATTTCAGCAAAAAATGACAGATAGGTCCCAAGACATTGAGTACCTCAGTGTGTCCTAAAGCTGCATTTCTACACTGGCTTTGAAATATGAGACACTGTTTAAACACTACGCTCCCCGCAGTGCAAATATGCTGTTGGTGTGTCGTTTATCTAAACGGAGTGCATTTTGTGGCTTTCAATGCGCACAGACATAAATTAATCACTCTTAGCCGAGATATCAATCTTTGGTTTCATATTGACATAAATCAACTTGATGACCTTATTGCATGTAGTTTGTGTTTCTGAAAGAAACTACGGACAGATTTGTTTTTGTTCTTTCTTTTGTCTTAAAATTGCGGAGCTTATCTTCTAATTCGGTACAGATCACAAACACTCCCCAAAAAAGAGAACAACCTCTGGAAATTACATTCAAAACAAAACAAAAAAAGTTAAAAAAAATAGTGAAGCGACAGTATTATGATCATAATTAGAATAATTCTTATCAATTGTTACACATATTTTGCATTATTCATGCTGGGCTGCCTGGCTGTGATCCCAATGCTGTCCGTGAGTGTTGGGATCACTGTTTGCCTCGATGATATCCTGTCCTTAACAGTACCCTGGAGGTACAAGAGCCAGCACTCCCAGAAGCAACACACACAGACACACTAGGTGTCACTATTGTAGTTCCACAGACTCTGGCCAGAACAAATTCATTATATATTTACTCGGTTTTTTAAACAAGGGAAAAAAGGCACACCAGAAACACTGTGCGCTCTCACGAGTCATTCTTAGTGTGATGGGTTTGTTATAATTTGTTTTATCATTTTCTTTTCCATGCACCGAGCTGATATCAATCGCAAACTGTTTCTCTGTTATCTTACAGTGCACGGATTTAAATGAGGGAGGGATTCTGCTGTCTCACCCACATGTGGAAGTACATCACCGAGATATCCAGGAGATACACGCATGCAGTCAACAGTGAAATGTGCACACAAGACAGGTGGTGCTTTGAACATACAAGCCTGTTCCTTTTGTGCCTCGTTCTTAGTGGTTGTGAGCGCTTGTGTACAGCAGTGTAGACTGCAGTGTGGCGAACGTGTGATGAAAGCATGAGGACAGCACTAATTAGGGTCTTTCACAGAACCAACACACCATCAATATCACAAACAGTGTTGAACTTTGCATTTTTGACTCATGGACTCATGGATTTAAAAAAAGATATTAAATGTGTGGCTTGAGGTTTAAAATACATTTATAAATAATTATTCCTTTATGAATCACTGAAGCGGTTTTTTATTTTTTATCCATCATAAGCCCAAATGTGTCTTTGGATTTTACGACATTTCGTTCAAACACATGAAAAACTTGAACTAATTTGCTTGATATTTGCCTGATATAATGAATTACATACAGAGTGTGTCATAATATCTCACTTATACACGATGCATAGCACCAAAGCCCTCAGAGATTCTTTGAATACTAGACTTCATTAAAAACAAGTCTCTCACAGATCTGGTCACAGAACTCCCACAAATAAACTGTTTGCATTGTGAATGTGGTCAGCGAAAGAACCTCGAACCAGGAAGAAACAAGGCGCTGGGATGCCAGAAATGGCTCACTTTACGGGGGAAACCAAAACAGGCTGTACTTGCGAGCCAGACTGTGCCTTGGTAAAGGAAGGGTTTGACTCGTTTCCAAAGTCTGGTTCAGCTCAAGAACGTGAAGTGTCAGGGACAATAACAAACCTACCTCAAAAGGTGAAATGTGAAGAAAAACACAAATAACATCTGCATTAACTTAGAAACCATAGAAAGGATTCACATACTACAGTACTATAGCTTGCAAATACATGAATATATTATTATATAACAATGTAATTGAAATATTATTTGAAAATTGTAAATAAAATTTGTACTTAAGCGTTGTATTGTACTTAAGCAAAAATGTTACTTAAAATGTGTATTATTTAAATCTGCCGTTTTTAAGTCTAAAACTGTAATAATTCAAAAACAGCATGTTTTTTTTTTACTATACATGGCTAATATTGGAATATTTATGGATGTAACTATTTTGAACATGTTGGAAGGAGAACAAGCGCCTAACAGGCACCGTTCAATGCCTGTGATCACAGCTGGCCTCTTTGCTCCCTAGTGGTAAAATTTTGTTACTGTGGCCCTTGGTTCATTCTGTCTGTGAGTGAGTGAGTGAATGAGCGAGAGTTTCCAGGGCAGATGGCCCCACATTGTTGCCAATAACCTCTCAAACTCCCCTGTCCCCATCTCACCGAAAACACAAGGCTTGACTTGGTTCTGGAATTTGATTTGTTAAGGAATTTGGACCTGTGGAAAGCATGAGAGGAAGGAAGGACGTACCCCCCCCCCCCCCTCCCCTGCTGTATCTCTGAATTAAACATTGAAATGGAAGCCATTTATAATTTAGGTACAACACCACCTTTGTGATGTTCCTTGTTTTCCCCTGACTTCAAAGACGTGTCTCTCATTCTCTCCATCTGTGTCCCACAGCTATTTCACTGATCTGGAGCTAAAGTTTGTCGGCGCGTTTACACCTTCTGTGAAGACACAGGCGAACAAAAAGTTGAGATATAATTAAAACAGGCTATTTGCGAAGCTATCGAAATGTGTTGCACATTTTGAAGAACCTATGTGCTTATTTTAGCAGAACTAAGATGCCAGTAGCTTCCAAATCAACCACATTTGGGTTGAAGTCATTTTAGCAGACAGTTTCAAGCGTGCTACCTGCGAGTACATAGACCCCCATTGTTTTCGGACATTGATGCTAACAATGCTAGCCGTCATGTAGCTAACAATGCTAGCACTATTGTTCATGTACACAGCGAATCCAAATGCACTGTAGTTTATAACACTAACATAATCCAAACTGGAACACACAAAAAGGTTTTTTTTTCCAAAAGTCACAGTTTTCCAGAAACATAGGCCTACCACCAATCAAACTTGCGGATTTAAGCTGATTTAGATATCCTCCGATGCAACCTGGAATCCGTGAATGTGTCATGGGAAACCGATGAACTTAACGGAAAGGAAAGGAAATTAACTTGTGGCCGGGTCACGCTCACTCACTCACACATCTGGGTTAGTGCAGACATCCACATTTGAGGGTTCTCTGCTCAAGGGTGATATATGACCAACGCTAAATTATAGACCACAACATCTATTACTTGGCATTTTGCACTTTCTTTGTAGCTGCGAATGAAAAATCTTCCCTTGGAAGTGGAGCATGACTACTGAAAATACAAATGTTTTTTAGGTTCAACAGTGAAACTGGGTGAAATAACACATGATGATAATAATAATAATAATAATAATAATAATAATAATTGTAATTATAATAACCATAGTGCAGTTGTTCACAAGGTAATGGATGTTTAGAAGTTATATATCTACCATTTTTAGATGAAATCTAAGAGAGGAAGGAGGCTCTAAATGTGATGCAAGATACAAATACAACACAAAGAACATTCTTAAGAATCCACAAAAATAAAGACAAAACAGGTTTCGCATCAAGTCTGGGCCAAAGTGAACAGTGCCTGTGTGTTCATCTGTGTACTGGTGCCAGGTTACTTCCTATATATCATTTTTTACCGTCTTTATTGGTAAGCAATTCAAGAAATACCTCATATTCATAAATCAATAAATTCATATTTAAGATGGTTTTGCCCCCTGAAGGACAGTCATTTCAGGGTGTATTAATTTATCGAAGTACTGCAATATGTGTATATAGATAGGCTGTATTTTTTTATTTGGTCATTAAACACACATTTTAATTGATCTTTCTCTTTCAGAAGGTCAAGAAACAGGCACATGGAAAAAAAAAGAGAGGGAAAAGAGGAAAAAAACAAACGCTGTGAAAACTACTGTGTAATTCAACCAGGCCTCATTCACCCAATCTCAGTGTGAAGGCACAGACCGAGAGGTCAGCGGTGCTATCGCTGAGGTTTATTCTCCGTGTAAAATGTATACCATGTTGCCCTTTATACACCCAGGACTGCATTACCGTGTCTGGAGCCGAGCGTCTCTCCCTATCGATTGGACGGTGCGTTGCAGCCTGCGTGCTTCGAGCTGGATTCTGTGTTACGGGCAGTAGCTGAGAACCGTGTCAGGCCCGGGCGTGATGGGCGATCATCAATCATCCTGTCAAGACTCGCTCTCTCTCTCTTTCCCCCTTCCTCTCCCTCCCAGCGCTAAACGAGTGGTCTTTTATTTAAAGTGTAAGGTAAGGAACCGCTGGCAGAACACAGGAACCAGCCCGCAGTGGCGTCGCAGGTGCGATCATTCCCAGCTGCCAATTACGCGCGGCTCCTTCCGTAACACGCCACGAGACACGGTAAACAGTGCATTGTAATGACTCCGTGTCTGTGATGTATTATACATATAGCCTACTGTTTATTCATTGGTGGTTGAAACGGACGAGAGAGTAAATCCCCCCCTCCATTAGCAGATCAGATGTCTCGGTTACCTCACCTCGGCTAAGTTACAGAAATTTGCTCTCGTCACATTTTAACATAAAAATAAAGAGATCCATAAATACAAAATGGCTAGGTTTTGTCTAAATGGTATATGTGATTATAGAGTGAGAAAGGTAAAAAGAAAGTTGATGTTTAATCACCCGTTAATTATCATTTGTAAATGATGCATTCCAAATCGTGGCCCACGCTTAACATGCACCCGTCACACATTAAATGTAAATACCGCGGTCGTACTGCTGATGAATAATCTTTTTCTCCAGTTGAATTATGCTCTAGCTTCAGCAACATCGCACTGAGTAGCTAACTGTGTAGCATAATGGAACCCAAACGATTTGTTCTGACAAAACTGTTTCATATCTACTAAAAAAGTTAAGTCCACTTATTAGCATCACCCGCCTCATGACTGATCCAAGCATGTCATTAACACAGTGCTCACAGACAAATTGCATGAATATTGCATGCTAAAGACTTTAAGAATTTACGGTTTGTATGTAGTCCCCTCGTTTGCAAATATAAAATGTATTCATACAAGGGTAGCTACAAGCACTATGTGAAGAAAAACAATATTTAAATAATGAAATGATCTGATAATAAGCTATTACAGCTTTCACAAATGGTACTTTATTGGTACCAACAGTGAGGACGGTATACTTCTCAGGTTTGCAATCTCCAATAAAATTTGAGTCTTTGGAGTACTGCTCCTTGTTGTTATCCAATTTTTTCTTCCTATCTAAATACTTTCTTTTTTTTAAACTATATATATCATACTTCAGTAGTGTGAGCATTCTTTTTTCCCTCCTTTATTCAAGTTAATGTCTATGCTTGCTATACCCAGGCTAATGCCACCGTTCTGCTTTTCTCTGCTGTGCAGAAACGGTCCAATCCAAGTTTAATATTTGATTGATTTCCACAGAAAATAATAACACAGTTGCTCCACATGAAAGCCCCGTGTGTACTCAATGAGCGCCGCACTGTCTATCACACATCGACAGATTTGCATATTTTCTGCCTAATTTCATTTTGAATGCACTTTGTATATTTCTGCTACTTCAGTCGTGACAGGTGGCTCTGAATGTGTCTCCACCGCTTGACATTCAAATGAAACATTTTTTTGCTGCATTTCTCTGTTCCGTGCTGATTATCTCATCTCCATACACTTCAGATAAAAGGTGATTTATGCATCCTTTTACCTGCCACGATTCATTATCCATCTCCAGGTAAGGGCACTTCTGACAAAATGCCAAGTGCAATAAACATTGATCACAGTCATGGGCCTGTGTGTGTGTGTGTGTGTGTGTGTTTGTGTGTGTGTGTATGTGTACGCCCCAGCACTTTATTTTCAAGTAAAATCTGAGAATGCTTATGAAAGTGCAACGCTCTCCGTTATGCATTGCAGATTTTATGGTATGAGTTCATACTTTACTATATTATGAGAGGGTGGAATGATATACTGCATATATATTTTTTTTTTTCTTTGTGAGAAAAACCTGTCTTTCCTATTTCTGTGCAGAGATCCCTTCAGAAGCAGCTGCTCTGAAACCGTAAGCGAATCTTCGTTGAGATTCCGGTTGATAGCGCTGGCAGTAAAGATAAGGCGGGCGTTAGTCTTGCTTCAGGCCTGGGGAAGACACTTCACAGAGGCGGAGGAACTCCATGTATGTGGAAGCGTTTGGTCGAAAATGAAAGCCATCTGAGCCGAGGTGACTCTTGTCCTTTCTGGGAGAGGAAGGGCTTTAACTCAGACGGGAATGGATTGGGTGCCAATTGAAGGTCATAGGCGTGGGCCTTTAGATAAGCAGGTTTTAGTGGTCTGGTCAGCACAGAACTGTGGCAGATGGACTGGACTGGCAGAGCACAGTTAAAGTGATAGTTCACCCAAAATCGATGTATAAAATCGCATAGATTTTTTTCTCTCTTGTCAATTCGATGTACTACGTATCCAAAGCAGAGTGTTTAGTGATATTTGCAGGCCTGTATGAACAGTGAATCCACCGTCGGCTAGCATCGTTAGCATCGATGTCTGAAAACAATGGGGGTCTATAAACCCGTAGGTAGCATGCTTGCAAATTGCATGCTAGAGTAACTTCCCAGTAAAAGTCGCTCAGCCATGTGGTTAATTTGGAAAGTTGAACATGTACTGACATCTTTTCTACAGTAAAAACTTACAGTGAACTCAGAAATAGATGAACGGGTAGAAACATTGTGCAATAGAATGTTTTTTTCTTTGACTCAAAAGTTGTAAGAGGGCCTAAATAGTGCATGGGCTTCAAGGGTGCATTTACCCTATTATTTCTGCATACAGGAAACACACAATTTCCAAAAGTTTACAAGAATAGTTCTGATAGTGTGACCTAAACTCAAAATAGTCCACTTTCAGCATACTTTTCTAAGCTACTATTAAAGTATCATACGATACCACATCCATGCATATTGAAAATAAATAATAGATTCAGATTTTTTCGATGTTGTGTGAATTATCACTTTAAGAGTGTAGATGCAATTGCACAGAACAGTGCAGCGATGGCCTGCTTTGGCAGCGAACGGGTCAGTCTGTAAACGCTCTGGTTGTGAGCGGCTCATTAATGCTCTGCTTGTGGCTGGTTCAGAAGCTACACATCCTGCCAGAGTGGAAAGGGGGATACGGCTACCGGGTCCAGTGGATGCGGTTCTGCTGGCATTTGGACGTTTGAAAGAGAGGCACAACCCAAGTAAAAGTTATAGCCTGACTCAGCCTGATTTTTCAGTGGAGTGCCTTGCGACCACAAACATGGACAGATGGAATTTCACTTGCCGGGCCATTTGTCTTGCCAACATCAAGGATAACATTCAAACCCTTTGGACTATAATTTCTTGTATTTTCTATTTTTTTGGAATATAGACATGGCCTGAACAAACTGAAATAAGGCAACAGAGTGAATTGTCATCTAGAACTGAATTTTAGTGCTAATACTGTAGTATTAGTGTGGTACTTTAGGTTATGTGGTTACATTTTTACTTATCTATTTGTTTGTATGGATGTGTATTAATGTATTGTATATATGTGGAAGAAGAAATAGAAAGAATAAGATAAGAAACAGACATGCATTTTTTCCCCATAATTTCATACTATACATGCAACTCCTGGGTATTTTATTTCGGACAAAAACTCTGTTTTAAGTAGTTTAAAAAAAAATATTAAACCTTGGCATAAAACTACTAGAAGGTATTTTTTTGCTCATCCTGGTTAACAATAAACCTTCTGTGTCAAAGGCATAGTAAAGTGCACAGGTGCTGTCGCACACGTACATGCAAACCGTTGCCCTTGCCGTTAAAAGGAAAGGTGTTCATACAAATTTAGCGCTAATCTTGTACAAATAAGGTTTGGTGCGAGATCCAGGAAGTGAATACCGCTGTTTTGACACGGAAAACAGGAGAGGCTACGGAGGGGTAGAGGGATTATTGCCTTTCACTCACGGAACAGCGGCCCCCAGCAGCGGTAAAAACTGAATTCTCATGAGCCCCAATATAACAAATGTGCTACACTTTATGCGTCATTGAGAAATACTACTTCAGCATCAACAGTACCCCATTCTAATCAAACGACAGGAATATAAAGGAGTCCCTAAAGACGATTTATGACCTCTGAGTTGGATTAATTCCACACAGGCGCAGGCAGGGAACTTTCCTTTCCGACGGAATGTTCGGAAGCTGTCTTCTCGTGACTCTTTACATTTTTTTGGACAGCGCAATAACCTGGAACCGTATAGCTGTGTTGAGATAAATAAATAAAAAAACACAAATATTCCGGTGAAGGTCCTTTTTAGATCTAGGATGCGTTTTTATAATCTACTTAACATTTCCGTATAAACGGGAGCACTACTGTCTGGTATCTAACAAAGGGGCTGTCCATCAACTAAAGAAAAAAAAAAGTGAATTTTGCACGTCATACCTGAAGGGCCCAGAGAACACAAGAGTGTGTTTTCCTGAAGAAAAATCTAAGCGGTCGATCATACAGATTCGCTGTACACAGATGATAAACTTTTAGGGGAATGTTAACGGTTCGTTTCCCGTGATGACAACCCCAGTCTCGCGGCCTGCCTCCTCACCACATTGTTTTGTGTATTAATCATAGTCACAACCCGCATGGGGGAACACTATGAAAACAAGGTTTTGCTAAAACATTTCTTTATGGACGGGAAAGTGATCAATTCAGCCTGTCGCGAGAGGTGATCTCCCTCGTCCCGTTTCAGAACCAAGAAAGGTTTGCTGGATGACTTGTAAATGATGATTGCACGACATAAACCATCAGTAGATATTCTCAAAGCTGTTTAAGGTCGTCATGCAGTAGGCTACACAGCACACATATTTTAATAGCTTATTTTAAACTTTTCTTGTCTTTTACGGCGAAAGGCACTGAAAAGCCAAACTGAAAAAGCGAAATATCCATCTGGAATTATTATTAGGATGTCAACGGACAGTCATAGCCATACATGTAGGCTACTGTCGGGTTGTAGGCCTACATTTCTCCCATCAGCAAGCTTCGGTATGTCCTGCAAAATATATTAACTAGAGGGAGTAAGGAAAAAATATATATTTTAAAGTCAGTTTTCCTTATGTTTTCTGTATTTTTAATCACACATTTGTAAAGATGACAATTCGCGCATATCAGTGGAAAACAACCATGAGAGAGAAAGATTGTTCATAATTTTACCCAACTGCATGTATAGTAAACAAATATTTCATTGAGTAAGATATAAATGGGTGAAAAAAATATATATTTTTTTTTTTCAATTTTTCCCGCGGACCCCAGTGTGATAACTTCAGAAAAACAACAACAACAAAATCGTACTGCCCTTTTCTGTATCACAACCGTGGTCAACGTGATTAACTTCATAAACTCGTTATAGTTTAATCTTATTATTTGACTTTGTCTAGTTATTCAGTGTTCCATATCTTTGATCTGCTAGTTTAGCCTATTTGAGGTCATTATCTGTCATTCAAAGCTCAATCAATATCTGCAGATGTGTGTAGGATTTGAATGACGCCAGCCAGAGAACAATGCCAGAGAAGAAATGCTTAACTTTCATACATTTCATTTTCCAAAACCGCTTACTTCCCTCCCTGGTGAGTTTATATTACTCATTTATCAAGACCGCTGCCAATAGCTTCGGATGTGTCGAAAGAAATACAGAATGACACCAGCACTGTGGCTCAATCGAAGCTTCGAGATTCGGGATCATTTCAAAAGGTAGCCTGAATGTTTGAGGCATGATATTTGTCAAGTTAAGCCAGTTGTTAACGGTCTTTAAAGGCTCAGGTTCCACACTGGCTCATACAGACAAACACAAATACGCAATTGTGACTTGCCCTTTATTGTTCTCGGTGAAGAATGACCAATCACTGCCAAATTGAGGTACATTGAAGATCTTAACGGCAGAAAGTTTACCAGCAGAAAAGTCTGAGAGCTTATTCTAATAATATCTACTTTTAGATTTATTTTAAAACATAGTATTGATATTTGACTTTAGAGATTAGCTACGTGGCTCAACCATGTGCCAATAACACAAGAACACAGAGTTAAAGGACACACAGAGATGAGCCTTTTCCAACGTATCAGCTTTATTTCTAGAACGACTTGTGTGGTGCAACTTTTCTATATACCTGGCTGAAACTGTGGTTCACATCCAGCGGTCAATGGAGGTGACAGGAGTCACTTGGGATAGAGCTATAAGTCGCAGATGAAAGCAAATGGTGCTGATTGATGGTGATTATAATGTTGTTAGCTAGCTGAATCATTACCAGTTAATGGATATGCAGCTGTGGCAAACTGGCTAGCTAGACCGCTAGAGAGCTACACGAGCCAAAACTTCTTTAGGATTTGTTCTTTAGGACTTTGGAGCAGTCTCCATGCTCCCCAAGGCCTGCATCAGCTAAAGAACACACATCTCCATTATTCACGATGACCTCAAAGCACGTTCCTCCACCACAATCCCCTGTGGGAAAGCAAGTTTCCCAGCAAGTGCTGAAAATCCAACATTTCTTTTCTGACCAGAATTAAGATAGGTCTCTTCCCATATATATATATATATATATTTCCTAATGTATAAGTGTGCTTTCTTAAATTGGCATCTTTAAATTACCTACAATTGTTTTTCACAAAAGGCACAAGAAAGTAATTTGAAATGACCATCCTTCTCCTGGTACAATGCATACCAGGCCCAAATTTGCTGTTAAGCCTGCATCTTTAATCACATAGTTAAAATAGAAATGATCATGATAAGCACTCATTACAGTAGTTATAATAAGGCTTAATTCTGTGCCTGTATTGGACTGTTTAGCCAGCCCCTCCCACATATACCTGTCATAATCAGAGACTTCAAAAACTAAAAAATACATTTTAAAAATCTGGTATTAAGTCATTTGACCAATCAAATTAGAAAGCAAATCACATAAAACAGTATTTATGGTTAAAACAAATATTGCCGACCAGGTTAAATGTATTTAATTTTTTTAATGAGGATTGAATAACAAAAAGGAAAAAGTGGGTGAGCATTTTGACTGTTTGAAGGTATACAAAGACAAATACTGTACAGAAATAGCGTGGTCCCATGTTCCACGTTCTAGGTGAACTGTCATAACTGTGCAAATTCACAACAATAACAAGCAAAACAAAATATAAAAACAACGAGGACCACAAAGAAAAGAACATATAACACATTGTTTGACAGGTGGTACAAGACTATCACATTTTTCCACCGATGAAAGGGAAAGAAACAACACATCCCATAATATTTTCATCAAATTATCAAAGTGATGGGCAAGGTACACTTTTTTCAGCGTGTTCAACGCCATATTGATGATTAACGGACCAAAATCCACCATGAATGGAAAAAACACAGTCCCTCAAAAGATGTTCACCTGAACCATGGAGCAAAACTCCCGCCTGTACAAGTTTATTACTTGCATGATATACTTTCATTCACTATTAACACATAACGAAGAGCTCATTCTTTTAGCTTTGTGTCTTTATCATCTCAATAATCCATTAGCATCATTGGTCTACTTAAAAGTAGAGATACAACACCTTCCCTGGGAAGTTCTAACATAACATCCCAATACTCACGCACAGCTGATACTTCTAGAGACTGTTTTATTTGTGACAAATCATTCACTTGAAAACATAAATGGGTCTATGCAGCACACTGATTTCAATAGCCATTTTTAAGTTTAGCTGCATTTGCAGCTTTCCACTAAAAATTATTTGAATATTGTAAAGAAAAGAAGTTGCTTTGCTAATGAATTCATCGGTGTGAACCACACACACCAGGCACACTTAAGGCCTAGTTTACTGAGCTGCATTGACACACCTTCTGTTAACATTTCTGCAGTTTATAAGCAATTTCTGCTAGAATTACTCTGCAAAAATTATATTTCAGATGTGTGGGCTTATTTTAAATCCCAGGGATTTCTTTGTTGAGCCTTTTGAAGGGCAGCTTGCACTGCTGATCATCCATGTAGCAGTTCATTTTTAATGAGCAGCAAGGGTATTGAGTATTTAACGATTTACATTTAGAGGAACGAAAGCCGAAATATAAAAAAATGAGTCTTCCGAAATAAAACCGCTGTATTTCAGTCTTTAAATATATAAAAAATAATGTTTTATTAGCGTCAGGTTTTAGAGACCAGAGATGCATACATTTGCATTATGTTCAATGAAATTAGAAAACCAGCTTAAAACCAAAGAGGAAGAGTCCGTCTCTCTAATGGTTTAGATCAATGACCTCTTGTGCATCGCTGTGGGGTCGCTGAAGGATGGCCATCCATGTTCAGTCCAGTAATCGAATACTGCCCTCCTGTATTTCTCTGCCCTCCCAAAACTCAGTCAGGGGACACGAGGGGGACCGAGGGAGAGGACAGTGCCGTCTCGCCGTCAGGTCGGACCACCGTGTTTCTGGGAGGTCTGAACCCTGAGCCGTCTCCTAGCCAGCGCCTCCTGCTTCTTCCTCTCGATCTCGGCCTCTGAACATTTCACAGTTCCTTGGCTGGGAACAAAAACTGTAAAAAAAAGAAATTAAACACGAGTAGAAATTAAAAGCAGTTTGTTATGAGTTGCCCTTTAATGAAATCAAGTCGGCCCTGACAGCACGTGCCGCAGTAGATGCTGGTAGACAAAAATACAAGTACCCCTACAAATAGCTGCTCTTAGGGTTGTTGCAAGTTGACAGAATCAAACACTAATGCATTTTGTGTTCTTTGTGTTGCAGCGGATCAGCGGAAATTAAGATACTCTACTTCCGTGCCACCATACAAGTTCAAAGGTATGTTCTTCTCCTGGGTCTCCTAATGACTGCCTCGTTAAAAAAGCAGAGACAAAGTTTGTTTGAATGAAACAAGGTTAGTGGGTCAAGCATACAACTGGATTAAAGTCATCTTCATTTAAGACCGATGTGTACAAAACAATACTTGTGCATGCAGCTGCGTGGGCGCAAAGCTTTCTCACCTTTGTTAGTCAGAGCCATGGGGTCAGAGAGATGCCTTTTGAAGGAGTTATGATTAGAGCTGGTGGTGTTTCTGGCCCACGTGGCATTTTCAGCATTCGACGGGCCGGGGGTCGCGCCAGAGTTCGCTCCTGCCATCAGCGAAGACTTCTTCAGCTGCGTGAACTTGTACACGCCCTTACCCGAAGTGCCCTGCTGCCAGGACACAGAGCTCTGGGCGCCGTTCGCAGCTGAATCGGCGTCGTTCCGGACGATGGATCCGGACGTCTGAGCGGCGGGTTTTAAGGCAACAGAGACTTGAGGCGCGGCTTTGGCGAACGGGACGCCGTAGCCGGGCAATGAGTTGGAGCGGCTGAAAGCACTCTGAGGCTTAACCTGCGTTCCCCCGGGCGCTTGCCCTCGACCGACGCTTTCCGTGGCGGGCGCTGTGAGCGGCCGTTGCTTTGACGGCGGCCGATGACGGCGTGCTTTTCGGTCCGTCTTGCTCCGGGCTGGTGGCGGCCTCGCTTGGATCCTGACTCTGTGAGAGTTTTTCCACGTCGTCGCAGACCTGACACAGCAGGTCGTCGTCATCCCCGTCATCCCACAGGGAGTCGGATTCGAAAATCGCGTCCAGGTCATCGTCGGCGACCGTCGTGTCTACGGGCTGGTCTTTGGCCACCCCCGCATTTTTCTTCCGCTTTTCCTCTTCGCGTTCGCTCTCCACGCTCTTAGCTCCACGGACTGCGGATACCTGGTTGCCAGCCTGGACCGGTCCTGTGGTGCGGGAGCTGCTCGGCGCTGACGAACTCTGCTGGAGGACAGGCCTCAGCGCCTGGTTTTCTCTTTCCCCATTGGGCACGGGTTGAGTTTTCTGATTACTTTGGTGAGAAGGCTCCAGAGACACAGGCCTGTCTGGCTGAAAGAGACTTTTCTCCCTGTTCTGTGGGCCTCCTTGCGTCTCTGGCTTGCTGCTCCCCAAACCGTGGCGGCTGCTTTTTTCCCCTCCAGAAAGGGTTTCGTTTACGTGGAAATTAGGGTTTGTTTCCAGCTTGAAAGTGCTTCTGTTTTTGTTCTTTGAATTCTTCCCTTGATACAGACTGCCAGAGCCATTACCACAACTGCCTTGTGGAAGCCGTCCAGGAGCTCCATTTCTACCACTGGGCTTATTATCAAAGTCATTCTGCTTTTGACTCGGCCTGATCTGGGTCGAACAATGTTTAGGAGAAACAAAGAGCTCAGGGTTTTGAGTCATCTCGATAACAAGGGAGTCATTGAGCAGATCGTCATTGTCCCAGTCATCGTCCGCCAAGCGGTTTGAGACTGGAGCTTTCGGCATCCCTTCCGGCTTATTGACAGGGGCGGAAGAGACAGCCGATGGGTTGCTGGGACCCAAATCCGAACCCTTTTCGGGAAGAGCGTCTTCGGAGGACGCCGTGACGGGGGGTCCCCTTCCTTCCTGGGAATAGGTGGATGAACACTGACTCAGCCTTCTGCTGATGTGCTGTGTTGGTCCGTCAAAGAGAGCATCCAGATCGTCCTCCATCTCTTGGTCCAAAGGCTTACGGCCCGTGAGCATCTGCTCACCGGAGTCAGGGATTTGGAAGGCTGCTCCTTTGCTCGTGGTGGGAACGTCATTCGGAGAAGGTGGAAGGTTGTTCCCTTGGCTATCAAGGCCATCGACATCTTGATTCGCACTCTCCTCCTTCGATTCCTTGACCTGCTCTTTGTCTTGCTGGTACATGTTAAAATCAAACTGCTTCGCCAGCTTCATAAGGTCTTCAACATCATTGAGCCTGCATGCGCGAGGAAATAAAAGAAACAATATGATCTCCATAAAATGAAACCTGGCAATACTGTTGATAAGAGACCACACAAAACATTGCAGCCATAAAATGTAATTGATTATACACATTTACTAAAGTAATACCAAACGTTTACTTTCATGAATGAGACGACAGCTACAATAAAAAACCTCAATGTTTCTTTTGTTGTTCAGTTGACTGACAGCAATCCTTTCCCCATCTTGTATGACAGATCATACATTATTTTAATAATGCGTCAGCCATTTAATGTCATAAGACTAAAACATATACTGTTCTAATATCTTCTACAAACTGACTTCCTGTGGCACACTGTGGTTAAAAAGGAAGTTACCCACCGTGTGGACTTCTTTCTGATTCTGGGTTGCCGTACTTCTGGCGTGCATGGAACAGCATCACCAATCCACTGGAGCAATGATGACTCAGGAACTACTGGTCTCTCATTCTGACAAATAAATAAATAAAAAAATCACCAAACTTGATTGTACACAAAAAGTGAATGTATTCTACCCAATTACATTACCCAAAAGGTGACAACAGCACTATGAAAATTCTCAGCTTTATGAAACACCTTACTCAAACAACAAACAGTAAATGTAGTGGCGACCCATTACATTTACATGACATTGATCATGACATTACATTACATTTAGGCATTTGCTCTTATCCAGACTACAACAAAGTGTTCATCAAGAACAGTTTAGCTGAAACATTGAAGTCAATTCCTGGGTGCTAGGAGCATCATGTTAAACATTGTAAATTCAGCACTCAATGCAGGAAATAATGCCTTAGCCTAATACAATACATCAAATTAAATAACAAATGTCCCTAACAAAAGCTGCACCCTGAAGAGGTGAGTCTTCAGTCCCTGAAGGTGGCCAGGCATTGATCAACACATCATGACATTGAATTCAGCATAATATTGGTCAAATTAATAACAATGCCCTCTGCTCTTGAAACCAAAGCAAGGTCCCTCTGCAGCAACAAAAGTAAAATGATGACATGAATGGCCATCAGTGTTTTTCCAGCTATGCACTTTTTCCAGCAGCATGCAACCAACCTTGGGAGCTATCCGATTGGCAATTTCTGAAATGTCCACCACTCTCATGTTTATGGATTTCTTCACTCCTTTGCCTGGTGGGAGAATATAAGGACATCAGATGAGGTGTATATATATATTCAACATCATATCTAAATTGCTAATGCAATTTGATCTCGACACTGGAACACTAAGCATTAGGGTCAATGAGGTAAACTCAAGTATGTATGTGTGAGTGAGTGAGTTTCATATTGATAGCTTTCATTTAAGTGTTTCTACCTACATATATATATCAGTGATAAAGACAACAAAAACAACAACGGCAGCAACAAGAACTAAGAAATCGTACCGTTATAGACAGGCGTTGGTGAAGTTGGGTCCCATATAATATCTTGTTGCAAATCGGAATCGTTACTTGGAGAATCGCATTGGTTCAAAGCGTTTGTTCTGATCCGTGTGTGTCGTTTACGAGTCTTCACATCTGAAGGAAAACAGTAGACATATGATAGCTAGCGACTTTGATTACATTAAGTTAGATCCCTGCAAAATTCGCAAATGGACTCACACGCTAGCTATTTATTTGAATCGCATCCACGTTGCTTGCTAGCCATCTGAACCAACATTGACATTTCAGGCTAGTTGGCTAACGTGGCAAGCGTCAATACTGACAGTCAAACAGCCTAGCTCGCTGTCTAGTTAAGCTGGTAACATTTCAGACAACAGGTAAGTTAGATGCCAGCTAGTTCGCAATCTAGGTAGTAGCTATCAATGGCATTATAGCTAGCAAACTTAGGTTAGCACACGTTAACTTACAGTATCGAGTAACGTTATTGTATATGCAGTTTGCTAACAGGCTTTGTTGTGATTTGAACAATTGGTTAGTTAGCCAAATCGCTGACGTTATACTATTGCTTCTTCACTCTTACCTCTATGACAGATAGGGGACTGATCAAAAGAAGGTGATTTCTGTGTTTGTCTTAGGTTTCTACTCAGCCGGTTATTTTTCGATTTGTTTTGCGAAAGCTTGGACACTCGGACTCTTTCGTCGTCCTCCGAACCAGTCCGACTTGACAAGTCACAGTGCTTTCTTCGTTCATTCATAGTTTGATGCAATTTTGCGCAACGCTTTTAGATAACCTGCTATGCTTTCATAGCGTGCTGAGCATGATACAGGAAACTGCCACCTTAAAGAACGAACAAGCTAACGGCCTAGATATATTTAAACTGTAAACAGTTTAGGACATGATATTTTTCAGAACCAGCGCCATGTTGATCCCATGCTCCATTTCAGTTTCCTATTTGCGGAGCTGCTAACCGGATGTGCATGTCTGATTGGTCCCCCCATAACCACGTGTGATTCCGCGCGACAACCACAACAAGAACTCATCAGGGCCAAGTTAATAAGGGAACGAACGAACCAGGGATAAAAAATAAAAATAAAGGCCAAGACACTAGTCGGCTGGCTTGCGTGATACACAAACTCTAAGTTACACCGAAATCAACTATTTAGCATTCGTTTTCAGAAATACTCTGTTCACATGCTCAATCCTGAACAGATTGTCCGAGCTACGTGCCTGTGCATACAGGAAACGGCTTGCAGCAGGTAATGCTTTTAGATAAAAAAGTGTCTTAAAGTTGCGAGGTTGGAAATTATGGCGCTAAAACACTTTTGTGAGGCCATCATTTTTTAAGGAAAGTCTTAGAGTATAACCCAAATATGACCATCATACTGTAGGTTGGTTATAGCCTACCTTTTTAATGATAAAAGCAGTGACACAGTTTGAGAGTATACTAACAGTGGATATACTAATAGGCTGGTCTCAAAAGCCAGATAGGTTGGGGGCAACTGGCATTTTACAAAAAGGACATTGGTGCAGTCAGGTAGGCTACTGCAAATTCAGCCGTGTAAGAGAATAGTGGTAGAAGGGAGACTGGACAGTGACCGCAGAATGGCCAAGAGTAGGTTTGAGGTCTGACACTCGCCTATTTGAAGGCGGTAAGAATACAGCTAGCAGTTAGGTAGGTGTGAGAAAAACAACTCTTCAAAAACAAGTATTATAACCTCCTTAGATTTTAGTGCTACACCAGAAAAGATCACTACCGACACATAAGCGGAAACAAATTGTTGTACACAGAAACAACAAAGAAACAAAGCTAGACCTTAAGGTATGCTAAGATGCTAGTCCTATGGGAGACAAAATGTAATGTAAATGTACAAAGACACAAACATTTACCTCAGAAGGGTGCTCCGTGGACTGTTCAGACCATGTTATGTTGTGTAGGTTTCCCTCAGTAAAAGTATTTTTGCACTAAGTTACTTTTATGACCTGTCCAAGCACCAGTTATCCCAGGTGGTGATTGTTTCAGAACATACAATCATTTGCAACTTGAACTAATGTAAAACCAAATCCAATCCTCTTTAGCCAATCACCTTGAGATGATTCAAATTAGATTGTGGGCTGAGTGAACAAAAGATAGGGATCGGGGTAAGGTTCAAATGATCTCAGGGAAACAGTGGGTGCTGAGGATGCATTGTGTGTGTGGGTGTGCATGTTTGTGTGTGTGTGTGTGTGTGTGTTTTTGTGAATGTGTGTGCGTGTCTGTGAATGTGTGTGTGCTTGTTTGTGTGCATGCATGTGTGTGTGTGTGTGTGAGTGAGTGCGCTTGTGCGGATTAGTAGTTTAGATAAGTAGAATACAGTATGTGTGCTTTGTTAAATCTTACAGGAGGCATTAGCAGCGAGGAGATGTGCAGAAGGAGTTGAAATGAGATACCCTGGATGAGAGGAGGAGAGGAGAGGAGAGAAGAGAAGAGGGGATTTAATCCAGTGGACCGGCGGCCAGTCGATGGAACATCAGGAGTCGCAAGATGTCCGCATCAGGAATGGGTGAGAATGTTGAGAGACAGGGAAGTTTAGGTGAGGTGACAGTTGGAGGAAAGTCTTAGGGACTGCATCCGAAATTGCTTAAATGCATTGCAGATGTCTGCAACTTTAATCTCAAAGATCCGTCTTAATGTTTTGTATTTTGTTTCTGCACCGTGTTAACAGCTGAGTGACGAGTCTGATTCCTCACTAAACTAAGCCTCTCTCAGGTACTCTATTTGCACAGGGCTTTGTCTCTTGCTTGTGCTTCATTGCTTGGAGTGAAGCCCTGTAGCCGGGGGCAAATTGAGAGGTTACAAATGGGCCTATCACCAGCCTCAACAAACCCCACACCCACTCACGTTCCAGCCTGTTACCTCTGCAGTGTCTTCACTTCCTTTTCAAAATGACATTTTAAATCTCCATTCACAGGGTTTTGATACAATCCCAGGCTTTGATACAATCACAGAGTCTCCGTGTTGACAGCAATCAGACCATTGTTAGCTTGATTGGTATACAGGGAGTAGGGGTCTGCTGTGACAGTGGGTGAGGAGAAGGCAGTGCTGGGTAGCGTTGAATTAGAATTTTCTAGGTCTTTTATCTTTTGTGTTAAGGTATACTCCATTTAATGTGGGGGATACATTGAAGCAGAACAGCATTACATAAAATAATGTTGGGGGATCATTTTAACAATGAACGAATAGGCACATGTTTATGTGTATGTTTACAGTTTTATGTTGTGTCAAATTAAAATGTAACATTTAACACTTCTTCTAAAACTTCTGAAGTCACATGACAGACGGGACAGTGTTTTCTGGACTGCTCACAGTTCTTTTTTACCATCAGGGACTTACATTTTTGTAATAGAGACTCACCAATTTGTTATGCTATCTTCTCACAAATGAGTAACCTGGTATCATTTTGTAATGTTTATTAAAAATTCACCCTGGAGCCCTGTTGGAATACCATAAATGTAAGTTGAGATGTAATATTGTGGGCGGCTGTTAGCCTAAGTCATTCTTATTTACAGCCCCATGGCAGCCAAGCCTTTTAAAGCAAGCAACAGCTTTTATTTTTGAAGTAGCAGTAGGCAACTGCTAGCCAAACAATATAACGCTATGCCATTAGTTACACTCCTTGCAGGTAGCAGTACTACTAGGAGCAGAAGTAATAGATAAATAAATTAGATTTGATGTCAATAAGATTCCAATCTGCTCTGGAATTTTTTTGTTGTTGATTTGGACATCATGACCTGCAATGTGTAAACCATTTGGGGAAATTAGATTTTGGTTTGTGTGCGCCAGGAAATGTCAGGCTGTTGCTCTTTGGGACGGCTGTGAGTAAGCTCCTCTCCGTCGTGTCGGGCGACGCTCCGTTAGATTCATTCGCTCGCGGCGCGATGGACACTCTTTCCGCCTACAACGCCGCGCGCCAGCACTCGGGAGCCAAAGCAGATCCAGGTGCAGCCGCTTATTTGAAAAGTGGGATCACATGACCGCGGTCAATCACCGGGGCGTACGGTAAACCAAGCGAGCCTCTCGCAACTAATCCATTTGACCTAATAAATTATGATCCGACACATTAATCTGAATAAATAAAAGAAACGTTATTTTTTCCAAGGGACTTTCTTTTTGCTTGCGTGACGGACACAACTGTCCTCTTTTGATTTTATGGAGTTGGTTTAGTAATATTTACAACTCTGGAAGAAACGAGGCCTGGGCCTGAGACACAAAGTAATTGCGTATACTCTGGACAGTTAAACGGCACTGGAAAAACGTATCTAATACGATCTGCGAAATTTACTAACCAGGTGTAAAGGCTCTTATTCACAATTAATTTTGAGTTTTCTTGTATCTTTGCCATGGATACCTAGGTAATTCTGCATATGCATATGTATTATTGGGATAAACACACTGAAGCTCTGTGGAGATTTTGTAAATGGGGTCCATTAAATATTGTATTGAATTTAGTAAGGCCTATGTTAAACACAGGCCTCATATTTATGTGGAAATTTTAAGACTTGTAAAATTGTATAGAATCTATAGGATATTTAAAATATATAATATTGTCAATTTAACAGTATGAAGTTGCTTTGAACTGTTGTGTAACCTGATCACTATACTATAAAATCCAAACAACTCAAATCATCACCAAAAATGTTTTTTATGATTAAAAAAAAGACTATATATATATATAATTAATCAGTAATAGTTGCTTTTATGTAATAAATATATCTCCATACAGTACAATACATTTTCATAAAGTATGTTTTGCCATTTGAGGTGTGAAATATTTTGGTATATGTATGGTAATTATATCACACTGTTTCAGATTATTTTGTTAAAATGTTCATGTTTTGAAAGAAAATATAGGATTAAATTAAATGTGAAAATACAACGTTTTCTTTCTCCACGAGATCAAGCAGCGGTTACCGAGACCTCCCCATAAATTATTTTTGAGGCATGCTTGAAACATTGCAGATAAATCCTTTTTTTTTTGCCTCACAAGCTGTGTTTCAAGAGCGAAAAGGAGGTCTTGTTCAACATTGTTATGATGAAGGTCACACTGTGCCCTGCAGGTGCATCCTTTTACCTCCTGCAATATACGCTGGCACATCATGAAGAAACACAGGCTACAAACCAACATCTGGCAGGCCAAAATATTTCTGTTTGAGTGTGCACATATTTCAAATCTGTCCTGTTTCAAAATTAACTGCGCTGTGTACCAAATGTACTTTGCTCGCCACCTTATGCAACGAAATAATTCATGTTATCAATTCTAAGTACCGTAAGATTTGCAGGATTATGCGGATTTCATTTCAAAAATATATGGCACCATCTATGATGAAGGTCTTTTGGACCGTGTGAGCATCGAGGTTGCTGTTCGGTCTGGGCTAGCGCTCGGCAGTCACATATTTTATTCCGCGGTGCTTTATGGCTGTTTTGGTTCCGGCCACCTGCAGGCAATGGCAGCGGCCTCGCACTTTCGCGCTCGACCCATCCCGGCTGAAACCGCAGTGCTTTAACACCGCCTTTTAATTTGTTTCTACCTTCTTAACGGGGCATTTCGCAGACTGCCCGAGCTCAGTATCACACACGGCGCGCACTGTATATCACCAATAAAAAAAATGCCTTGATTTTATACGGTGAAACTTTACTCCGGGCCCCCGTCCCCTTTGCGGAAACAATTTTTTTTTCTTTTACATATCACGGGAGCCTTCCAGGCCAGTCTATCTCTGTCATTTACGCTTGCACAAAGGGGATTCCAAATGGCTGCTGGATTAGTTTCAGTAACACAAAACCTATCTCTCCCCCAACGGCAGCCAGTAGCCATAAAACAAAGCCGTGTGTTGATTCACACTGCGTTTAATTAGTAGCTGTTGGAAATTAATTTATGTTTTTGTTTTTAATGTCTGTTGATCGTCATGCGTCGCCTGGCACTAAGTCACTTCATGGTGTGTGTAACAGGCGAGACATAATATATGTGCGCTAAGATTCATTTTCCAACAATTTCCATTTTCCTGTGCATCTGCGGAGTGTATTAGGAATGACATGGTAGCTTAATACGCCACGTAGGGCGTGGGTAAATAATATACATTTCAAGGTGGCAGTTATAATTTGATACCAATATAAACAATTATTCCGATGATGTATTTCCTCCATAATAAATCCTTTATGAATCAGACCTAGTCTCAGATGTTTATGTGAACAGTTTCAGCTTTTGTACGTTTGTTTACCAGTTGATTCTCGTCCGCAGGATCCGCTGTGCATTTCGGTGCAAGAGAAACACAATTTAAACCAGTGGAACACACGTCAATCCCACAGTGCCCAGGCTAACGTCAGTCAGTTGGTGTTGTGAGCGTATTGCATTTTCAGAGTGATAAAAAAAGGAAAAACGCACACTCGCATCCATACATACACATAACCAGACAGGCATGCATACACACATACACACACACACACACACACACACACACACCCATACATGCGCACACACACACACACACACACACACACCCATATATACACACACACACACACATATATACACATACACACACACACATGCATACATGCCCATACACACACATACATACGCATACACACACATGCATACGCACACACACACACAAACCCATACATGCGCATACACACACACACACACACACACCCATATATACACATACACACACACATGCATACATGCACATACACACACAGGCATGCACACACGCAACACACACACACACGCACACACACACACACACACACACACACAACACAAACTCAAAGCAAGGCAGGGCAGCCACGGTTTCCACTGCTGGAGTTCATTAGATTTTGCCTGCCTGCGAGGCCTTTGCCTCGGTGAAGCACTAGGTGGTGCTTATATTCCTCTTTTGTGCCGGGAGCGCTTGCTTGGGGAGGGGGGCGGGACGCTGGAAGGATCACGCAGAGTACAACAGGCTATCGCTGTACTGCCCCGATCCCCCGCTGGAACAAAGGGGCGGGCGGCGGAAAACACTCGCTGGCACAAACGTCCGGATGCGTGCTGTTCAGGACACACGCTTTATAGTTTGTAATCGTTATTACCTCCCCTGTACGTGCACGTGTGAGAACTTAATCGTTCTGCGCGGTTCTGTTTTTGATCGAGTGCGTTCCCAGTCGTCGGACTTTGCTAAATGCGAAAGCGTCCGCTGGCCGGGCTACGTGGCACGTGACACGGTCAGATTAGACTCGTCTCCGTAGCGATCGTGGCAGATCTGGTTTTGGGGGCACGTTGTCTGGTATTGTCTGCTGTTTTCGTCCCGTCCCACAGGAACGTGCCTGTGCTTCTCAGAGCTCTTAACCCTGGTAAGGTGAGTGTCTGTGTGACATCTGGGAGGGGGAAGACGACGACAACACGGACACCCATGGGGAGAGTAGCGAATCACCACTCTCCATTTCTCTGTCCCCGTAAGCTCTAGCTACAGTCAGAGTGCAGTTCTAATGTGAACAGTCCTGTTAATGGTGAGGAGTGGCTTTTTTTTTTGCCTACATTGTGCAATTAGAATCACGTTACATTGACTTGGCAGACGCCCTTATCTAATTTGACTTGCATTGCTTGTATTACATAGTATCCATGTAAACAGATATTTGTGACATCTACCTCGCTCAAGGGCACAACAGCAGAGCCACACCCAGGATTGAACATATAACTGTCTGGTCACAAATCCACGTCGACGTGACCACCGATCTGCAAAATTATTCTCCTCCTCCCGCTCCTTCTTCCTCAAACATAAACATTTTAAAGCACATTTAAAGCATTAGTTACGACAACGGTAGCTATTCAAGAGCGCCAGTAGTGCTAATGTTAAAGAGTGTACAGCACCCGGCCCGTTTGTTATTTGATAATAAAAAAGTGTGTTAAATGTAATTGCTGCGTTGGATGTTTACAGCGCTGTGCTGGAAGAGGATCTCGCCCTGTGCTGAGCGTGGCGCGTCAGGCCCCGTCTCAGGAAGGCCTCAGGGCCGGGTTTCCGGCAGCACGGCTGAAAGTTCAGTGTGACACCCTCTGTCACAGCGAGTGTTAGCGATCCACTGAGTCGTCAGTGAGACGAAGGGATAAAGGGCACGGGGATGTCACTTCCCATCACAACACGAGACGTCAAACCCCAGGATCCTCCTTTCTCTTCCTGTGTTTTTCCTGTTTTCTTTTTTTGCTCTTTCACAAATAAATGCCAAGTGCCACACAGGGGGTGAACCGCACGCTCAACGTTTCACTCACAGAAGTAAGTAAGTGTTATGAAATCCTGCATCCGAAATGCCCCCCCCTCCTCTTTATTTATATGTCTTGCTTTGGTTATCTTGGCCCAATTAAGGACCTCATTGTGGAGATCATTGGGACGATCGCATTGTTGTAAAAGTATAAAGAGCATTGCTAATTGGGCTAGCAGCTGCCGGAGCCTCGCGCTAAACCCAGGGCTCGGTAGCGCAGGGCTGCGGTGGGGCTGCGCTCCCGCTCTCTCCGCTGCCAGGGCCACAGTCGCAGGCGGGCCGAGTTTAGCCAACACCGCCGCGCGGGCCAGAATGCCGCTGGCATCCGGAGGGGTCATTGTCACCTCGGAGGGCTATTTTTCATCTTTTGGAGGGCCCGCTTCGGGGCAAACGGCGCTTTGCGTATGACAGTTAGCATGTGGTGGGTTTCCATGACGTGGACGGGATCCAGGAGGCAGGGCGCCAACGCCTCTTCCACAAAGTAATTCCGCTCCTCTCTCCCTCTCCCTCCCTCTCTCCCTCTCCCTCTCCCTCCCTCTCTCCTCCCTCCTTTCTGCTGGCGCTTTTGATCGGACGCGTCTGAGAAACAGCTTATTGTTGATGTTTTTCTTAAACTGTGAAGGGTGAAAAATAAAAGGGAAAGGAAAAGAAAGGAAGAGGGGGATAAAAAAGCGAAAGGGTTTCCAGCCCCCGTGCGGTTTGTTGTGGGAGTCCTCTGCGCTGGAGTCGGGCGCGTGGTGACTCCCGGCTGCCGGCGCTCGGGACGGTGTCCGCGCGACCACCGCCGGCTGGAGTGACATACCGAGGCCCTGCTTCCATCCGCCGTGGGGCCTGCCATCAGGACGATGAGCGCTAACATGGCACAGAGCTGCGTCTGCACTCACAGAGGCTGAGGAACAAGGATCCAGGAGCAGGGAGGGAGGGAGGGGGAGGGAGGGAAGGAGGACAGGGAGAGAGAGGTCATTACATCCCCTCCTGTCTCTGTATCGTCTTAAACTGCTGCCTTCCTCACGCACCTGCTGGGCTCAGTCCATTTCACTCACACATTCGGGTAGTTTTATTCCCCCCCATTGACTCCTGGCTGTCTCATTCCTCAGAGAATAAAACTCCTCAGAATACAGGTGAGGGAAGCAGGGTTTTGGAAAAACGATCTTCAGGCCGGTGTCACCGAGCGTAATCGGAGGGGCTGGCGTCTCCTGGCGTTTCCTGCATGGTCGTCTTGACCGGCTTCACGGTCGAGGTGGCGGGGGCCACGGTCGGGAGCCACAGCCGCGACCGCCCCGCTCTCATTAATCTGATGAGGGGGGCTCCGCATCGGGCCCCTGGCAGGTTGACTGCTCATTTATTCTGTTTATAATAGCAAGCCCCCCGCCCCTCCGCCCCCCCATGATAAATATCCCGCAGAGCGCACATGTGCTAAAATATTCATAAAACAGAACTCTTAATTTACGAAGTTTCGGGGGGTGGGGCGATAAATTCAAAAGCAGGCGACAGTCGCAGTTATATTTTTATGTACACGCAAGCTGTGGAGGGGACACCCAGATTAATTTGTTTGGTGTTCTCTTTTGAACCTGCCGTAATTTGTGACTCTCCAGACTTCTTTAACGGTGGTGGTTTCAAAACTTAATGAGGAAAAAATATATATATATTAAATTGGATGCCATTGATTAAAGAGCAGCAGCTCTCCCCGAATATTATAATTATAATTATTTTTAATCACAGAGTTATTTTTCTGTACTGGGTGGCATTGTCACACAGCCCACATTTGAATGCTATTACACCAGCATTCCTTCCTTTGACCAGCGCTGAAACAGATGCTCATGAAAAGAGCTCTAATTAATCCGGATGCATGGTGAATTATCTCGACCGTCGCTGTCTAAGGGTGTGTTTTGAGTGTCAGTGACTGTGGGCTCCCCTCTTCACCTGCAGGCAGGTTTGAGCCTCAGCAGGACAGTGCGGAGTGGTGGCTTATCTCGCTGCACACCTGTCTCCCTGCGTCCGTCCTTCAGGGCGAGGCCGTGCTGGAGGAGGCGTCGGGAACGCCGGGCCAGATGGCGGAGGCAGGAGTCGGGCACCTGGACCTCTCCCACGGGACGTAAAACCGGTGCCACTCAAAGTCCCTCCGACCTCGGTCAGACGGACAAAAGTGTCTCAGTCAGACGGTTGTCATATAATATAATATAATATATGCCATTTAGCAGACGCTTTTATCCAAAGCGATTTACAGTAGTGAGTGCATACGTTTTTCAGTATATGTGGTCCGAGTGGGAATTGAACCCACAACCTAAGCGTTGCCAACGCTGTGCTCTACTTACTGAGCCACAGAGAACCACATTGTCAACTGACCATGTTGAAGCGGTTCATCATTGTGTTGTCATGTTATTTATTTATTTAATGTTTATTTGAGTAGGGGCAGATACAAAAAGCATAGACACATTGCATTGACAGCATGCTGATGCCCTGTATCAAAACATTTGTAATAATTTTCAATGTTCGTCCCTAGTTGGGCTTTTAAAAGTGAATAAGCATACACACAGATGTTGGGCAAGACAATACAAATACAATAAAGAAAATCATGTCATTTTTGTCTGTTTGCAAAGTGTTGTCATGGAAAGTCTCAGCATCTCTGTTCAAGAGCTCGGAAGACGGCGAATTCTGCTTCGAGAAGGAGAACGGGAGAATTGCGTTTTAATTATTTACCGCTAAATTGCGCATTCATCATTTCAGTTGGATATTTATCATCCCTTGATTTCCATTAGCCGAGCCTTCTGCCTTCCCCCCCCCAGCGTAGCCCCGATTGCACTCTGCGTGTCCGCAGCCAGCCAATGGCGGTGCGGCGCGGCTAAACGACCCGTCTCCAGTCTCGAGTTTGCCCCGCGCTCCGAACACACTCGCCCGTGACTTTATCCTCAAAATGTCTTTGATCTGAAATTGGTCTCCAAAGAAGACGTGTCGACAATGATTTTCGTTTGAGCTTTGAATGGGGGGGGGCTCTTATCCAGCGATGAGCATATGGCAGCCACCCTCGCTGGATTCTCCCACAACAGGAGAGGGGCGGGGGGGGGGGGGGCCGTATCCCGATTCCTACATCCTGTTATCAGCAAATCCCTGGATACCCCCCACCCCCACCCCCAACCCCCTTTTTCCGCCTGTCCCCCCCCCCCACCCCTCTCTGTTATACGTGCTCAGCATTTGCCGCACGCTCCAAGCTCAGTATGTCGCCCTCCTTTTTATGGCCCACGCCCTCAATCAGTTAATTAAACACGATATAAATCACTGGCTGAATTTGTAGAGTAAGATTAATTCCGCGGTTCGGTGTAATAAAAGCGTAAATCACAGGAGATGAAGGTTATCTCCCTATTTTCCTTTTGTTTTTGTTCTTTTTCTGCACTTGAAATCAGATAGCATTGATTTTTCTTTTCTTCCACCCCCCCCTCCCTCCCTCCCTCCCTCCCTCCCTTCGAGGGAACTGTAGGATGATGTTTTGGGGGATGGCTTTGTGCAACTCAAGCCAAGGAACTGTCATCTTCCGCCAGAACTTCAGCCCCGCCCCCCCTTTAAAGGTCCCTGGTGTTCACGGTGTAAAGGGGTATTCATCGGCGGGCGGGAGATCAAAAGCCCCCCCCCCCGCCTCAGACAACGCACAGCGCTTCTCCCTCACCTGGGACACAAAGAGCACGTCTCAGAAGTACCTCGGCCCGTAAAACAAGCCCCTCTCCCAGCCCCTGTCACGCTGAGAGGCCCCCAAAACATGGCGTTGTGTGACAGTGGTCACTTCAATTTATAGACTTCATTAGAGGAAATCCTTTTTTACCCCCCTGCCCCCCTTCCTCCATAATTTATGTCATGTAATGGGAGAGCCCATTCATCCAGCTTTGTGGTCTGTCCTTAACATTGACTGATGAGTGTAAGCAAATGGGCCTTTTTTTAATCATACTGGCTTACTGTACACAGTACTATTAGATCAGCATCAACCGTACGAATGAAAATAGAGAATATGACAAAGGTAATGCTTGATAAAATGATTTAGTCAGAGTTATACATCAAATGCCAAGCTTAAGGATTAAGTAGGCCCCTACATCTTGCTAATAGAGGACTATCGTAGTAGAGATTAAAACTTAGAGAAAACTTAGGAGGAAATCTCTATGGATTTAAGTATTAAATATAAAATCCCCCAAATGTTCTTGCATAAAATACAGTATATATATATTAGAAAAAGTACAGGCAAAATATAATAATATAATAAAATAAATAAAATATAATATAATAAAACAGTTTTGCATATACTGATATTTATTACTTACCTTTTGCTCTGGTTTTGTTTCAAAAATCCCTCTGACTTGTTGATTTAGCTGTAGTAGCGAAAGAAATGGCAGGATATTAATTAGATAGGGTGTGTTTACTAATTGGGAATTTGGGAGACGGTAGTATTCAAATATGACTTTTTTCCTCATATAACTGCAGCAAAGGAACACTCACAAGGTGGACCTAGGCACCCGGTCAGCTGTGCCTTCGCTCCCAGGACCAACCGGAAAGGCTTGGCGGCGTAGCTGGACGGCTGCCTCCATCTCGCCTCCCGATCGGAGCGCGCGCGAGAGAATCAGAGCGCGGTAACTGAAGGAAATTCACTCCGGGGGAGTTTCTCTCTTTTATTTAATGACAATTCCTTCAAGATCCGAACGCAGAAACCCGCAATTACCATAGATTATCACCGCTGCAGTTTCACTGTGGTTGAAGTAATTACCACGGTCCCAAGCCACCCATATAATCAGTGAACAGTTTGAGACCGTTTAGGGGAGTTTAGTTAACTGCGGAAATTGGGCATTAAATGTTGCCTGTTTTCCTCCCCGTGAGCTGTTGTGTAGCGCTCAGTTTGGGAGTATATATGGAATTCATAATGCGACTTGGCTCAATGCTTTGCGAGATTTTCCTTTTCTTTTTGTTTCCAAGCTGTCACCAGTAGCCCTCGTTGAAAGTCCATTTGGGTGGGACTTGCATGTTTCGGTGTAAATTGCCTGAAACGGGACGGGGGGAATAGGGCTGTTGTAAACCCCCTCCTGGGGCTCACGAGGGCTGATTGGACTCCGGGGACAAAGAGGAGACACTCAGACGAGCCAGAGGAGGGAGGCCCCCTGAGGAAGACGGAAGAGCGCTGTCCTCTTAACGCTCGAGCAGTACACAGTAAAGAAGCCCATAACCATCTCTCAGATCAGTGCGTCTGTTTCGGGAACTGTTGCCTTCCGAAATGGAAAGTCCCACGTTATGCGTTAAGGAACACTGGGGATGAATTATGTATCGAGCAGACGTCGTTGTCAAGGGCAACCGAGCATTTTTGCCTTATCATCCGTTCATAGAGCTGAATATTTACTGGGATAAATCAGTCTAAGTGCCTCCCGCAGTGGTGCTCCACCTGTGATCTGAACTTGTGAACCTGAGGAACCTCTTGAGCTACGTGAAGTTTCTTAGCCCAGTGTTTCTCAATCCATTCCTACAGAGCACACTGCCCTGCATGTTTTCATTCCAACCACCGCTTAATTATGCTCAAGTGATCATTAACAGACAACCGATGCAGGTGATAGGTTGGGAGCGGAGGATGGAACTAAAATGTGCCCTGTAGGAATGGATTGAAAAACACTGACTTAGCCACAAGAACACACCGATGTGTTAGGATCCAATTGGTTCTGGGCATGTGCAGTATCATGGTTTACTGTTACATGTGAGTGTGGTATCCTTACTTCATTATCTGTGGAATATTAGCCCATGTGCAATACTTATTTGTGAGCCTAATTTCCGTACCTTAGTAAGCACTTCTTTGATTATTCAGTAGCGTCATCTGAAGTCCAGTGTTAGTTCCCGCTGTGAAATGTAGTTTTATTCAGCCGCCTATGAAATCAACAAAATAATCAACGGAATTTCACAAATGGTGAATGCACAGTGCAAGGCCACATCTTGGCGCGGTCAACTGAAAACCAACAGGAAAAAAAACTGGAAAAGAATGTCTAGAAGAGGCATTTCGGTGACAGAAGTAGGGCGAAGCCAGAGAAGTTTGAAATATACCTGCAAACGAGTTGGCTAAATGTCTTGAGCTGTCATTTCCAGTTGGGAAAACTGTACACCACCACAGTCCTTCACTAGGCTGTTTAAGGATGTGAAGAAAAAACCTCATTAAATGTGTAAATTGCTGATACGTGCGGGCGGTTTTTGTGATCTGTGAGATGTCTTGCTGGTGTGGATTTACACAATACGGCCAATGACTGTCGTCTGTGTCCACACTTTCCCTTACAATTATTTTAGTTTTGAAATCAGTCTGGGGACACAGAACGGAGATAATCCAAAACTCTTCACTGAATAATTGAAGTTGCTTTTGCTGAACAAACGGCATGTTTTTTTAAGGACAACAGACCGTCAGGCTATCAGGACTCATTAAGGACATGGCGGAGCTATCGAGGGCTTCATGTGACTGGGCCGACTGGCCAAGTGGGAAAACAACGTTAACTTTGACTCTTTTTACACGCAAAGTCACATAATATCTGAATGTAGAGAATTACAATACTAGTCATGCATATTTAAAAATATATATTTTTTAAAAGATCAAAAACCTGCTTTGCTGTGTAGTAGAGTTTTCATAGCTCACCTGCAACCAGTCAGAGTGGGCGTTTCTCTCCCACTCATATTTATTCACCAACCTGCTCGTCTGTGTCTTTAAACCGTGGCAGATAACATTTTACATGTGTAACTAACACAAACGGGGGTTTACCTGGCCCTGGAAAGATACATGAACAAAAATGTTTTAGAAAGTTACCAACTGCTTTCACTGATGTTAAATGACCGTTTATTAAATCACGCACAGCAATAATGCCATACCCAACTCATTAGGAACAGATTTACAAAGAGTAGTTTTCTTGCAATAAGAAAGAATGATTTACAGTACAAAATATAACTTATAAATAACATGTATACTATACACCAGGGTTACTTAAATCTGGCACATGAATCCAAATCCGGTCCTGGTTTTCCTTTCTCTCAGGTAGTTAATTGAAACATTAGTGCAGTTGATTGGCCAGAGTGTCTTCACACCTGACTCCCAGGTAAAGGGAGTGTGTAAAAACAGCAGTGCTCAGCCCACGAGGACCATGGTTTGAGTAACCCTGCTATACGCTGTAAGCAGTGCAAAGATTTTGTGTTATTGTAGCCATTTATAGCACAAGCATCACAAGATCCGCTATGGCAATGAGTCTTTAGCACAGGGCACATCACACATGCGTATCCAAATCTTTGACTAAACACCAGAGGAGATTTGGATTTTTAAAACCATTTTTTCAGAGGCGCTTTAGGTGAAAATGTTTGGCATGATAATTGTGTGATTATTGAATGATAAATATTCCCTCTTTAGGGAAATGTAAGAGGAAAGGGTCATTATTCTGTTTTCAATATATTTTGATTGAATATAATAACTAAATATTGTCAATTTTCATGAGCCACTCCCTTTAATAGTCCAAAAGCAAGATCTACTGTCCTTTCACTTTGTTAAGTAAGATGGATGCTGCATCCCATTTTAATAAGCCTGATTAACTTTTTTTGTGTCTGTCAGATTGAGTGTTTCATTCCTAGATAGCAAGTTAACACAAAACAACACAAGGCCATTGAATCAGCAAAACAAGTTATGGCAAAATGTAATTAGCATCATGCGACACTGTAAATAATTTGCTTAGCTGTATCATGAACTATAACAAAACGATACAGGTAACTGCCAAAATAAAGGCAACACTCGAGTAAACGAGGGATCCTTTAAACTGCTGCAGTACCGCACCGTGTCCATCAGGGGGTGCCAGGGCCAGTATGGGCAGATAGGCCACCCAGTCCTCCCCCACCCCCTCACTTGGCTGGGCCTCTCCTAGCCCGGACCAGGGCCATTTGAACGTCCCCCTGGGTTACCACAGAGTGCTGGCTTCATTTTGGCAAGTACCTGGAACATTACAATGGGCACATTTGTAAATTTGCCTGAAATCTGTTCCAAATCATGTCATTTATGAATTAATTCATTCATACACGCATTTGTTTATTTACGACGGGTAAAGTAGGAGACTTGCTTTTCTGTTGACACACTGTGCGCACCCAATTTGGATCCCCCATCCCCACGGGTTACGGCATTCCTGTGTAATGAGTTGTCAGGCGGCCAGGGAAGTGATACACATCCACCAGTGTGATGGCTGCTTCCTCCTCCTGGCACTGTAAACATGGCTCGGATAGATTTGATAAAAAAACGGACTTGAGGAATGAAATCATGTATATTTTGTTCTCTCGCACCGCGGGTAACAGGAGCGCACGCCCAGGCGAGCCTCTCCAGGTTGTCTCCCGGTAACCTTCCTTCCTTAATTAAAAACGATCCGTTTACCTGGCAGCGCTTCCAGCGAGGCTCGGGCACAGGAATTCTGAAATATTTGTTGGTCGGTCGCCCAATTGCAATAGGAGCCAAAGGGCTGTGGTTTAGAGAGTAACACTCTCAGTATAGCCTTAGTGATCTTGTAAGCAGGTGTGATATATGTGATATATATATTTTGTTTTGTAAATATATAAATAAATATCATAAATATCATGAATATTTTCATCTTTAGTGTTAAGATTTTTGAAACACATGCATGTAGTAGGGGAGAAAGATAGGGGGGGGGGGTCTGTTTCATTCCTGGTGCTGGGATGAGAACACCCATGTGGGTCCCAGTACTTTTTTTTAACTTTCAAAAGCTTCTAAACTTTATCTAATTATTGCGCTGGTTGATTCTGCCTCACTCAAGTTTTTTTTTTTTTTTTTGGCAGTCTGTTACTTTAATTTATGAAAAACAAATGTGAAATATGCAGATGCCTTTTGTTTGAAGCAGCTGCTTGGTCCTGTTTGCCAGAAATCAATCAGCTGTGTCCCTTGAGCCCCTGTCCGAGGGCTCTTTGAAGTCTGACGGGGGTGGCGTCGGGCCGCGAGCGCCGGCGCGGGTTCGATCCGAGCCTGGAGACTACAGCGGAGAGTGTGCGCCGTCTGATTTGACTTTAGCGACAAGTGACCTTTACTCCCTCACCGCTACCGAAGAATTCACCAGGTGTGACTGGGGTCGCTAGAAACTGACTAACGATTTAAAGTGAATACATACAGTCACACTCTTGATAAAGATGGCCAAATAAGGCTGCATAAAATAAACAATGCTGGAAATGAGCTATATTTTATGCTAGAAAAATTCAAATGAGATATTTTTAATACTATTCATGGTTCAGAGAAGAATATTTTGTTTAACAAGTAATATGGTTTTTTCCCCCAAAAAGATGTCACAATTATTCACACCCCTGTGTTCAGTACTTTGTGCCCCCTCCCCTCACAAGGATGACACTACTGAGTACTTCTCGTGTTTTATGAGATCAGAGAACATGTTGAGGTCTCCACACAGAATCCTTCAGATCCTTCGCTCTGTGTTTGTGGACTGCCCTCTTCAATTCAAACCACACATTTCTGACGGGGCTTGAGTCTGGAGACTGAGATGGCCATTGAAAACCAGTAAGTAACCATTATACTGCACTGCCCGCTCCCAATCAGAGATGGGCGTTGAGACTCTTTTGGCTGGCGGTGTGGTGGTGGGTCTTTGGTGTTTGACCTTTGGGGCGATGCTCGTGGTGGAGCTGGGGCACAGTGAGGACACGGCTGGAAGAACTTCTCTCTCGTAGCTCGCTCTTACTCGCGCTCGCCGAGACCCATCGTGGCTAGCACGTCTGCAGTGGTGGGCTGGCGGCGGGCAGAGGAGGGCGGAGCCTCCCGTGCCAGAGGGGAGGGGCTGAGACTCAGAGCCAATCGGAGCTCTTAAAGCGTGTGTCCATCCAGTGTGAGGCTGCATGTTCACCGCGGCCCCAGCGCCGCCTCTGGCCACGCTCCCATAACAGGACGCGCTCGCCGTGGAAGCCCCGTCTCCACCACCACTTCCTCGGATACTGGAGCGGGCCTCTCACCTGGGGCCGGGCAGAAAGGTGATTGTGACGCTAACGCAGAGCGAAGGCTCGTCGCCGGTCCCTCAAACGAGGGCTTTTCGTGTGAATAAAGCGGCCTTCAGGGCTCTCCTGCTGTGGAAAGAGTTTGGTTTCTGTCGAAGTGTTTGTATTTTCAGCACCAGGAAGAGGTTTTTTTCTGCACTGAGGGTCCAGTCAAGCTGCTCACAGCAGCTGGATGCTCCTGTTCCTGTCTGCTGCCAGTTTGTGTAATGTAGCGAGAAGGGCAAAGCCAGGTGGCTCCTCGTTTCTGTACATACAGTATACCCACTTTGTGTGTGTGTGTGTGTGTGTGTGTGTGTGTGTGTGTGTGTGTGTGTGTGTGTGTGTGTGTGTGTGGCTGTTTATGTCCGTGTGCATGTGCATTCCTGTCTGTGTGTGTGTGTGTATGTTTGTGTTTGGCTTTGGCTTTGTCTGTGTCAGTACCTGTCTGTGTGTGTGTGTGGTTTTGTATGTGTTTGTCTGTGTGTGTCTATGTTTGGCTATGGCTGTGTGTCAGTACCTGTCTGTCTGTCTGTGTGTGTGTGTGTGTGTGTGTGTTTGTGTTTGCGCTTTCTCTCACCATATATGTATATATTTATGAGTGCACGGGCAGATGCATATTTAGCATTATGTAAATTTGTTCAATTTTTAGACTTTGAAAAATGATCCATAAAGAGAGAATTTGTACTGTTATCCACATCTTTCCCATCAGCATTTTTTATATCTATAGCATGCAGATGGTTAATATAATAAGAACGCTTGTCATCATTGCATCCATTATATCAAGGTAACTAGGTCTACTTTTCTGTTGTCGCTAATTTGGTGCTTTATGGTAATATCTCAGTAGGCAATGTTATTTAGTTGCTGTCACAAAGGCCGTTTATTTGCTGCGCGGTATTATTAGTTTCACGTTTATAACTGTGAGTCAAGAACATTTGCCAAATGGGATTTGTAATTATATTTCCTGTGTTTAAGGAGCGACACTCTCTTTAGTTCTCCTCCATTCAGCTCTGTCCTCCAGTCAGTTCTGAGACGTTTCGTTTTACCATCAGAAAATGGCTGCACACTCAATCATCTTGTCTTGATTATGTTTTGTTGATTTGTTTTAAATTACTGGAGTATTCGTGATAAAGCCGGAGCATTTAGAAACATTTTTGAATTTAGTTTTGTCAAGAACATTTCTTTTTCTTTTGACAATATTTTCACATAGTGTACGACAGTTGCAGTTATGGGATTGGGGGTTGGCGGTGGATTCAAAATACTTGTTGTGACATTTTTACATCAGCCATTTTCTTGCAAACATTGGGTGTATCCATTTAATATTTAAGGGATTTATTAAACTGCAAACCAAAAAAGCAAGCGATCATCGTTTATCTTGATGTGTTATTTACAAGGCCTTGTTGTCCTGGTTGGAGACCCTGGCTGGGTGTTTGGGCCCAAGGTCCTTACATCTAACCCAACAGCCTGCATTCAATCAACATCTGTCCTTAACTGTGATTAACAAATAAATGCAAGCGTCCGTTTTCTTTTCTTCACAAACACCATGTGCTGAGTTAATTCAGGTGAACGTCGAACTCGCCAAACTGTATGTGCTGGGGGAAAAAAACCCTAGCATTTGCATTTAATTGTAAGTCAGAGTTAAGGACAAATGTTGATTGAATTGCAGCCACTGTCTGCAGAAGGATGAGGCTCAGTGCGGGTGGGGGAGGTCAGGGGGAGGTGGTTAATGAGGCCACAAGATCATATTAAGGACCGTGCTTCGTCAGGAGCCTGAGCTCGTTCATTATGAATCCTTTTCTGTACCTCTCCCCCGTAGTTCACCTTCCTCTCCCGTCTGTTTGCCCCGTCCGCCCCGTTCGTCTCGCCGCTCTCCCGACAGATGGGTGCCTCCTCTGGATGTTCGCCTCGTTCTTTAGAGCCGTTCATCTCCGACTCCCGTGTCACTTCCAGGAGCAGCTCTGAGGGTGAGAGAACGCAGGAGCCACAAACCTGTGATAAACCTCCGCTGAAGACCGCCCGACCTGATTGGACCTCTGAAGACCGCCCGATCTGATTGGTTCTGAAGACAGAAAGGCTAGGGCCTCCCCTGAAGACCGCCCGACCTGATTGGACCTCTGAAGACAGAAAGGCTAGGGCCTCCCCTGAAAACCGCCCGACCTGATTGGACCTCTGAAGACGGAAAGGCTAGGGCCTTCCCTGAAGACCGCCCGACCTGATTGGACCTCCGAAGACAGAAACGCTAGGGCCCAGCCCAAATCAACGTTTGTCCTTAAAATTGACTCTATAATCTCAGATTGCTTTGAAAGGTCAACAGCTGAAGTTTTGGTTAAAAAAATAAGCACAAAGGTTTTTTATTAGGTTACAGTTATATGTTTTGTTTCTGTTGAACCCCTTTTTTGTGCATTTTGCTAACCTATTGTTTCTTTATTAATTGACTAAATAGCTTATTTTCTGCCAAATCTGCAGCCTGTTGGTGTGATTTTTCTAACAGAGACTCAATTCTGCACAGAGAATTTATGATGGCTCTTTTTTTTTTTGTGACATAATCTGTGTCTTCTGATTTTCGTTATCGCCACCTATAAAGAAATCAGTAAATCCAAATTCATGTGCCGCCATTTGCAAATGGCTGAATTTTGAGGTGGGTGCACATTGACAATATGTGTATCTGAAGACCACGACTTAGGTCAGACTGGGGCCATTCCTAGAAGAGTTTGTCTGGTATACATTTGTGGATTCCATGCACCACATGTGACAGCCTGAAGTAGTGATGGGCGAATGAGCTATCGCGGCACCAAAAATGGGCGGTGCCACTGTGATCTATCAGTAACTCACTGTTGTGAACCAATCACTGGCCATTTTGTTTTGAAGAGCAAAACCTTTTGATTGGTCCAAACAAGTCACTGATTGACAGCTAATGTGTGGCTCCACCCATTTTTGGTATCAGATACCTCATTCCCCCATCACTAGTCTGAAGAGGTTTTCCTCTTAAACAGTTCATACAAAGTAAATATGAATAAGTGCATTCTCCTTTTAGTAGGGGGGATTAAGCTCAAAAAATGGCCAACTCGTTACGCGGCGGATAGAAGCACCAAATTTGGTACACACACTCTTTAGGATGTATCTCACCATCTCAGAAGGGGTGCCCAAAAATGTGGACCCATTAAAGGCTTTTTAAAAGGGGAAATCCAAAATGGCCACCAGAAAAGACCCAAGATTCCTAAAAAGTGATATAATGCTGACATTTTGGCTGATTGTGCTAATTATAGCTTTTACATTTATAGTAAATAGACTAATATTAAAGGATTTGCCCAAAATAACCCATGAAAAATGTCTTAAATACATTTTAAACAGCTTTAAACACCAAACATAGGCTTAAAAACACTCGGAATGAGATGACCTTCCAAATGAATCCTTTTCTGAGTGATATACTGTCAATGGCATATATACATAATTGTTTTTAAAAACTTTTAAAAGACCCAATGAATGATTATCTATAGATAATATATTGTTAAAATCTTCATATGACCAGAGATCAAGCCCTCTATTGGGGCACAACTCATTAGCATTTTAATGCCCCAAAATTGGCTAATTTCTTATGTTGTGGATAGAAGCACACAGTTGGATGTACTATTGCGAATGTATAGAAATGTTGTATCATTGCAAACAAGACACTGGACTGAACCTGGACTGACCCTGGGGAAGGGAGGTAGGGGGGTGTGAGGGGGCGGGGCTTAACTAATCAATAAAGGCAGTATATCAGAACAGTGCTCGGTTCAATTATGTATTTTGTGCTGGAAAAAAACACTCCCCCTGGATTATGAAGTTCACATTTAGCATGTAACTAGCTTAGGTTAGTTTCCCATTGGCACCGAATGAATTTGAGCTACCGTAACTTTTACAGTTTACAGACGCCTGTAGTTACTAACGTAAATGTTAGACTCTGGAAGTACAGTAGGCTATATCACATTGTCCTTACTAGCGTAAAAGTTAGACGCTGGCAGTATATCACATTGTCCTGACTAGCGTCAAACCAGTCACTGACTAGCGTCAAATCTAGTCACTGACTAGCGTCAAATCGTCACTAGCGTAAAGTTAGACGCCTGTAGTGTGCTATCAGCGAATTGTGGGACAGTGAGTGGAAGGGGTGTGTCTTCTTACTAATATTTGCTCTGCTTCTCATTTTCTGTTCAGTTGTCATTAGATTGATCTAGAGTAGAGACCTAACTAATTTTGCGTAGCAGTAATATTGAAGTAGCTTTATTCAACCAACAGCCTTTTAAAGGCTTTCAAACATTACATTACGGTCATTTATCAGACGCTTTTATCTAAAGCGACTTCCAATAATTTTATTTTATTTTATTTTTTGGTCAGTGTTAAGGTTAGGGTAAGAAAACATGGACTGGAGTGTGTGCGTGATTTGCTCAGAGGGAGGAGGGGATATGAGGTGTCCAGCAGATTCTCTGCAAAGAAACGGTGCAGAGGTGTACAGCACTTTCCTTAAGTTAGTTAAAGAATTTAAGGAATTGGATGGGATGCCTGTGGAGATAGATTTCAAAGGTTGTGGTACAGTTGAAGCTTTTGAAGAAAATAAAGCCAAATGGCACAAGTCATGCCATCTGAAATTTTCATTCTCAAAGTTAGAGAAATTACGAATGCGTCAGAGTCTGAACAAAGAAAACAAGACTCCGTTGATGAAGACTTGCGGCGATCCAAGCGCCAGTCCATTTCAAATACATGTCCTAGTGAGTGCCTGTTCTGCTCCTTGAAGACAGGTAAACTCTGTCAATGTTCAACAATGGATCTTGATAACAGTCTGCGGAAAATGGCCACTGAAATGCAGGACACAGCTCTGTTGGCAAAAATTTCAGGGGGGGACCTAATTGCAATCGAAGCTAAATACCATCTTGAATGTCTTGTTAAATACAAAAACACATACAGAAGTATCCAAAGGTCTGAGAAAAGAGATTCAAATGAAACTGAAAAATGTGTTGAAGCTTTGGTCTTTGCTGAATTGGTATCATACATCGAAAGTAACTTGAAGGGGGACATACATTTTCAAACTCTTAGAACTCCATGGTTTATATGAAAGTCGGCTAAGTCAGCTTGGTATCAACAAAACAATCAACAAAACCAGACTTAAATCACAAATTGTGGATCATTTTGATGGATGTCAGGACCAGTCTTGCAAAATACAACATTAATTGTTTTCAAAGATGGAATGCAGACCATGCTGAAAGAAAGCACAATGGTTCGTGACTATGATAGAGGCACTTGCAATTGCAAAACTAGTCAAATCAATTCGCAATGATATGGTTGACTATACAGGGTTTGAATTTGATGGTCACTTCCCACAGAACTGTCAGAATGATTCCGTCCCACCCAGTTTGAAGGCACTGGTTTCCATGCTACTGAATGGCCCTAATGTCACTAATCAAGATAGCGATGTTTCTCAGGCATGCCTAACCATTTCTCAGCTGATACTTTTCAATATGAAGAAAAGATCTGCTAATGCAACAGGACCATCAAGGTCTTCCAAACTTCACGAGCCGCCTCTTCCTCTTTATATTGGTCTTCAAGTTCACACTCAAATGAGAAGCAAGATCACTGTCAATTCCTCAACACATTGGGAATCAGTATTAACTACAAACGTGTCCTTGAGGTTGAAACCCAGCTTGGATCTGCTGTCTGTCGAAAGTACATGGCACAGGACCTGGTCTGCCCTGCTATCCTAAGGAAAGGTCTTTTCACTGTTGGGGCACTTGATAACATAGACCATAATCCTTCATCAACCACAGCTCAGGGATCATTCCATGGGACTGGAATAAGTGTGTTCCAATTTCCAACCTTTTCAACACGGGTGTTTGTAGAGAACAAATTACCATTGAACCAAAGGAAAAGGATACCCTTCTTCTTCCTGAGAGGTACACAACAGTTCCCGCGGTTACTTGCAATCCAAAGTTTGTAGAGAACTCCTGAAGTGTGGCTGCAAAGCTGAGCCCCTCTGTTCTCGAAAGTGTCGATGCGGGATGCTGGGTTACCTTGCACAGCATTATGCCAATGTGCTGGAACATGTGAATTGGCACACGTGAGTCACTACTAGACAGCAATGAACAAGAAGATGTAGAGTGCAAATGTAAATAAGAAGATGCAGAGTGCAAAATAAGCAAGAAGATGCAGAGTGCAAAATAAATAAGATGATGCAGAGTGTACATGTAAACAAGAAGATGCAGAGTGCAACATAAATAAGAAGATGCAGAGTGCAAATGTAAACAAGATCAGAGTGCAAACTAAATAAGAAGATGCAGAGTGTAAATGTAAACAAGAAGATAGAGTCAGAGTGCAAAAGTAAATAAGAAGATGCAGAGTGCAAACTAAGCAAGATGATGCAGAGTGTACATGTAAACAAGAAGATGCAGAGTACAAAATACATAAGAAGACGCAGAGTGCAAAATAAGCAAGAAGATGCAGAGTGCAATTGTTTAGACAACCATTTGGAATTTCTTCAACAGCTCACTTCCTATCCTTCTAGGATATATAAGGATCACTCAATGTACGTACCAAATTATATGCTTTTATGACGTCCTTTTTGTGCTTTATGTCAATCGCTAACTGTTTAGGCGGCCATTTAGAATTTCTTCTACAGCTCACTTCCTGTTTTAAGATTTTTTGGGTACCCCTTCTAGGATGTCTTAGGATCACCCAAGGGACATTTGTGCCAAATGTTATGCTTTATAAGATTCTTTAGGTGTCTTTTTGAGTCAACTGCCAACAGTTTAGGCGGCCATTTAGAACTTAGTCAATAACTCACTTCCTGTTTAATATTTTTGGGCACCCCTTGTAGGATGTCTTAGGATCACCTAAGGACATTTGTGCCAAATTTTATGCTTTTATGAGATTCTTTAGGTGTCTTTTGAGTCAACTGCCAACAGTTTAGGTGGCCATTTTGAATTTCGTCAATAACTCACTTCCTGTTTAAGATTTTTTGGGCACCCCTTCTAGGATGTCTTAGGATTACCCAAGGAACATGTGTATCAATTTCCATGCTTCTATCCGCCGCGTAGCGAAATTTCACATAATTCCCCCTACTATTTAGGATGTTCACCCCCAACTCCAACTGCATAAGAGTCTCACTGCTTAACTCCTTGAGCAATTAGATACGTATAAGATCTTATTCTTGCAGTACATAAGTACTTATTAAGTTTTATTATTTACAGTTCTTACGGGCTAATTAAGTTGTTGAAGAATCCCTGACAGTTCACATCACATAGATAATGAAATAAACGCAACCCTATCTCAGGTTTAATTGTGTCCTCATTTCTCCACTAATGACACCGCTATATGAGGGTTTTTCCATAAGTCTTCCAAGAATTAATTACAGTCTTACAGGGGGAAAATGGTAATGAAAGAATGGCGCAAATTAAACAGCTGTTTTGTTTTTCCCCCCCCTCCCCGCGCAACAGAATGCTACGTTTCCACGCAACCGAAATCTTGGTAGCCGTATTCCCAGGACGTCGGTTCGCTCCTCGCCGTAATTAGCGGCAGCGCCTCACGGTTGCGTCTGTGCGCGGCGTGCGAAAATGTGAAGTTTCTCTTTCCTCTCCCTCTCCTCTTCCTCTCTCTGTCTGTCTCTCTCTCTCTCTCCTCTCTCTCTCTCTCTCTCTCTCTCTCCTCTCTCTCTCTCTCTCTCTCTCTCAGAATGCATCGGAGTGTCAAGCGGCGCTTGAGTGGGATTGAGTGCATCCATGTGGGAAGACAGCTTGTGAATAATACAAGTGACGGAAACTGTGAGGAGAGCTGGGCCGGAACAACGGGGGGGGGGGGGGGATCAACCACACTGGTTCCCTGTGGGGCAGCTGGGAGGCTAACCACACTCCATATTTAAAATATTAAGACTTTTCCTTCTCCATTTTATCACTCCTACCCTCCCCCCTTTGATGTAGAAGGAAAACCAAGTAACCAATAAAAGGGTGGGGTGGGGTGGGGGGGGGGAGGAAGGAATCCTCATCTTAATTATTTGATTCCAAACATCCTCTCAAATTTGATTCTGTCTCCGCACTGGAAACGTTTCAGCAATCTTTGAATATTATCATTTTAATTTTGAATTTTTTTTTGTTACCTCGTAAGCCTCTGTCCCCCATCGCTCTCTCTCCTTCCCTCGCTCTCTCTCCCCTTCCCGAAAGTCTCAGGTTCGAGATGTTCCCTCCTGTGAGTCCATGACAGATGCCTAATTGAATGATGAATGTCCCTTTATTGTGCTGTAATTGAACTGCCAGCTTTTTGATTGGTTTGCGTGGACGCCCCGCTCCTGGATCGGGCCCGCCGAGGCTCCATCTGTCTCCCCCGGATCCCGCCCGTCTTCACACTTCGGGCTGGGGGGGTTGCGTGTGTGGGGGTGTTTTTGCGAGTCGTAATAAATTATGCAAATCCAGCCCCCTGCGCTGACAATGAGAATATCGTTTTTATTGTTCGGGGGGTTATCTCCCCCACCCCTCGGTGTCCCCTGCGCACGCTGGCCTGACCTGACAAGGCCGCGATGAAGATTAATGACCCCCACCTGACTGACAGCGTCGGGAATGGCGGGGCAGGGGGACTCATTTATCACGCAGTGACAGGTGCCATTCAGCAACACGGCCACCTTCCCCCTCCCCAGAGAAGATCCCCTGTTTCCCCCTCTATCTCTCTCCCTCTTTCCTTCTCTTCTTTCATGCTGCTTAAACACAAGGAGGTTAATAACAAGGCCGGCGTCAAAAAAAAAGAAGAAAAAACTAATACTCTAATAATACATTTGAAGAAGAAAAGGTCTTCTGGGTGCTCTGACAGGTGCGCACAGGAGAATAAATCTGCCGTTGGGTTTCCGGGGACTGACCCCACCCCCCTTTCCCCCCTTTAATTTGGTTCTCCGAGTGGAGGCCTGAGCGGGGCCCATTTTGGGCCGAAGGCATCATCCATTACAATTTACCAATAAAGCCCAACTCTCAGGATCGTTACTGGCCGTGCATCGATGATGGATTATTTAATACACGGCGTAATTCATTTTGGGGGTGGGCCCTGTGGGGGCGAGGGGACGCAGCCGAGCGAGATGTGCTCCCCGCACCCCTGACAGAAGGACCCAGCCCCCCCCTTCCATTAGCAAATATCTCCTCAAAAACGACAAGGGAGCCCATTCGCTCGCTACGCTTACAAACGGAGTTTGATGTCAGCTAAATGCTGAAAGTGTTGTGCTGATTGAGCCTGGTGAGTAATGGCTGGCGTTTGCTGACCCACACACGCATTGTAAGTAAATATCTCTGCCTTCATTCCCTCACGTGCACACTGGGTATCTCTCCCTACACTTGCAGTAGTTTGCCTTTTATGATAGACTGTTAATAAATGCTTGATTTTGTGAAAATTGCCCATTTTGATTCAGAAATACTGCCTTGGAATTTGGACGTAGTATTTAGGAATATCCAAGGTCTGACAATCCTGATGTTTTCAAGTGGGAAGAAAGAAAGAGAAAAAAACAAAAACACCCAAGAACCAAAAAGCAGGATGGCCTAGCTGTGGCTTCACCGTGTTAATCTGCTGTACCAACAGCAGTGAATTATTCATTCATGTGAACCAGTTGAAACCTCATTGACTATCTGTAGGCCTACTTTCATGTGTATGAGAACACGAGCATAAACACACGTATCTACTATTGTTAATGCATATTCTTTTACTCTAGATCATTACTAGTAATACTACAAACTAGCTAATATTTAAAACGGTGCGCATGTTAGCACAACGTAAAGGCACTCGGCAAGGAGCTACCGATGACTAAAGTCCCTGGTCTCATTTCTTGACTCACACAGTAGTGCTATGTGCAACACTGTAACAACATTTCGGGTGATGTCACCCTGGCCACTGCTGCAGTTGCCTTTTATAAAAAAGAAATCAATCCAGTTCAGTGTCTTGTCTAATTTTAAAAAGCATCAGTAGTATTTTCTTGTACAGTCAATATTTCTTCACTCTGTACTATTTTAAGCCCGTTTAGTCCGCCGTGGCAGTAATTTCTGTCTTGGGTTCCTCTGTAATGAGTTAATATGACAGATTCACTTGAAACCCACAACGGCCCTGACAAGAGCAATGCAAGCCATGCCGAAGATGAATACCTCTCCACCTCTCATCGTTTAGCTCAGCAGAACTAAATAAACTACGTGTGCCTTTATACCTATTTCACAATGCTTCGGCAATTATTAATTATCTTTGCATAGCCTATCTTTGCTAATGGAGCTTAATAATTCATGAAAGATTAGTGGTGTCATAGTCCACAATTAGCATTGTGTTTGAGAAATATCGGTATGCATCTTCATTAGCCGTCCATGAGTCCTTTAATCATAATTACGGGGGGCTCTCAAAGTCATCCCTCTCTTTGTTATTGTTCCTGTTTTGTTTCGCGGTCGCCGGCGTCGCGCGGGCGCTTAGAGCGAGCGGATACGCTCGTTAAAGGCGGATCGCTAACTCGAGCTAAAGACGCCTTTTGAAGATTTTAAAATATGACTTTGGAGAGTGGGCTTTGAAATCGGCTCCCTCCTCTGCGCGCTCGTAACTACTAAACTGCGTAACGTGATTAATACGTAGCTTTCGATTTTTCTCCATTTTTCTTCTTCTTTTGTTGTTAATTTTGGGTCGAATGTAAATAAATTGGATAATGGAGCCATTAAGTCGTTTTCTGTTGTTTTCAAAGGCAATTCAAAATTAATTACAAGCAAAAGCAACTTTGACTGAACCGCCAGTGGTATTTACAGCAAACCCCTTTGGACTACATTAAAAGACTCCCGCCACCACGGAGGCATTTGTTTTTCTCCGTGCAGTTAATAGTCTAATATTACATTATTTATTTTCTTGGCAAACACCCGCATCTGGGGGGAAACTAGCTTAGCCTGAATTTAACACATTATCCATTCATGCAGTTGGATATGCGCAAGCGCTCTTCCTGTTCAACACAAAGGCACAACGGTAGTGTTTCAGCGCTTGTAAAATTTGATACTGGAGTTTGCTTACAGTTGTGGTTTGGCTGTGGTTGCCGAACAGCTATGCCACACAGCTGCCTCAATAAGTGGACCCATAGGGCTTCGTACATGGGCTCTGTGTTAATGAAGAACCCGGCGTATTGTGTGTGTTTACATGATATGGTTCAAAGGCATTTTGTCACAGTGTATTTTAGAAAAAGGTGTTTGTGAGTCGGGCGCCGTACCAGGGAGGGAGGGTTTTCGGTCGGCAGGGTGGTCCCTGTCTGCTCAAGAGCGACACCTCTGGTTCGATCGGGCAACTGCAGCCTGCCCACGGCGGAAGTGTACTCCCGGCACAGCTCAGCTCAGCAGGCCGAGCCCCAGCTGTTGAAAATAAGTGGCCACCGTCAGCATGCGCTTCGGAGGAGAGCATGTTCTGGTCTGCGACTCTCACAAATTGACGGAGGAGTACGACGAGCATGATTGGACATTCCAAATTGGCCATTCCGAGAAAAGATGGGGGATAAAAATTAAGTGGAAAAAAATATGGTATATATTATGGTATATATATATCACTACTTTGTACATTTGTTCATCCCACCGTTCTGTGGTGGTGTTTTAGGCCGTCGACATGTGATCAGCATCATCAACATTCTAAACCGGGGGTATTCAAATCCAGGCCTTGAGGTCCACAGTGTCTGCAGGTACTTGCTCCAACCACGCACTACAACCACCTGATTTCACTTATTAGCTCGCTTCCTGGACCAAGGAGGTAAACTGATTATTCTAAATCAGGTGGTGTAGTGCGTGGCTGGAGCAAATACCTGCAGACACTGTGGATCTCAAGGCCTGGATTTGACCACAGAAAAAATAAGGTCACTCTAACTCACGTGCCAGCAGAGTGGCACGCATTGACTTGCGCACCAAAAATGTGGCCTGGAGTGAATTTGGCTCAAAGCCCGGGCGCCCGTCGGAGCGGAACTGGACCGGTATCAGAATCTCAGAGCCGGGCGCCGCGTCGCTTTTCCCGGGTTTACCCACCGCCGTTTAACAAATGAGCATCGGAGGCGCCGCGTTACCAGGGGAAGGCGTCAAGGGCACGCGAGTCATCAGTGGCGCCGACCTCCGCTGGCACACTCAGCTCTTTAATCCCCCCCCCCCGTTCGTTGGCGCTCTTTCTCCGGTCGTGTTATCGTAATTGTCCTGATGAGTGCATTTGGCAGTTACATTATCAATTTATTGCCCCCCCCCACTTCCCACCCCATTAATTCGGCAGTGAAAAAATAGAGTAACCATTAGATCTAACTGTGTGCGAAGCATAAACCTGTCCCCGCGCAGCCCCGCCGCTTTACAAAGTGCGGCCGCGATCTGCCGGTGCCCGTTTTCCCGTTTCCCCGTTCTCCCAATCGCCACTCTACCGCTCTCCGGCGCGCACCGTCGTCGCGCGCATTCATTTGTTGTAATTCAGGATTATACAGACGCGCATCCCTCCTTTTTTAACCGCCGTAGCCACGGTCGCGGTTGTGTCAAGGTTGCGTTATTAACTTTGTTTTCAGTAATGGCGTTTTTAATGCTGCCTCAGCCCTGGTCATTACAAGGGTGAAGCGCATTCACCTTCTGCCGGACACGATAGCGGCGGAGGTGTTAAATTGTTTCGCCCGACGTGGGGCGAAGTTCCTCGGTTTATTATGAAATATTTGCTCTAAAGGGCTGAATGTCTCCAGCCGCTAGCCCAGCTTGAAGAGATAACCTTCTTTTCACTCTCTGCACTGCGGCTAATCGACTTTCAGCGAAATAAATGTGATGTTTTAAAAATAACGAACGTGCGTTTTGCTACGTGTCTGAAAACTGGAACCAGTGGAAACGGTATTGAATGAGCAGCATTTTATGCAACCACTAGCTCATTACTATGTCTAAGGAAATACTTTTTCAGGATTGTGTCATTAAATTTAATATTGTGCAGGTAACTGCCAAAATAAAGGAAACACTCTATATATGCAATATTTCCAGATTAGGCGAAACAAAAAAAAAGCAACACACACACACACACAGATCCACAATGATTTTGTGATAAAATGACAATAAAACAACCCTTGTGTGGGGGAATATTTGATGCTAGCTACGTACAGGTAACTGCCAAAATAAAGGAAACACTTGTGGCTCTGTTATGGTGTGGGGTGCATTTTTCTGGCACAGTTTAGGTCCGCTCAACCCCTTAAAGGGCAAGGTAAACGCCAATAAATACAAAGCCATTCATCCTATGGTGAAGCATTTATCTCTTCCAGGATAACAATCCAGTGCAAAAGCAGTCACTGAATGGTTTGAAGAGCATGAAAACAGGGCAAACCATATGCCATGGCTGTCACAGTCACCAGATCTCAAAGCAACTGAACATTTATGGGAGATTCTATCCCTTCAGTAGAATTCCAGACACTTCGATAATCTATGCCAAGGGGCATTGAATCTGTTCTGGCGGCCCATGCTGGCCCAACACTTTGTGTTGGTGTTTCCTTTATTTTGGCAGTTACCTGTATGTTACATTCCGTAGGCTGATTAAGAAGACCGTGTGGAGAGACCTATGATTGGGCTGGTGCTCAAAGTCAGGAAAGGAAGTTACCTGTCAGAGTTCAGTTTCATATGTCTCTGTGTGGAAAAAAGATTTGCCTGGTCCTGTATCAGTACTTGCTTGAGGGCTACTTAATTCTTCCCAGAGTAGCAACCAGCCCTCAAAATCAAAGGAAACTGAAAGGGCTCTTTCCTGTCAGGAGTGGGGGCACAGGGGCATGTACTGAAGGCCTTTTCACCCCTATCTGTGCATGTCCCTGGACGCCATATGTGTGCTGGAAGAGTCGGATATTATACGATGATGTCATCGACAGCGAGGGGATTCCAGGAGCGGCAACACCAGGAGCATGCTGGGAGAGTCGGCCCGCGAGTTGGAGCGAGCCTCTGCAATCTAGAGGGCGATGGCCCCAGTGCCTTTTTAGTGATGTCAGAGGTCAGAGGTCAAAGATCTCCCATACGCGACGGGTTTGAAGTCTTACCGCGTTTCAGCGTCCTCGAGCCGCGCCATGTCGTCCGTGTGATTAACGGTCAGCGCGGGGGGACACCTGCTGCCCCGCTGATCTCTGGGCCCCCTCTAAAGCAGATAAATACGGCCCCTTAATGAGCCAGGCTGCGCTCTGATGAGGGGAGGCTCCAACGTGGTAAGCCTACATAGGCTCCAGTACTTCTGCTTAAATTAGTACTTACTCCACAAATGCCACTTGAGTCACTCCGTTGCTTTGTTTTTTATTTACGTGTGTGTTACTGTGTGTGTGTGTGTGTGTGTGTGTGTGTGTGTGTGTGTGTGTGTGTGTGTGTGTGTGTGTGTGTGTGTGTGTGTGTGTGTGTGTGTGTGTGTGTCCATAAGATGGAAGACTGTGTGTGTGTGTGTGTGTGTGAGAGAGAGAGAGAGACTGTGTGTGTGTGCGTGCGTGCGTGCGTGCGTGCGTGCGTGCGTGTGTGTGTGCGTGTGTGTGTGTGTGATTTTCCATAACACGGAAGGACAAAATTGATCAGCTGATTTTCAGAATCAAATGTTATTACGTTCTCCCGCCATAAGTCACACGATTAAACCCGCGTACGTTTGATCCTTTCTAAGGTGGCTGTTATATTATAAAGCGTTTCATAGCACCCAGGTTTCCCCGCGTCGCCTGAAATGGATTGAGCCGCCAAAGCACAACAGCACATCGGCCTTGTGTTTGCCCCCTCCTCCTCCCCTCCCCTCCCCTCCCGACATTATGTGGAAATCTCGCACACAATAATTGCTTGACCTTTACAGCAGCGGGACCGTCTCATTAGAGTTGATGGATAATGACGGTCCCTGTCGCGAAACGTGAACCTCAGTGATAATGAAACGTACGGGGCGTTATTCTCGCGCCCCCCACCACCCCCCACCACACGCACACACACATCCAGGATCCTGGTCCTCAGACCGCCCGCCAGATCGCTCCTCGCCAGGAGGTCAGGGAAGCGATAGCCAGGCCGCCGCCATGGTCGGGAGTGTCGCTGCGCCTCGAAGCGGGAACGCGCAGCCCCCTCGCCCCCACCCCCCCCCCCAACTCCTGCTTCTGAGCTCTCGCTCTACGGAAAATGGAACGTCTTCCTCGCGCGGACTCGCCTGTGGGCCCAGGGCGCCAGCGTGTTCGGGTCGCGGGGATGGACTGCGCAGACGTCACGGGGCTGCCGAGCCAGCAGGGGGCGCTGACACTCTGGCGATCGTGCTCTTCCCTCCCCCTTCCCTTCCGGGCCCTTCTTCTCTCCGCCTCTCTGCAGCCGCCTCAGAGCTGCGGACCTACTTGCACTTAAAGGAAGAGGTGAGGAGTAGGCCCTGTTCGTCAGGATCCACACACGGGTAAAGATGCTAAATTGGGGGGCTGAACCCATCCCATGATGCCATTCAGCAGCAGGCCGTGCCACCAGCACCAGAAGGCCGCATGCACTCATGTTGTCACATCCTGCAGAATTGAGCAAGCCCAAATATGGTCATAGGTTGGGCTATTGTTTCTACAATGCCAGGATTGTTGCGCATAGCCTTGGTCCCTCCTATTGGATGGATTCACCACCAAAAGTCTGCCTCCACCTGAGGTATTGATCCATGTGGACACAGCCGGTTCTCCCCCAAAGAGCCCAGGTAAACGGACAAATTAGTGTGACCCAAATTAGTGTGACCCACTCATTTCATCTGTGGAGATTTCCCAGAGCACAAAAAATATGCGTACACATCGCCTCTCTCAAAATCCAAATCGGGGAAATAAAATTCCCCACACAACCTATTGCCAAAGAGTTTATTCCATCAGCCCAACGATGGAGAAGAAGTGCAAAGTCTGAATAAGGTTATCATCAGTGCAAGGAGTCAATCAGATTATAATAATATACACCATTTAGCAGATGCTTTTATCCAAAGTGACTTACAGTAGTGAATGCATACATTTTCAGTATATGTGGCCCCAGTGGGGATTGAACCCACAACCTAAGCGTTGCCAACACTGTGCTCTACCAACTGAGCCACAGAGAACCAGATTGACTCCATATACATTTTAATGGTAATATTTGACATTTTGAGGTACTTCTACATTAAGGAACAAAATAATCCTCTTTAAATCTACACCAACAAGCGAGCGTGGATGGAACTGATGTGCGTTAGAGGTTCTGCAGGTGCCACGGTACGTGTGGAAGGAGCGAGAGGACTGCCATGGACTCCTCTGAGAAGACCCGACACCTATCGTGTTGATTATCCACATCCACCTCTCTCACCGCGCGTTTTAATTGGCTACGTTTAATCAGCCTGAGAGCGGGCTTTCAGCAGTAACAAGAACCTAAGCTACTATTATTAGTGGACCGTAATAATTCAAGCTTAAAAGCCACAGGCGTCGAAGCCCCTTTTACTGGCAGGTGTGACAGGCCCGATGACAGGAGGAGTGGGGTGGGAGGTTTGCTGGTATCTTTTATTTCATTATTATTTTTATTTTATTTCATACGAGGCGGGAGCACTGTAGTGTCGTGCGCCTGCAGTGGATCAGCCAGGCTTCACCACGCCCGCGCGCTCTGATCACGAGGGAGGGGTCCGGGGGTGGGGGCCCCGCCTGCTGCTCCACACACTGCAGCACCAGGGTCCCAGTGACCCGCTTGCACGCCTGCCCCCCATTACGGCCCAGCCCAGACACGCCTGAGGCTGATTCAGTCAGATGGCCCAAGCACTTCAATGCATCCACAAACTAGGCATTTTATTATTCAATTCTTAAGAGTAATGCTTGCAATATGAGGTTAGGGGGTCGTGCTATTTAGTCTGGTGGTGGTTTCAAATTCCTTGAAGCGACGGCCTGTTTATCTTCCCGGACGTGGTAACTATGACGTTCTTTCCGCCTCGAGAGTTGTAGCTTGCAAGGAATCCACTTCTGTTTATCTGTCAGTACGTCGAGTATGTCAAATTCGTTTAGGTTAGCCGCAACTGCGAGAGGACGGTAATGTATTGCAGTCGGACAGCCGCGTATTCCAATCGTTTGACATGAGCCGAACAGTAAATCCAGCTAGTGATGGATCGCAATCCAAAACTTTAGTGGAATGTTTATGTTCATTTTATGCGTCGGATCTAAAGAAGTCACATCGGTAAAAATTAATACTCCATCGCAAATGTTTGCCAGCTAGTTAACTGGCTACATATTCATAAATTCTGAAAGAAATGACTCTACCTGTTACAGATGTCAAAGTAATTATCCCCTAAACCGCTCAAAATGTGGCCACTGAGATGTGTTTAGCTTATGGGTGCAGCGAAGTCCTGGCGTACTCTTAAATTATAGGACGACGATGATTTAAAAGATAAAATTTAAATGTCTCAGCTTTTAAAAATGAATTTGTGTTCCAGCAGCAGTGGATGTATCTCTCCTTTTTTATTTCATTATGTGAAAGCAAGTCAGTCTGTTTTCAGCAGAATTTTCACAGACCAGGACAGTGTAGAAAGGAAAAAAAAAAAAATATATATATATCATAGGTCATAATTATTTTAGAATCAACATTCTTTGTTTTCACATATACCAGTGCTCTGTGAAAGAAGTATGCAGCCGCGTGAGATTAGAGCGCGCCCTTCCCAGCTCGGCCCGATGGAAGGGCGAGCGCGTTAGCCGCCGCGGGGAGGCTGGGCTTCTCGCTCCAGCTTTGCGTGGCTCCCCGGGTCGTCGGCCGTGTTTGTGTTTCGGGTCGTTTCTCATTTATTTCTACATACGTGGCGCATGCATCATCTCGGCCCTGTCGCTCGCGTTTTAAATATTTCAGCCCCGCTGAGATCGAGATGTAAAACATATCGAAGCCTGTGTATATGCGCCGTGCCTCGCTCCTCCCGAGACGTTTCCCAGGCAGGAAATGCACTGAAACAGGTCTTTCAAACAACTCCGTGTGACTTACTCGTGAGGGGCCTGTGACGTGTGTGTAGTTTTAGAATCGCTTCCCCCCTATGGTGTACAGATTGACTCGTTTTTTGGGGGGGGGGGTGAAGGATTGGTTTCTGTGCGCAGATTATTGGTCCAGCATAAACGCAACGGACGACAGCGTGTCTGACCTCAGAAGCAATCAGAGAGAATGCGCTGGACTCCAGAAGGCTGTATCCACGTAACAAAACAAACAAACAAGGACTCAAGCCCTGGGTACGCTTACACTTAGCATAATGGCATTAGCTTCAAATGGGGTGACGGCTGAGAATTAAGCTGCTGCTGTTTTGAATTTCTCTGGCGCAAATTAAACCTTGTGGTTCGCTGCAGTAAAAAAAAAAATCATACTGGGTAATTCATAAATATTACTGGCAAAACAAATCTGTGCGACAGTGTATATATGTATTTTTCTCCTCAGATTCATAAAGGTAGTGTCCGAATGATTAATGTAATGGTGTCAGCCGATCACTCCCATGTTGTTTTAATAAGAGATCCAGCCAATGTCTAAGGCAGTTTTGAATGGTATGATACATATGCCCTGGCTGCCTCCGACGTCGCTGGCACACTGGATCAGGGCAATTAAATCATGACAGAGTTTCGATAAAAGCCCAATTCTCCACTGCCGGACTCCCGCAACACGTGTTCCACTGCAGCTAAACTGGGTGACGTAGCCCGCCAAAGCGCCCGGACCCTGACCACGCCAGGGCTGACTATGCCAGTCAGTGTTGCCCAGGGCAAGAGGGTTCCCCGTTAGCTTAGCATTCCCCAGCCCCATTGCACAATACTACCTTCCCTGCGATTGGGGGTCTGCAGTCTGCTGCACAGGTATGGTACAGGTATGGTACGCAGATGCCTGCAATGATGTCTATCGCTGTATTCCTGCACTGATCTCTCACGCAAACTATGATTGTTCCTACCGTGCATTAATGCACATCGTGTAAGTCGCTCTGAATAAGAGCGTCTGCTAAATGCTTAAAATGTAGGCTAATGTAAAATGTAAAATGCACAGATTTTGGAGGACTGGAGGCATTACATGCTACGGTTGTGATTGTGGCCTAAGATTATGATTGGCCAGATCAAATTGGGTAGGCTATGGGGAAAATGGGTTAAAAAATATCTGTCATATTCTTCCTGTTTCAGACCACGGAGGAGCAGGTGGTATTTTTATCATGTTTTCATTTTATGAATCGGCAACAACATGCAAATATAAAAAGCATTCGGTCCTAATGACAATACGGGGTCACAGCATCACAAAGTAAAGAGCCCTGAAGAATGAGTATTTATGAGGCCTTGGGTAGCGTAGCGTAACTGTCTTAGCTGACACTTAGTTGCCTACTGCAGCCGTGGTTCGAAACCTGGGTGTGCCAGTCTGACATTACGCCCCAGGGGGAGGGTGAGCCGGCACGAGCTCGCCGAGAAGCGTGAAGGGTGTCTAGAAAGTAGGTGGACGAGTTCCGTCTCGGAGCATTTGGATCATCGCCGGCCTCGAGGAATTAACTTGTGCCATAGAGACAGGCGGCGGGTTCATGGGGGAGAGCGAATCAAAACAAATAGAGGGTATAATTGGCTACCAAATTGGGAGAAAAACCGGGGGAAACAATCTGAAGAAAAAAAAATAAATATATATATACTGTATATAAAAAATACTACTAATTTATTTTTTACATTTAAAGAATATGAATTATTTGGAAAACACTCTTACAGGCTATCACCATGGAAACGCTGACGTTAAGTTGGGTGCATCTGATTGGGTGCACAATCCTGTGCATTGCCTCCCCCACTTTGGGGGGCCGTCACTGCAAAAGAGAAACCAGTTCTCAAGTGACCTACCTGGTTACATAAAGGGTAATGGAAAGAATCTAAAGAAATAAAGAAATAATCCCTATGCTGTCCTACTGGGTTACTTTTGAATCCAATATGGAAACAAAAATATTTTTTTATGAAATTATAAATTATAATTATTTATATTTCAAAATTATTTGTTTTCAACCCATCCTCCACACCACCAATCTTGAAATTACTTTGGAAGGGAAAAAAACATTTTGGGACCCACAAATTTCAATAATACATATTGATACTGCATATTGTATATACAGTACATTTTGTCTGCTGTGTAGTGATACCGTACATGACCCCACATCTGCAGTATATCCTAAATATGGTGTATACACACACTCTGAAGAAAAAAAGGTTGTACCTATTAAAGTACAAATGCTTGTAACTGGCAGTACCCTTGTAGGGTACTAAATTGTACCTTTAGTGGGAAAAAGAATGTTACTTGCAGGACAAGCCTCATTTTCATTCCAATATGGCTGCCAGTGTGAATATATATATGTGTACCTTTTTCACTGGGAAAAGGTACAAAACAGTATCATGAAGGATCTTATGTGTGCCTTTGAAGGAACAGCGAACACATTTATACCCTGAGGAACAAAAGGGCACCTTAATTGTACCTTTATTTTTGAGAGTATACTGTGTGTAAATGCACATTTATTTTGGACCATGACCTTCAAGAGGACCTGAGCATCTTTGCTTCTCTCTTGGAGCTAGCAGGCACTCTGAAGACAGCCCAATTTCAGCTGACAAAGGGACCCTTTCACTGGCCCTAGCAGACCAGCCCAGTGGCTGTGGAGCTCCAGGGGGGCTGTGACTCCATTAGCGTTAGCGTACGAACACTGTGTTCTGTCACACGCAGCTCTGCACAGCCAGGCCCCCACAGCAGGTGCGCCCTTATCTCACCTGCCCGGGTTATCTGACCTGCTCCCTGAGCGCGCTCTGCTATCAGGGCCCGCTTCCACTGTGCGTTTGCTCTCATTATTAATTCACAAGATTTTGTTTTACATCGCTGACATTTGTAGCCGTAGCGGTTTACATGTTTTGACAGCGTCTTGGCTTCGTTTGCGTCTGGTTTTTGCGAGGCCGATGCAGTAGAGACAGATGCTGGCTCGTGGCTGCGCCCACTGTTATTGCTCACTTGTAGCGTGACCCTGCGTCACTGTAGACAGGAGAGGGTTTTAAGTATGTGTCTAAAATGCAATCCGTGATAACATATTTAATTTGTACGGCTGTTCACTGTTACCTATGACCCAAGGACACGGGTAGAAAATGTTTAAAGGCAGATTCCGCACGGATATCAGGAAATATTTTTCACAAAGAGAGTTGTCAGTGTCTGGAACAGCTTGCCAGGTCAGGTAGTGGAGGCAGAAGCACTTGGGGTATACACGTCCAGGCTCGATGCAGTACTAGATACTCTTTAGACTAGGACGTTACGAGCCTAGATGGACCGAATGGCCCGTTCTCTTCATCGTGCAGTTTTAGGTTCTTACATACATTGACTTCAAGCAACTAGACCATATTGGTTTACAACAGGGACTGTGCGTGAGCCTTACGCGTGAGTCTTAGTTTCGTACTTCGAATAGGTTAAATAGGCCGCAGGTACAGAACTTTCATTCAGCGCGTTGAAACTCCGTCTGAAGAGACTGCACAATATTGGATGGAGAAGTTTGGAAAATGTGATTACGGCATGCAGTGAATTTTTCTCGTCCTGAGATAATTGATCACCGCTGTCAAAGCAACGCATTCATGAGTGTGCCACAGACTGTTTACTCATTTATGAATTTATGCAGAATAAGACGGAATGCAAATGTAACATTTAGAGAATTAAATATAATATGTTTATTTTATTTTATCACCTCGCTGGAAGGAGCGTGGGTGAGAGGAGCGGGCGCTGACGATATTGTCGAGAGGGGGAGGGGGAAATCATGTCCGTAAAGTTATGCCTTTATTTAGGGTGTCGGGCAATGTCTGTCATTTTGCGGGGAGCGGGAAAATGACTCAAATGCGGGACGGTTCAGCACGATGTAGGACATCAGGGCCCCTAGCATCTCAGAGTAGGAGTGCTGATCTAGGATCAGTTTTGCATTCCAGCTCATAATGGATGAATTAGGATATGGACAGGGGAAGCCTGATCCTAGATCAGCACTCCTACTCTGAGGTGCTTTATACATATGGGCCCTGGTCACCCGACAGGGCAGGCACAGAGAGGATCATGGGGCAGTACACAGTTGGCTGTAACGTCACCAATGGGGGTGTGTCAGTCAACTTGGTACACCCACCTCATCATGCTTGATAGCCAATCGTCTGGCCTATTTGGGCACCTACAGTCTGCATGTGTCAAGCTGGTGGTACAGTTTTTTAAACAGTTTTGGATTTTTGAAGTTTGGAAATAATTCTAAAGTTCTTCCCTCTCACGAGTACACCAAAAGTCTTATTCATATGCAATAATATCTACCATGTGTTTTGATGGCCTGTTCCACACAGTACTGTACTAATTTTGGACGTGTGACTGGGAAGAGTCTCGGCAATCGAGTGAGAGGAAAGAGCCAGCCATTTTCTCTCATTGTTTTGGCACCTGAATGGAAGTGAAGAACCTCAAGACCTTGGAGGCAGTTGCTTAAAAACCAAGCATCGCAAAGGAAAACCCCTGATATTAAAAAAATGTTTAACCAATATTCCATTTTCTTTTTAGGATCGTCACTTTGAGGTGTGAACGTTCGCGGTACAGATGCACATGGCGTCACTGTGGGTAAAGGAAAAAGTGGACACAGGCCCATTTTCACCCCTCTCCTCCGTTCTGAGTTCTTGTTAAGGGGAGGCTCTCGATGCGTCCCGTGTTTAAACTAGCGTGCTGTATGTGGCCGCGCAGTGTTTGTCCGTGCGCCACGGAGGATAAAGCCAGGCGCACACAAACGGCCGTCCCGTTTGGCAATTCTGTAATATTGGCCTCCGGCCAGTGATAGATATGCACAATATTTCACAGAGAGCCTCTGCAAATAGAATACCCCGCTGCGCTAAAGAAAACAATGTGTTTCTGAGCGCCAGAAAATCATCCATCATTGGCCGTCAGGGCGCAGAGGGGAAAAAAAGCAAAAAACGCCTACCTGTTTTTTACATCAGAGAGAGGGGAAGAGAAACGGCAGGGCCTGCCTCCCAGAGAACTCGGCCGCGCTTTTTAAGCTCGATCCATCAGGCCGGCCCGAGCCCTAATCAAAGGGCCCTGGTTCCTTTGGTCCAGAAGCAGAAACCCGTTCCAGACGCTGCTCCGTGACCCTCCTGATCCATCACTGCCCACTTGAATGTAGATGTGACAATTGCGGGGGATTGATGGCCTCCCTTAATCCACGGGCTGGAGTGAACACAGGGGTCCGTTAATATTGTGTCCTCGGGGCCGCTGGTCCGAATTACGCAAACCTCCCGCGCCTCCCCGCCGTTTCCACGCGCTTGATTAATCGTGCACGCCGGCTCGGCTTTTTACGATGATAACAATACCAGTAACGATGGTGAAATTGTGTTTTGTTTTTTATGTTTTCCGTACTTGCATTTAAAAACCAGATGACAAGTATATTAGAAAGCTGACAAATTGTGTTTTTAATGATGAAAGACTTGGAAAAAATTAAAACAGCTCTGTATTTCCTCAATATTTCCAGATCAGGTGCAGACAAAAAAAAGCCACACACACACACACACACACACACACACACACACACACACATATCCACACACATACACACACATCCACAATGATTTTGTGTCAAACGCGACAATCAAACAACCCCTGTGTGGGGGAATATTTGATGCCAGCTATGAACAGGTAACTGCCAAAATAAAGTAAACACTTGTTATGGTGTGGGTTTTTTTTTCCTTCATCACCTTCATCCTGTGGTGAATAATTTATATCCAGTGGTCTCTTCCAGGATGACAATGCTCCCATCCACAGGGCACTAGTGGTCACTGAATGGTTTGATGAGCATGAAAACGATGCAAGCCATATGCCATGGCCATCTCAGTCACCATATCTCAACCCAATTGAACACTTATGGGAGAATCTGGAGCGGCGCTTGAGATAACGTTTTCCACCGCCATCAACAAAACACCAAATGATGGAATATCTCATTGAAGAATGGTGTTGCATCCCTCCAACAGAGATCCAGACACTTGTAGAATCGATGCCACACTTGTAGAATCATTGAAGCTGTTTGGGCTCATGGTGGCCCAACACCCTATTAAGACACTATGTTGGTGTTTCCTTTATTTTGGCAGTGACCTGTATGTGTGTGAGGAGATTTTGCAGCTTCCACGAACACACACATATTTCAACCATAAGCTCGATGGGCCATATCAATAACACCCTGTCCTTTTCATCTCTAGTCATTATTAATAATCCACAGTGAAAATAATCCACAGTGGGCAGAAAGAGTTCAGTGTTTCCTCCGGCGATATCTTTGATGATGTAAATGACTTTGTCGACTTGAAATTACGCTACCCCATTTACCGGCTGTTTATCCACAGCCATCCTAGTAGGCGATATGCGGCTCCACTAATCTTTTACTATATCGATGCGTCAGTGCAATGGATAATTTACACGGTTGGCCCATCCGGGTTAGATTACGATCCGTGGGTCTGTGGGTCCATTAAGAACAGTGTGTCACTGAGAAAGCAGCAGGCCCTGCTAACAGCACCAGAGTGCTTGCTGAAGATGCAGTGATTTAAGGTTTTCGCAATGCTAGCCATTACCATGAGAGTATGTACACTAGCACTATGATGATCATTGTTCCTTTTATTTGTAATCTTTTCATGCATAGTTTATTTCAAATGGCAAACGGACGTGCACACAATTCACATTTACATGCACCCACTTTCTGTCCACTCGTCTAAAAACATTCATGGTCAGGCATTACATTTTAACAGCAGAAGAGAAATACTAAAGTGTATGTTTGTCTATGTAATAGCATCATTATGCAATTTGTGTTAAACCATGCCTTGACAGAGATCCTTAGGAACAGTTGTAGCTGGGTTTATTTTTTACTGAATTGTTCTCAGCTCCTTACAAAAGCCTTGACTAACATGCTTCCAGTGACTGTAAAGTGAAGCAGAAAGAGAGACACAGAGAGAGAGAAAGAGAGACAGAGCTTGAATGGGCCTGCAAGGTAATTATTTCCTGCCTCCTTTGCTGGAGCAGGTTGTCATTATGGGACGTTGGATTATGTTTGAGTGCTTTTTGGATAATTGATTCATTTTCATGGGTCCCGTAAAAACGAACGCCGTTGGCAGCGAGGGCGCGAATCGTTGGCATCGTGGAGACGGAGCGTCCTTCTGCTCCGCGTGGCCACGGACAGGGCTTTAGGCTCGGGGGGGGGGGGCATGTAGACAGGTATGCAGGAGCAGCACTGCGGACAGTAAATGTGTGTGGGTGTGGGGGACTGTTCTCAGCCCCTAGGTGGCGACGTTGAGCACGTAGACAGGTATCCAGGAGGAAAACTGCGGACAGTAAAGGGGGAGATGGGGGGGGGGACAGGAAAGTTTCATGCAGATAAATCTTTTTACAGGCGGTGTCAGGGGGGCGCTCTATGTGTTGGACTGGTCGAGTGCGGCAGGTGTACTCTCCGTCCCTCCGAGGGCCCGGTGACGGTGCCGACAGCGACGCGGGGCTGCGTTACGGCCTCCGCTGGACTGGCTTTACGAGCCACTCGGCGTTCACAGGCAACAGACGGGTTAATACCTGGTCTGGGAGGCCTTCGTACTGTAAGCCTTTCTTCACGGCAGGAAAAAAAGGGACAAAACCTTAAATTATGCAAGGTGACTTTTTCACTCCAGGCCCTTGGGGGGACTGCAAACCCTCCCTCCCCCCCAAAAAAACACACCTTATAAATGATGAACAATAACGCACCTATTAAAACTGAATAATAGTCTCGTAAAGGGTTCAAGCAGAAGTTCAATGTGTGCGTTAATGGCCGTATCGTTCTCGGTGGATGTCAGTTATTACTGGGCTAATGACACGTCTGGTACAGTGATAGTGGTTGGTCTGGCTAAACTTTGAATTTAAATGTCACGGCAACTGCTGCTTCGTTGGTCTTGCGGAATGCGGGACAAAGCTACTGCTCAGACAGAAGGAATTCGCCAGGACACCCCAGGGAAGTTAGGCATCAGTACAGTATATGTTAATTAGTACAAAAAAAAATAAAATGTCTTCCTTTTTATTTCTTGACAGGTCATTGGTCTTGCAAACCGAGTGTTCCTGAGAGGCGTCAAATGAACCCAAAGGTTTCATAACGTCCTGTACATTTGGATATGTGGCCGATGGGCTTTGTGTTTGAAGTCTTTGAGCACCGCTGTCACAGTTGTTGTGAAGTAGCTTGTTCCACAGTGTGCTGTGATGGAACACGTTGCAAGTTGCTTCATACGGGTGCTAATAATATCAGGCTGAAAAGTGTGGCCCCTCTGCCTGGTGAGGCGGGGCTGGTTTAGGGGAGGGAGGGGGGCGGTGAACAGGAGAGCGACAGCCATTTAAGACTCGCTCTTCGTCGTCAGACTCACCCCGGCCCCCACGAAATGCAGGTTTTGCGTCAGCCGGAACATTCCAGACCACCTCTCTCCGTGACCCCCTGACCCCATGACCCTGTGACCCCATTTTAGCAGGGGACAGCGAAACCACACGCCTATCAACAGCTCTTAAAACACTGTACCATGGTGTGGGGAAGGGGAGCTGGGGTTTGGGGTTTGGGGGTTTGGGGGTTGGGGTCAGGGAGGGAGGGAGGGAGGGAGGGAGGGAATGGCAAACGTTAGAGGGATTGGAATGGCAATCGTTCCACTGTCAGCCCCTCTCTATTCAAACCATGATGTTGGCACTCAATGTTTTGTTTATTGAACTATTCAGATGTTTATTATTTCATATTAGCTTGATAGACCGATGTAGTCCAGGTGCAGAGGTCAGCGCTCACTCCTGTATGACGCAGGTAAATCAGAGATTCTGGTCTTCGCACAGGCCCTGCTCTCCACGGTGGCAGCTGCAGGGTCAGGAGGACGAGTGTCTTTCACAGGGGCGGCCGCTCAGCGTTACTGTGTGTCTGGAGCGGGGTGCGTTACTGTGTGTCTGGAGCGGGGTGCGTTACTGTGTGTCTGGAGCGGGGTGCGTTACTGTGTGTCTGGAGCAGGGTGCGTTACTGTGTGACTGGAGCGGGGTGCGTTACTGTGTGTCTGGAGCGGGGTGCGTTACTGTGGGACTGGAGCGGGGTGCGTTACTGTGTGTCTGGAGCGGGGTGCGTTACTGTGGGACTGTGGGACCCTGGTGGAGCTCACTGAATGGGCCCACTCGGTCTGGTTTCAATTTAATCTGGTGTGAGTGTGAGTGTGTGTGTGTGTGTGTGTGTGTGTGTGTGTATGTGTGTGGGACTGTGTGTGTGTCTGGAGCGGGGTGTGTGTATGACCCTGTGTATGTGATGTGTGTGTGTTGTGTGTGTGTGTGTGTGTGTGTGTGTGTGTGTATGTATGTGTGTGTGTGTGTGTGTGTGTGTGTGTGTGTGTGTGTGTGTGTGTGTGTGTGTGTGTGTGTGTGTGTGTGTGTGTGTGTGTGTGTGTGTGTGTGTGTGTGTGTGTGTGTATGTGAGTGTGTGTATGTGAGTGTGTGAGTATGTATGTGTGTGTTTATGTGAGTGTGTGTATGTGAGTGCGTGTGTGTATGCGTGCATGTATGCGTGTGTGTGTGTGTGTATGTGAGTGTGTATATCTGTGTGTGTGTGTGTGTATGTGAGTGTATATGTGTGTGTGTATGTGAGTGTGTGTATGTGAGTGTGTGTTTATGTGTGTATGTGTGTTTATGTGAGTATGTGTTTATGTGAGTGTGTTTGTGTGTGTGTGTGTGTGTGTGTGTAGGGATGAAAGCAAAAGGATGTGTTATTCTCAACTCTCAGGCCACTTCCCCATCCGTCATAGTCAGGCCAGGGTGGCCCGGGACCGCGCATTAACGATAGCTGTCAAAATAATAGTTTGCCGGTCAGAGGTCAGGGGAAATATGTAAAAGGCTTGAGGGTGAAGCTGGCGGTGGAAGGCGTTTGGGTCATTAGATACCAGAGCAAAATGAGCGAGATGAATTCTGGGGTGGGGGGCCTCAGGGAGAGGAGTAAAAGGGGAACATCTTCAAGTACTTTAGGAGACAAATTGGTGGGGGGACGATAACAGCATTACCAAACGGGCCTGCTAAGAGCAATGTTAGGTTTTTTTTTGCTTGTTTTTTAAATCAGATTTTTCCCCCCCACATTCTTCTCCCAATTTGGTAGCCAATTGTTCATTGATTTAATTTCCCTCCCCATGAGCCTGCCACCCACAACTACAGGACCAGCCGCTACCCTGGGACTGGCAGTGACAATGGCAACAAACCGCCTCCTTCAAGATGGAACTCGCCTAGCCGTCACCTGTGATTCACACGCACAGGGAATCTTTCTGTGCATGCGTTGAGCTCGTGCCAGCTTCCCTCCCCCTCCCCTGGGCGGACAGCCAATCGCCACCCCCGAGCAGCACCCGGGGATCGAACCCCAGTCGCCGGGGGGGGAACCTGCACCGGTTGCGCCACGTGCTGGACAGGCCAACACAGTGTCTGGAAACATTGGACAGTGAGGAGTGGAGTCTGCCGCACTGAAGGTGTCTAAGGGGCCAGGGGCCGCTCCTCTACTGGAGGTGTTTGAGGAGCCAGGGGCCTCTCCTCTACTGGAGGTGTCTAAGGAGCCAGGGGCCACTCCTCTACTGGAGGTGTCTAAGGAGCCAGGGGCCACTCCTCTACTGGAGGTGTCTAAGGAGCCAGGGCCACTCGTGAGAACTCTACTGGAGGTGTCTCAAAGCCAGCCAGCGGGCCTCCCTCCTCTACATTGGAGGTGTCTAAGGAGCCAGGGCCGCTCCTCCAGGACTGGAGGTGTTTGAGTCCTCCGAGCCAGGGGCACGTCCACGCTCTCTACTCTACTGAGGGGTTTCAAGAGAGCCAGGGGGCCCGGAGGTCCTCTACTCCAGGGAGCAGGTTTTAAATCAGCCAGGGGCCACTCCTCTCTGGAGGTGTCCACTCAATCAGGGCCAGTGGTTCATTCATTAACTCTGTCATTACTGGAGGTGTCATTCACACGTTCACTCTGTCATTCATACGTTCACTCTGTCCTTCACTCTGTCATTCACACATGGAGGTGTCATTCATACATTCACTCTGTCATGCATACATTCACTCTGTCTTTCATACATTCACTCTGTCCTTCATTCTACTGGAGGTGTTTCATTCCATGCAATCGATCATTCATTCACTGGTGTCACTCCTGTACTGGAGGTGTCTAAGGAGCCAGGAGCCCAGTCCTGTAGCCAGGGGCCAGGGCCTCTCCTGTACTGGAGGTGTTTAAGGAGCCAGGGCCCAGTCCTGTACTGGAGGTGTCTAAGGGGCCAGGGGCCTCTCCTGTACTGGAGGTGTCTAAGGAGCCAGGAGCCCAGTCCTGTACTGGAGGTGTCTAAGGAGCCAGGGGCCTCTCCTCTACTGGAGGTGTTTAAGGAGCCAGGGGGCCTGCTCCTCTACTGGAGGTGTAAGGGGCCAGGGGCCACTCCTCTACTGGAGGGGCCAGGGGCCTCTCCTGTACTGGAGGTGTTTAAGGAGCCAGGGGGCCCGCTCCTCTACTGGAGGGCCACACTCTGCACAGCTGAGTACACACCCCCCTGACACTCCCAGGGCCAGGAATGCGTCTCCCGCCCAGATGGCACGAGGCGGCAGGGGCCTCAAAGAACAGGCGCCCCGCCCCCCCCGCCCCATTCATCAAGCGCCCATCCTTCTGCTCCCCGCCCCTCTCTCTGATAACTCCTACGCGCCCCTCTCTCTGATAACTCCTACGCACTCCTCTCCGCCATCCACCGAGGGTCTGAGAAGTCACCGGAAGGATTCATCCGAGTCAGCTCGTTTTTTACGGCCCGTTTGACCGGTGAACCCTGCAGAAAATGCCGATCAATCTCCCCCCCCGCCCCCGCCCCGTACACATATACGCACTCGGTATTTGCCGAGGGTTATCGGGTCAATAAACTTCCTGACCTCTCGCAATCATAAAATAGTCAAAGCAGTAAGGAAGGGATTGATTAAGTTCATAATTCGATTTAAGCAGCACGGGGCACATGCAATAAAAATTGAAATGAATATAAATCTGGCGTAGGAACGCAATCCCGGAAAAATAAAATGTTAAGTAGATGCTTTAGTGTTTTATTTTTCATCACATGGGGAAAGGTCCTTTAGCTGAAGAAGGATGATTATTTTACATGCGGGACATTTGTTATAGCTTCGAACAATCAGGAATTTAAGGAATGAAAAAAAAACATTTACATGTATGTACTGTATATACATGCAGTCGTAACTGTTTTTTAACCTTTACTATTTAAATTTAGTTTTGTCTGTTCGAATTTTCCTTAAACTAATCTGACACATGCATTTTTTTTCCCATGACCAATGTCAAGTATGATTGCAAACCCTCTACAAGTGTGTTCTTGATTTATTTCAGCCCAGTTTACAGCTGTGCCATGAGTACTATTGCACCATCATACAGGAGCAGTCTGTGTATGGTGAAAACCCATAACTCATATTAGAGTAATAAAAGAATAATCATAAGCAACAGGATCACATTTATCATTTTTTTCACTCCATTGTGATGGTGACCAGAGTTTAATTTTCTAAAACCTTTTTTCTGTCAAAAATGTCATCAATGTGATTATTGTCTGTATGCAGTATGGCGATATATTGTTAGTATCTGCATTTAAATTTAATTTAAAGTTAATTTCTGGAATTTTTGAAATTTACTTAATGGTGCTTTTGTGTGGGAAATGCCAATTAGTTCTATTTTTTATTTGGCTACATTATTTGTGTAATTAACTATCTACATGCAACAGCATTTTAGTAATATTTTCTGCAACACCATCCAAGTATTGACAGTTCATATACACTTTCATATTTAAATATTAATTTATTTGTGGATATAGTATACTGTATGTGTATGTGTGTAGCACACACACACACACACACACACACACACACACACATTACACACAGGCCAAAGTTAAACTGTTCCTCTTGTCATAGAGAACAACTTGATGTCAGGATTTTTAAAGAGGTTGAACGACATAAATCTGTAGATATGTACAGTGCTCCCATGCTCCATATCCAGTTTCCCTAGCTTGGGTTTCATTGTAGCTGACTTCCTAGAGATGCATCATGTCATCCGTCAAAATATAAATTTAACTAGTTATCTAACTATGCGTGAGAAAGTGATCTGTAAACGGCATGCGTGTCATTCGTGATGTTGTGTTGTTGCATGCAGACCAGGAAGAGCCAGCGTATCATGTGACCATGCGACCATGTGACCGAAGCGTGCTCCTGGAGATGGTCCACTCCACACGAGGGTCAGAGCGGGGCTTATTTACTGGCTTTATTTATGGTCCTCCATTTGCCAGAACAGGGAATAAATTCAGTTATAAGAGATATAAGTGAATGAGGAGAGCAATGATCATAATAATAGATTTATATATTCCTCGTATCGAGGAGGGCTCTGCGAGCAGAGCAGAGTGGAGGACGGTCCTGGCTCATCATTTTTATTTCATTTTCTGTGTAAGGAACATCGTCCCGCAGCAGTATCGTTTTTCTGCATCTGTATCATAGGCATACGGAGTGGGGGGATGGGGACGGGGGGTCATGTACCCCCTAATATTCAAAACACTGATGATGAAAGAGGGCAAGAACATTAAAAAGAACACTTAATAAAGAATTTCACTGTTTAGGACTTCTCTAGGAACACATTTTAGAAGTGACTTGACTCCTAATATATATATATATGCCATTTAGCAGACACTTTTATCCAAATCGACTTACAGTAGTGAATGCATACATTTTCAGTAGTATATGTGGCCCCAGTGGGGACTCCTCTTGCACTCATTCAATTGGAAGATTAGAAAACACTACTCATTTACAACTGGCTGCACCCTCATACCTGTAAAAAAAAATATTCGTTTGCATTGTTTTCATTTATAGCAAGAATCATCTCTTTTCAGATGGAAGCACCCAGTTCAGAGGTCAAATTGTAGTCCTAAGAGCGGGCCATCTCAGATAAAACACAGCTGAGGTCAAATTGTAGTCCTAAGAGTGGGCCATCTCAGATAAAACACAACTGAGGTCAAATTGTAGTCCTAAGAGTGGGCCATCTCAGATAAAACACAGCTGAGGTCAAATTGTAGTCCTAAGAGTGGGCCATCTCAGATAAAACACAGCTGAGGTCAAATTGTAGTCCTAAGAGTGGGCCATCTCAGATAAAACACAGCTGGGGTCAAATTATAGCCCTTAGAGTGGCTCTCCTCTTTCTTCTTAAACTTTCAGGGACATACTGTATACACACACTACAGTGTATATTAGGTACCAACCATACGTCTGAAAATAAGCTTTTGGGTGAGCTTTATTCTATGGTTGAAAAGCACTGTACCTATTATGTTATAAAATAGTGGCCAACGGTCAGTGTTGAGAATCAAACAAAATATGTGCTGTACTGATATATCTAATCTAGTTGCATTACCTTATTAGGACAATCGATAGAACATATTCACCATATAAATTAATACAAAGATTTAAGCTGCCTGCAGTTCCTCTGAGTCATTAAGGTGGATATTGTGTTGCCAGCTCTGACCCTGTTGTGTTCACTTCCTGCGCCGCAAGCCTACCGCTGCCCCAGCGCCTGGGCTTTTCCGTGTTATCCGCGCTCGCCATAAATATCCAAGCGCCCTGCTGGTGAGACTCTCGCGCCTCTCGGGCTAGCCGTCGCTATTAATCGCCACCAAAACATATTCTCATCTCGCGCTCCCCCTGGTCCGCCCCTCCCTCTCCAAAACACGGATCACACCACGTTATTCCGTGGGATGGCGGCCAGGCTAGATCATAGCGCACATTCTGGGGTTGCTCTGTTTGCCGCGAAACAAATTATGTTTAGCCCTAGCGACGCGATGAGGAGCAATTGTTCGCGACAAGGATGCGGACGCAACGCTGCCGAGGTGCGATCTGTCACGCGCTGCCCCGCGCGCCGAGGTGCCACCCGAGCCGCGAGAGCGAGAGCGAGAGCGGGGGCATGGGGCAGGAAGCTCTGCCCGCGAGCACCGGGAGAGGGAGGAGAGGGAGGGTTGTGCGCGGACCTCTGTGACAGGGGGTTATTAATAGAAGGTGTGGGGCGCATGCTGAACCCCCATTGGTGCATGCTGAGGGGGCTGTGTAGTGCTGTGATCACCTGCTGGTGAAAGAAATTAAATGAGAGAGAAAGGGATGCTGATGAGAGACGCCAGAAAGAGGCAGAGGAACAAACTAAAAAAAATATATATATATATATATTATTTTAATTACATAACCTTGCCTAACCGTTATTTATATTATAAGTTATTATTATTAATAATAAAATATTTGTATTTATATATACTGTATATATATATGTAGCCTATATATATATAATTTTTTGTATTGCTGCTGGCTACTTCTGGTTGTGTTACAGAATATATTTGTATAGAGCATCTACAAACATTCTGAAGATTTTACATGGAAGTCATGCATCCTGTTTTTGAGGTATTTTCCAGCTCCTGTGTGTTCTGGGTTGAGCAAACAGCGCGGGAGTTCCTCGCAGGACACTCGAGGCCCGTTGTGTTGATTCTGAAACCATATGCCTCTGCAGACTCCCCGCTGAGTTTAAGTGTGTGGGCTAGCTTTACAAAGTGTCTATTTTACTATATAAACCTTACTGCCGGGCGATTTTTTTCTTCTTCCTGTGGATTATAGGAGCGGCTTTACAATATCGCTCTCTGCCGCCGTGATGTGTCCCCTAGGACTTGCTTCCAGCGCATTTAAAAGCTCCATACGAAATCAGCTTCATCCACTGTGCAGCCTAAGCAATCGATTCATAGACCAATGCTTTGCACAGTTTTTTTGCAATGAATGTTTTAAAACCACAAACGGCTTCTCTTTTGTTGTTGTTCGTCATAGAAAAAAGAAAAAAAAGAAACAAAAGCACATCTTTCCTGGAGGCTGTTGAGCATTTCAATGAAGATTTCATTTCTTTTTAAAAATGTGTTTCTAATTGTCCTCCCAATTTAGTAGCCAATTGAACCCTCTATTTATTTTGATCCCCCCCCCCACAGGCCCACCGCCCGTCCTCCGGGTCAAGCTAATAACCCGAGGCCGACAATGATCCGCCTCCTCCGAGACGGAACTTCACCCACCTGCTCTTTAGGAATGCCCTACTGCTGCTCGGCGATCTCGTGCCGACTTTCCCTCACCCCTCCCCCTGGGGCGGACAGCCAAATGCCGCCTCCGATCGGGGCTCCTGGCCAGAGTCGGACTGACACAATTGGGTTTAGAATCGCGACCGCAATAGGTAGCTCACACTCGCAAAGCACCAGTCAATGCGAGTGCGTTAGACCGCTACGCTATTCAAGGCCCAGAAGTTTGCATTTCAACCAGCCAAACTAGCACTCCCCAACAAAACAATGCCCCTCACTCCTTCGGAACAAAAATCAGAACCAGAACAAGCCCACTGACCCGATAGAGCAACAGAGTGAATTACATTTCATCACCTGCATAAAAGATTTCCAGCCACTCCTGCAGAGATATGGAAGCTGGAAATGTCTTTATTGTTAAAAAGAGCTAGCCCAGCTCAACCTGCTATGTCTAGGTCAGAGGTAGTCAACCGTGGTCCTGGAGAGCCACAGGGTTTCCTGTTTTGTGTTGTCATTTTAAAATCAGGAAGCAATTCAGACCCCAAGAAACCAGGGGTGTGTTCAGCAAACTGAAACGTGAAATGTGTTGAGCGCACGGTTACAGGATGCTGTTACTCTGATTGCTGATAGGGCGACTGTGTACCGTGTGACACTGATTCTTAAAAATGTCACTCGCTGCTTCTGGATGCAGCCCCGACACGCCCACCAAACTGGAACGAACATTCCTACGAGGTCTTTGCGAAATGGTGCGTGGCGTCGAGAGGAAACAAGGCGTGTCCGCTGAACACTGCCCACCTGTTGTGAGTGAGCTGCGCATGCATGGATACACACACACACACACACACACACACACACACATAGACACACGCATGGATACACACACACATACACACACACACACATAGACACACGCATGGATGCACACACACATACACACACACACACACACACACACACACACACATAGACACACGCATGGATGCGCAGATGCACACGCACACACTTGGAATTCTTTCTGGGAGGTGCCTTGTTGACTTTGCGTTTGCATTTGCCTTGGGAATTTTTGAAATGTCAAAAGAATAAAACATCTGTTAGAGAAAGCCAGGCCGCCGTGACATTCAAACAGGCCACTCAGCCGCGAATAGTGTCATCCAAAGTTATAAAATGATGAAGAGAAACAAATTTTAAATGATTAAGAGCAGAGAGAGAAACGCTAAATTTAAAACAGAACACTTGGTCTTATGTGAAAAACGATGACGATCTCGGCCGCTTGTGAGACTGCGTTGTTGCGGTACTTTATAAAGCAAGTCGTTCACCTTTAGCTAATATTGTTAATTTCCATCCAGGAAAAAAAATTTAACTCAATGAACCATCAGAGCAGGTCCATGAGATGACAAGCCAAAGGCAAAAAATCCAGACATGATGTCACAGATATCTCCAATGATTGGGTTACAGGATGTGTGCACATATATAATATATATATATAGATACTGTATATGTATATATGTATAAATAATGGAAGATACAGGATTAAATCCATGAAACACTTGGCATGGCTTGAAAGAATCATGACTACGAACACGTTGTCGGACGTCCCCGGATGACGCAATGTAACTGCACACGGCGCTCGAACCCGCTGGCATTGCAGTTGTTCAGCGACAGCACCGCGCCAGCCTCGACGTGTGCAAACCGCTCCCGCTAAGCTCTCGTCGCTGGCGCGCGGACGATACAAAGAGCGTCTCGGTCAGACCCATCTGAAAGCAGTTTAATTGCTCCGTTTAATGTGCGCGCTCTCTCCCCGTCCCGTTCCTCTCGCGGACCAACGCGTGCGCCTTTTTCGGAAGGGTTTATTAGAAGGCATTTATTGCCATCGACAAGTAGATTGTAATCTTTGTCAGATGGGGCCCGGATTCCTCTCTCATTGTACGGCGATCAGAACGCCAGAAGGTTCCTATATATCCTGTGTTGTGTGGGAAAGAGGGCTGGCATGGCAGGCCTCAGATCTCGAGCATCGCATGAGGGTGCCAGGGAGATCTCCAAACATCCTTGAGCAAACGGCGCTTAAATTAAATCAAGCATTGCGGCCATTGCATCATAGCGGTTTGGTTTGGCTTCTGCCGGAACGCCCGTCCCGGAGATGCGAAACGGCCACGAAGCTCTCCCCCCGTCTCTATTAACAACGCCACTCTCCCAGCCCCTCTTTGATCTTTGGACTGGAGTTAAATGAGAGCTGACCCGGTGCGCTAATCACAAGCAGCAAGCCTGGCGCAGATGGCAGCGTCTCTCACTGCGGAGCTAGTCGCCTCCGCCCACGGGCCCAGGGAGGTGCCGCCCAGTTCGGTAAGCGTATGAGCGGGGACTGATTTTATCACTTCTCTAGCAACCGCCTGACGACCACCACTGGCTCTTCTGTTTTCCATTCGCTGTCCCCAATACCAATGTTCTCTTGTCATTATGATTGTACACGATAGGTCAAAAAATAGGTAATTGGATTTCACTAATGTTCTGTGGATGTTTTTTTTTTAATAGTATTCCAAAATATACAATAAATGTTTTTTGTTTTTTTAAAGATTTACAAAAATGTTTTAGAAGAAAGTGAAGTCACACTTTCCCAGTGTTACTGTACTGTCCCTGGTTAGTGACTGAACTCCTCTGGCACCAAGTGAATTATGATGATATGGAAAATCTATTACCAGGACCAGGAGAAAATTTAGGCCGCGTGGCGGAAAATATAGCTTGTGTCAGGGCTTGGTTTCGAAAGTTATGGTGAGTCAATATCGCAGAGCTTTGCTTGTGTTTGGTCTTCTAAGTGACTGGCATGTTTAGACTTTCTCAATGGTGCGTCTCACCGTGGCAAACTCAGCTGCTGACACTGTGTTTAAACAGGTGCGGCGCACTCTACTGTAGTTACAGCGGCCGTGGCTGAAACCCAGCGTAAAACCACATATCATTTGGTTCCCGTGGTAGCTGTACCACCCTGTGACATCCTCCTGCCTGGTGGTTGAGACTAAATGGAGCTAGACTTAAGGTCAGTACTTGGATGGGAGACCGCCTGGGAAAAAACGGGTTGTCGCTGTAAGTTGTTTTCGGAGGGCCAGTAGGGGGCAGTGTTCCCTCTGGACCGAGGCGAGCAGAAAAACAAAGACCCCAGTGCAGGGACAGGGACACTATGCTGCAGGAGACTTTACCTGAGAGCACTCACGCTGTGCTATAAGCAGCTCATTCTCTGGGCTTGGAGTAAACACGTGGGCCCAAAGTCCAGGTATAAGGGCGGCATGTAGTGTAATGGTTAGGGAGCTGGACTTGTAACTCAGAGGTTGCTGGTTCAATTCCCAGGTGGGACACATCTGTCGTTGTACCCTTGAGCAAGGTACTTAACCTGAATTGCTTCAGTAAAATATCCAGCTGTACAAATGGATTGTATGTAAAGAAATGTAAACTGTGTAAGTCGCTCTGGATAAGCGCTTCTGCTAAATGCCTAAAATGTAAATGTACAAGCTCCAGGTTCAGCAGTAAGGACTGCTCTATAAAAAAACTGCTCTATGTTTCCAGTGAAATCCTTCATGAAAGAGTGACCCCTTGTGATGCCATACGATGAGTCATACCTGCCCTCCCATTGGCCATTTGGTGTACTGGGGCGTTTATAGGTGAGCCAGTGATTGAAGGACACCACAGTGTGCTTCGGTTGTGTTTGTTTGTTGGCTTTAGTCTGCTGAACTGGTATTTGGACAAGATAAACACGAATTAGCTTGTAATCTAATCTTTCACATCCCTTATCAAGCTCCCAGCTGAGAAAGGAATTCCAGGAGCTGGAATAACTATCAATAGTTGATTTATTATATATTTTTGGGGGGTTTAAATAAAACAGTATTTTAACAAACACTTCATTTTTCTTTGAGTTTATTTGGGAAAAAAATGCTTTCCCTCAGCCTTGAAACAGAGCTGAGAGTTTTTTAAGGATGAAATAAGTTCGTATCCCCTCTCGGACCTATCCGTCACACGTCCGGTTCAAAGTCATTCCCTGACTTTTAAAGTCACTCCCGACTCACTCCCCAGCTCAAACCGGAGGGCTCGGGCCATGAGTGGCTTTGTGTGCTGCTCGCGCGTTTGACAAGGTCGTGATTTAAGGATCGGATACTATTTATGCGTTAAGTCATGCAACGCGCGGGGATGGAATTATGTCCTTTCCCGTGGCTCGTGCGTTTGGCTTCACAAAGGGAATCTCTGTCGCTTCCCAGTATGCGTGATTCCTCAGCCTAAGCCTGATACCCCAAGGGGAGGGAGAGTGGAGATTGCTCCCTCTTGCAAGTATATATTAATGGAAGGGATTACACATGTTAACATCTATCATTTTCTGTATTCGGCTGAAAGGAGCGCTGCGGCTTTGCATATGAATGGGAGACAAGGTGGCGGGGCGAACGGTCGCGCTCACCGAAGACGGACGCTCATTTCAGATGCTTGATTGCTGGTTGGGTAATTAGGGTGCGAGAGCCTTTTCTCAATAGAGTCGAAGGCCTGTTGTTGATTTTGAGAAACCGGTTGCCATGGATAGCTACCAGGTGACAGAATGCGGTTTCCCGAACGACGCAGATGGCTCTCAAACTTCTGAATTAATTTGTGATCGGAACAGAGTTGTGCAGTGTGTCGGTCTCCCTGTAAGATTATTATATATTATTATTATATATTATATCAGAAATCATTTTTATTTACTATACTACTGAGTAATGTAATATTACATTTACTTTTACCATCAACAGAAAGTATTTAAAAGCACTTGCAACATGGCATCATGCTGTGTGGCATAGATATTTACATCTCGTGAGCAACTGTATAACAAGGTGGCTTTTAAAATAAACTGCTCATCTGATTTTTTCCCCTTGTTTCTGTTTAATTCAGGAAGACTGGGAAAGTAAACGTCCGTCCGTCTGAGTTGGCTCCTGGCAGCTCATGGGCAGTTCTTTTCTGATGGATAAATGGCTCAGTTGTGATCCAGTACAGCCATGCATTAGCTTGATAGCCACGCAGCTCAATCTTTGGCTTCAAACACACAGGGGAATGTGAGTCTGGTGTACCAGCAATGTAGAGGACAGAGGTGCACATCATTCTGCCGTTTTGTGCATTTCTCCATCAAATCTAAAGAGTATCTTCAGCTACTCCAGACAAATACATTTTGATATGGATTTTTTAAAAGCTGGTAGCCAGGCTATTTGGTACTGAGATAGGGACAGTGTATTATTTCATAGCAGCTCATTGTTAGTTGTGTTCAGTGGGATACAGTTAATGTCGGGTCTTCATTGTGTCCTCTTAATACAAATTCTGTAGGCCTATATGTAATATTAAAGTCGATTCACTGTCCTCATGTGGTGCGGAGTAGGGGTTAGTGCACTGAACTCTAAATGTCAGAGCTATTGATCCTAATTATGGTGCAGCACAACGTGGGTGCAGGGATGAGCCAGACACCGCCACATTTCAGTAACGGTACGGTCGTATATGGCTTGCATAGGGGGTTGGTGTCACACAAATCCATGACTCCAAAAAACAGGAACAGCAAAAAAAAAACAGTTTATTTTTTTCCATGTAACTAACAACACAACATTATGGTTTAGTCACATGGGGTTTTGAATAATCAACTTTGTTTGTTTTTAGAGTCGTGGGACACTGGCAGTAAAAAAAAATAGCTTTCAATGTGTGTAAAATAAACACCAAAAAACGACGGATTCCGTGACAAGTGTGCCTGAGTAGGGTTCGAGTAATGACAATATCCCGTTTTCACGTGTGGGCGGCTTTCCAAACGGCGGAAAATAAGTGGGTAGAAGCACACGCTCATTAGGCAACGGTCTCAGCCGGAGCGCCGAGCCTTCACGGCTGATTGGCTCAGGAGTATTTGGGGACGGCTGCGGGAGAGGATGCATGCGGCGTTCGCATCCATCGATGGACACGTCACCCTGGAGTCGCCTCTAACTCCCCTACCCCCCCCCCTCACCACTGAAAAGGTTTTCATTCTCTGAAGGTCAGCCTTTTTGTATTAAGAAACTTCTCACCAGATGTGATAAGGCGTAAATTGCAGATCTATCACTTTTTTTCCCCTCTCTCTCTCCCTCTCTCTCATTCTCTCCCCCCCCCTCCCTCTCTCTCGCTCTCTCTCGCTCTGGTTTTCACTCTCGCTCAGCTCCTTGTGTGAAATCAGCAAAAATAGCGGCTGGCCGTTTGATTTATGAATCACTCTGGGCTCGGCTCTTATCAGGTGCAAGCAAGCCTCTCTTTCCTATGCAGCCCCGTGTCTGAATAACAATAGACAACCGGCAGCATTTTCGCTCCCCGAATCTCTCCCGCAGCACCACTGGACACCCCAGATTACATCTCGGCTATTGATTAATGGCGGCCATTTGGGTCTACGGGGGCTGGTTTGTTCTGGCTGGAGGAAGGATAGGCCCACTCTTAAAACTGTGCCTCTGTGTGAGCGTGGGCAAATAAAAGTGCTTGCGTGCGTTTTCTGCGCTGATAGCGGCGGTGGTGGAAAGCGGAGACCGGGATGGCACACAAGACGTAAAGTCGAGCGTTCAATCAGGGAATATCAGAAGTGAACGCCGCGTTCTGCTCCGGCTTCAGTCTCAGGGGGAACGCGATGGAAATCTAAAGGGAGCGAAAGAATAAAATCGGGGCTAACCCGGCAAACAAGGGTGAATCTCTATTTAGTCGGTAGAAAAAGAAAAGGATGTGAAGAAAGAGATTGCCTTATTCATTTTGTGGTTTTTTCTTTTCTTCTCCCCTCTCTGTAATTGAATCATTGCCATCTGTATCTCTGGAGATGAGACACGTTATTTGGGGAAATGATTTAAATATAAGAAATGTGCTAGCTAATGTAATTAAATGGGAATCTTCACAGCTGCAGTTCTTAGCAGGAAAAGTAATTATGCAATCTAACACATTAGATTGATGAAAATGAGCAACACATCTTCCACTTAGGCGCAATAAGCCTTTTTGCATTTTATTCCTTTCAAAAATTCACAGTCCCGCTCCTCAGAAACTCGAGGACGAAGAATGCACAAGAGTTTATCGAACAAAACCCATACCTCGTTTCTTTATGCCAAGGCTCATGGTTACACAAAGCTTTAAATGGTATGATGCACACTATAGCAAGTTTACTCAAATCGCGGTCCTTGTCCACAATCTAGTTAGCAGCTCGGTTATTGTCTCTACTGTTACTACTGTTAATGGTAGATACAACAATCTCCACTGTGTTTTACCGTTACTGGTTTTTATTATAAGTCAGCAGATCACTGGTGTGTGATGGAACAGTAGATTCCCATAAAGCAGGTGAGTGTTCACACGCGTGTATGGGAGGGGGCAGGGGGCTGGGAAAAGCTCTTCAGATGAGTGTGCAAACGTGCTCCTCCAAATCACCGGGGGTCCGTATTATTTTACGACCCAGACTGTGAGTGTGAGCGTGAAAACCGCTCTCTCGCGTCGAAAGGAAGTTGGCCCGTAAAAGGGGAGCGCCTCTAAAGACGGTTTCCCGTGGCGCCCGCTCAGGTAGCGGCCTCCGTTCTGCACCAATCAGAGAGAGGCACCGGAAGGCCACGCGTTACTGGGGAGCCGTCAGACGCGGCAGGAGATTTTAGCGAGCCCCGAAAACCGGAGCCGTCTTCCAGAAACAACAAGATGCAGGCAGAGCGTGATTTAAGGCCCGGGAATGAATCACGACCTCCGCTGTCAGGCCGCTCTGTCCTGCCAGACAGGAGAGGTGGAAATTAAGGTACTCCTTCCCTCGGTCGCTCAGGACGTTCTGAGACGGCGCTGTAACCCTGCTTGTGCCGGGACGAATGACGCCGCAACGCACGACATCGCCAGACTCGGGTTGTTTTTGGAAACAGGTTCGGGGGAAGAGCCGCAATCCAGAAGATTTTCCGGGAAACACCATCATCATAGTCTGGATTAATTCTGTGATCGATCTCATTAAGCCATTAAGGGCTCGGATTAAACAAAGCCAGAGGAGGGTACATCTCCCCCAGTGCCTTGGCTGCCAAGACGTGGCTAAAACACCCCCAAAAAACCCATCGCTCGTTCACCACGGTCCAAACTCCCGTTCACATCGCCGGCCCCTTTGTCCCCGCGAATCTTACCGGCGATTGCGCTCGACGCTTGCCATGGCGGCAGTCTCCTTGGAGAACGCGGCTAATTCTGTCTGCATCGCGGCGCACATTTGCATACATCATCAATGGGAGAGCTGGGTTCGCTGGCAGTCGCATCCCCAAACAGACGGATTATCAACTCCATTGAGCTTTGCTTGGATAATCAAACAAGCTGCAGTCCCGAACCTAGGGCAAAAAAAAAAAAAAAAAAACACTCTCTCATGTTAGCAGACACACACACACACACTTGTTAATGGAGATTTATAAATGTATCTTTTAGGCAAACAACAGAGGCTGTGCTTGGCAAAGTGAGTACACCTTTTTTTTGGGGGGGGTTTTAAACCCACAATGCATCCATTTCAAGACCTCAGGGTAAATGTCCAAAGCAATGCTGTAGCAAAAAAGATATTGTGGGAAAAAATAGTCACATTCCTTGAAGCAAAGTAACGCTTCAAATCTGCCCCCTTTTCTTTATAGACTGTAAAATGCACGCTGTATATTTGTATGTACGGTAAGGACGTATCCTTTACGGTTTGGATATCGTATTTTATCATACACTGACGTATATTGCTCTTGGTCGGGCCGTTCTGGCCCAGTTACGGCGCTGAACGACGCGGGGGCCAGCCCGACGCTCCGCGGCTGCAGTCGTTCGGTTTTATGGAGCGGCTTGAAGAGGCCTCGGAGGATCGCCCCGTGCTTATTGCACTTCGCCGAGATCCCGGCGTATTCCTCTCAGGGCGATATGTGGTTTAATTTGCCAGAAAATGATCATTTCTAGAACTTGAAACAACGTCTGTTTTTTATTGACCGCATTGTTGTGTTTGTCTGATTCATTGGAGCCCGTTTGTGTGAACCTTGAGGGAGGGAGGCCTCTGTCAGCCAATGGATACAGCATGTCAGGCCAGCGGAGAGGCGAGATAGAACTACATCAGAAATCTAAGGCTGTGTTCAGTAATGCAGGCTACCCATAATGCACTTCATGCATGCTTCACTTTGAGAGCAATGGATATTAGCATTAGCAATGACTGTATATACAGGTAACTGACTAAATAAAGGAAACACCAACATAAAGGGCATTGGGCCACCACGAGCCGCCAGAACAGCTCCAATGTACCTTAGCATAGATTCTATAAGTGTCTGGAACTCTACTGGGGGGATGCATCACCATTCTTCCATGAGAAATTCCATCATTTGGTGTTTTGTTGATGGTGGTGGAAAACACCACAATCTGTCTCAGGCGCCACTCCAGAATCTCCCATCAGTGTTGAGTTGGGTTGAGATCATATGGCATGGCATATGGCTTATGTCGTTTTCATGCTCATCAAACCGTTCAGTGACCACTCGTGCCCTGTGGATGGGGGCATTGTCATCCTGGAAGAGACCACTCCCATCAGGATAGAAATGCTTCACCATAGGATGAAGGTGATCCTCAGAATGGCTTTGTAATTATTGCCATTTACCTTGGCCTCTAAGGGTTGAGTGGACTTAAACCATGCCAGGAAAATGCACCTCACACCATAACAGAGCTGCAGAACCCTTCATTTACTGAAGTGTTTCCTTTATTTTGGCAGTTACCTGTGTGTATGCAGTACATACGTATATACAGAGTTAAACAACATCGCAAGATGTGCTGTCATTGAAATTACCAAAAAAGTTCTGCATAGTACTTATAAATAAATAATGAATAATTATTCAATTTAAGGACACATTGCATTGCTGTTGTACTGGACCAGACCCCTGGTTGTAATAAGTATATTTTATTATTTTATTCTTGGATTGTGCAATGGAGCGTTTTCCAAACGGAGAGCTGGGGAATCCATTCTTCTTTCCCCACGTGCAATTAGACGCTGACAGTAAACATATGGCGAAAATAAGAAGCAGGAACATTTTCATTCTGGGTCATGGCTAAAGCACGGCTCTTATTGTCTTACTGGTGGTGACCGGTGTTCTTATACATCCCAAGAAAGCATTACTATCCAACAGACCAATCAATACCCCGCTACATCTCTCTGTATGTGCAACCGAGCCACGTTTTCTTCCCCAAACTTTTTCTGCCAGTAACGAATGCCAGGTATTTTAATCCGTCGATATTACAGGCCTGATGGGCTGAGCATTCCTTTATATTGAGGTACGGGTTTCTGAGAAGCGTGTGCGAGGCGTCCTTTGCGTGCGTGTACTCGCCTTTGTGGACACAAGCGTGGGGCGCGGAGGTGGGGGGTCGGGGGTCCCTGCCCTGTCCTGTCTGGACGATGACCTTCTGGCTGCGCCGCGTGTCTCACACCTGTTTCGTCGACCTGTCATGTGCGGGCCCCATCAAACCTGGCCCGAGGTTTACAAACGACAACAACAACAACAACAGCGGCGCGGGAACGCGCGGTGTAACGCCTCGGAGGGGACACCGGGGGGGTGTGGAATAGTGGAATAACAGGAGAGAAGAGACCGGCACTCCGTCAGAGAGAGCGAGAAGGGGGCAGCACGGGGACGGGGGAATAGAGCGGGGGATTAGGGAGAGAAGAAGAGGGATTAGCCCCCGTGAATAGCGCAGTGGCTGCCGGGGCTAATGTTCACCCAGCGGCAGGCGGGTTGTGTGTGTGTGTGTGTGTGTGTGTGTGTGTGTGTGTGTGTGTGTGTGTGTGTGTGGGTGTGGGGGTGACACACACACACACACACACACACACACACACACACACACACACACACACACACACAAGACGGCAGGTTAAAGAGGGGCGTCCAGTGGCAGATGTTGTTGGTTTAGCTGAAGTACATCACAGTGTGAAAACACTAACCCCGGTGCGCTCGCGCGCGCTAAAGTCTCATCTCACGGGGGCCTCTCTTACCTACAGCCCCGCCCCGCCCCACTCCCAGGCCCGATTCTAAACAAACAAACACCTTTTCAAACAAAATCCTTCAGGTACAGGGTTTGGAGATGATCCTTAATTCGGTTACAGCTCCCAAATTAAGGATCCGGGCAACAATGAGCAAAAAAATGACACGAGGGGCCGCTTTTCCAAAAAGCGGGCTGAGACGCTGACGTGTAATGGAATTAGAGGCGATGTCTAGGGCTCCTGCTGCTATTCCCCCGGCCGTATACAGAGAAGAGATTGGAGGGGAGGGGAGGGGGAAGGAATGGAAAGCGGATTCTGACCTAGATGGTCTTGGCTGAGCCATCTCCGAGCCAAAGCAAGATGGAGTGAGGCTTGGGAGACCGAGATGAAGGAGCAGCAGAAGAAGAAGAAGACGAAGAAGAAGGGAGGGGGGGGGAAAAAAGAAATTGAAAATCTCAGACCATAATTGCGGGTTGTAAACATAATGAATTACAGTGGGGCTGTCAGCAGAGCGGCGCAGCGGTATGGGGGGAGGAGGGGGGGGGGGCAGTAAATCCCGTCTGCTCGGGTCCCGCTGACATCCCTGCAGGGACGTTATGGAGGAGTCCCGGTCGGACCGTTCGGCTTTGAGGCTCGGGGGTTTGGCTGCGGCGGCTCCCTGCTCCGGCCTTCTCCGTTTTCCGCCGCGGCGGTGACCGTCTTCCGCCCGCGAGGCCGAGCCTTCAGAAGCCCCGCCCCATCCGCCGTGCCCCCCGTGCTCATCGTCCTCTTAAAACCGCCCCGTAGGAAAGGGAGGAATAATCGCTTCGATTTATTGTCTTTTGGAGGCTGATTTCATGTTTCGCGTTCTCGTGTATCAGAATCGGGAATAAAAACGTCACTGGCGTTCTTTATGGCTGTTTTGTTCTCCGTGACTTTAGAGTGAAGTAACGGGGCTCGTATGACTCCCTAACCGCGAGAGCGAAGGTCGCGAAGGAAGCTGTGGGAACAGACCTGTACGAGGAGGAGTGGACTTTATGCCTGAAAGACAGTATTTTTGGAAACCCTCGTGGATCATTCGTAAGCCCCTCTGATCCTCCCTTGTAAGGGTCGTGAAGAGTGGGCGTGGGCGCGTAGCGTTCTCCCACACTCCCCACGTCCCACCAGACCGTCGTTAATACTTTCAATTAATTTATAGTGACGCGGCCTGCCCTTCCCCTCCGCCCCTCGCCGACCTCAGTCTCTCTCACGCACACACACACGCACACGCACACACGTGCATGCACACACACGTGCACACACACGCATGCACACACACACACACACACACACTCACTCACGCATGCACGCACGGACACAAAAACACACACGCATGCACACACACATGCACACAAACCCACACACACTTATGCATGCACACACACACAAACGCACGCACACACACACTTATGCATGCACACACACACAAACGCACGCACACAAACACGCATGCACACACACAAACCCACACACACACACACACACGCACGCACACAAATACACACACACATGCACGAGCGCGCGATCAGTTCGCATCCCCGTGGATGTCTCAGCGTGTGTCCATCCCCCTCTAAACATCACCTTTGACAAACAAAGGCAGGAGCGTGTTCCCAAATTTCCTGTGAGGCAGGACCGTCAGCTGGGGATTATTATTGTTTATGTCTCTGCCCGGGCCGGGCTCCTGGGCCCCCCCGCCCCAGCCCCAGCGCGCTCCCCGGCGCCCCCATGATGGATGACCATTAAGGCAGCTTATTGGAAAGAGCCTGATTTATAACCCTGCTCTGCCTCCGCCTAATGGCTTCATTTCTCTCCACCGCCACATGATGTCACAGCCAAGGTCATTCCGCCAACGGTCCTTTGTTGTTGTTGTTGCTCGCTGATGACTGGGGGGGGGGGGGAGGTTGGGGGGGCTGGGTTTAGAGCAGGGGGTCTCCATGGCGTCGTGCGTGCCCCCGCGCGCGTTTGTGTGCGTCCGAGCGCACGTCGCGTCCAAGGTGTGAGACGAGCTCTTTGGCACATCCCTGTTTTTGTTTAGGTTCTCCTCCGCTCCTCTCCTCTCGTCTCCTGTCCGTCTCTCCTCCTCCTCCTCCCGGCTGCTGCTGGGAAAGCGCGGCAGACAGGAGATTAAAAGCCGGGCCGCTCGCTCAGCCTGTCAGGGCCGAAGGGGGCTGTTTTACGGCCCTCAGCAGGGACATCTATTACTCACAGCTATTTCAAATGAGCGACATCAAATATATACTGTTCCTATTACTGCCCCGATCAATAAAAACGTCATTAAGGTAGTAAAAGTTGCTGATTTTAGTGAAGCCCAAACAAAATATTTAATTTTCTCTCAGAGAGTTAGTGCGAGCGGCCAGGAAACACACACACACACACACACACACATACACACACACATTATGGTGGACTGGGGTTGCACCCTTGCTAAATCATTTATCTTACAGATTCATTTAGTTTCACACACTATATTTCCCTCTCGCCCATTGATTTCTCATCAGTGTTTGTCATAAGCTGTTCCATCAAAGTGGGAAAATATGGCCACAGTCCGACAGCAGTGGACAAATGGGGGGAAATTCATTAAGAGCAGAGCTGACGGCACATTGAACTGGGTGATGGCCGTGCATATTTGATTGTATTTGTCTGGGTGTTCCTGTTACTTTTTAATAACTTTATTTCTTTCTTTTCTATATTTCTTTCTTTTCTATATTCCTGTCTTTTAATTTTTGTGACCGTATTTCACTTTTTCAAGAATGATTTTAATGTTTCTTTTTGACAGTGGTATATATATATATATATATATTTATATATATAATATGCACCTTTCTTGCATGTATGGGTAATTAAGTGCGTGGACGTGTTGCTGTCAGAGTTAACTCTCATTAGTGTGCCTGACTCTATATGTCTTTGACTACATGTTCATTAATTAACTAAGGCCTGATATATAAAAACCAATAATCTCAATTATAAAGGAATTGTGCCCTTTCTTGCACACCATACACATTCAGTAATTAAAAAAATAATCTATTTAATGTCGTTTTGATCTTTGGTAAGAAATACCGGTCTTTTGCTTCTAAATTGCTTCACCTTAATAGAGCGCAAGTTGCTTTGTCAAAATGCTGCTGGCAGCAGAATTAACTTACATTATGTTATCTCGCAATTAATATCCGTTCTTTTTCGCGAAGCACGCCTTACTTTGCAAAGATGATGCTGGCGGCAGAACTAACGTACATTACATTACCTTACAATTAACATTCATTATTCTTTTTGTATGAAAAAAACACCTGCACATTAAGTGCAAACTAAACCAGGATTACGACCTTGCTTTTGTCGATTAATACCCCATAAGGACATATCACTCAAAAATCTTTTTGTTTAAGACATAACTTATAAAATACAGCTTTTACAGTTCAGGCATTTAGACACTCTTATCCAGATAGACTCACACAGTTTAACATTTCTTTACATACAATCCATTTATACAGCTGGATATCTACTGAAGAAATTCAGGTTAAGTATCCTTTGCTCAAGGGTACACCTGCAATACCCCCACCTGGGAATCGAACCTGCAACCAACTGCACTGCTGTCCATCAGCTTTCGCTGTCTGAGAGCAAGGTGCCCCTAAGCACACACTGTCCTGGTGGAATGAGGCAGGTTAGTGGTTACTCATTAACTCACCTCTCCAGCAGTTCTCAGGACCGTCCGGCCTAACATGACGTGTTTAATTGTAGCGCAAACACAGGAGCTGCAGAAGCGTGACTTTTTTTTTACGGCCACTTAGCAGACGCTCTTATCGAGAGAAATTTACACACTTTAGGCTACATTTCTTTACATACAATCCCTGCGTACAGCTGAGTATTTTACTGACGCAATTCAGGTGAAGTACCTTCGCTCAAGGGTACACCGGCAGAGCCCCGCCTGGGGATCGAACCTACGACCACTGCGCTACAGGCCCAGATCCTTAACTGTTATGCTGCACCGCCCCGCCCATCAGCTTTCACTGTCTGTGAGAGCGAGGTGCCGCTAAACACACTGTCCTGGTGGAATGAGGCAGGTTAGTAGTTACTCATTAACTAATTAACTCACCTCTCCAGCAGTTCTCAGGCCTGCCATGAGATGTTTAATTGCAGTGCAAACACAGAAGCTGCAGAAGCGTGATTTATACGTGATGGGCAGTGCGCTGGGCTCTGTGTGGTTGGAACGCTCAGATCCAGGTAAAGATAGGGAGCGTGAAGGTGGGGGCCTCTCGGGCCTGTTGTTGGTGGGGGGCAGTGGCCTTAGGGGAAGGTTCCTGCTTTGATGGCTGCCACAGGACATCGCTGTGTTCAGCAGGTGAGCAGTGTACACCTGTATACCCTTGTAGCACAGTGTCTTAGTCCGCGCTGATGTGTGACTGTCGTGTTTGCCCTTCTCCGCGTGGAGGAGATGCTCAAACGCTGTCTCAGTTGCTGATGGCTGGTTTAAAAGCGTTTAATCTAGTGAAGCCCAGCATGAAGACAGTACTTTTTGTCATTTTGAGGTCGGTCACTCGTGGTGATTTTTTTTTACTTAAGCCAAAGTATAGAAAAATGATGTCCAGCTTGCATCTTCAACAGTTTCTTTGTCCTTGCCGTGTCATTTGTATTGCTCTAAAATAAACAGATCCATGTCGTGCTTTTCATAAATCACCCCCCGTTATCAGACAAAGACACTGTGTGAAACACATTACCCATGTCTCCATTTCTCACAGGCTTCTCCCCGTACCCCTTTAGAGGAAACGTGGACCCCAGGTACTCTGGGGCGTGGTTTCAACCTTGAGTCTACAGTTCATAAAACCTCAGACCACCATACTTTGCCCTAAAGTGGAGTTTTTTCATATGCATTGGGGGGGGCAGATCTTCCCCAGTCCAATTACCATGAAATTCTTCCATGATCCTCTTTAATAATAATAATAACCCTCATTTATATAGCACTTTTCATCACAGAGCGGTCTCAAAGTGCTTAACAGAAAAGCAAAAGAAAAGAAAAACTGAAAACAAAGCAAAACTAAAATTACTATAATGTTCCATGTTCGGTGTGAGTATTTTATGGCTGAATACTGTTCTGGCCGTATCGTAGCTGCACATGTCACACCGCGTGACGTATTTACGCCTCTTGCGAGACCGGGTTGGACCCAGAGGTAGCGCAGTCTCCTTATTCACGTCTGCTGCCGGCCCATTCGTCTTAGAGCAGGGGAACAAGGGGCTTGATGGACGACCGAGCCCTCGCTCAGTATGCGACTGGCGCAAGCGATATACATTTTGTGAAATATTTTATTGAAGTCCCGTCGCGCCCTGGCAGAACAGTGTGTAACCTCACGTGTGACGCATGGAGCCTCACTGTCCTGACTGCGCGGTCAGGAAGACATTGCATTGTGCTACGGGGTTGGGGGTTTTAGGTCAATTGTATACAGGTAACTGTCAAAATAATTTAACGCCAACATAAAGTGTTTTAATAGGGTGTTGGGGCACCGCGAGCCGCTAGAACGCCTTCAGTGCACCTTGGCATAGATTCTACAGGTGTCTAGGACTCTATTGGAGGGATGCAACCCCATTCTTCCACAAGAAATTCCATGATTTGGTGCTTTGTTGATGGTGGTGGAAAACGCTGTCTCAGGCGCCGCTCCAGAATATCCCATAAGCATTCAATTGGGTTGAGATCTGGTGACTGAGACGGCCATGGCATGTGGTTTAAATTGTTTTCATGCTCATCAAACCATGTAATGACCACTCGTTTTGTGGATGGGGCATTTGCATCCTGGAAGAGGCCATTCCCCAAATGCTTCACCATAGGATGAAGGTGATCACTCAGAATGCCTTTGTATTTATTGGTGTTTACCTTGTCCTCTAAGGGGTTGAATGGACCTAAACCATGCCAGGAAAATGCACCCGACACCATAACAGAGCCGCCAGAACCCTTCATTTACTCAAGTGTTTCCTTTATTTTGGCAGTTACCTGTAAGTGTTTAGATGCTGGAAAATGTTGAAAACACTCCAGCTGATCCCTGAGAATATTCAACAAAACATGCTACTAACCAAAACACCAACTGTAAGAATTGTATCTTGTTTTCAATTTTAAAAATCCGTCCGTAACCTGCATAAACTGCACCAGTGTCTAAAGGGGTCAGGTATGCATAACGCTTATTTGAGGCAGGTCTGTTATTCATGCACCGCAGGCGTTATTTCCCATGGTTCCCATGCACACGCTGAGTAAATGTTTGTGTCTTGGCTGAACTCCTCGTTCCAGTGCTCCCCGCGAGTGAGTGCCTGTATCGCGGTGACGGCTCCAGATTGATGCGATTCATTTCGGGGAATGGCCCCGTAAAAAACAGTGCCCTGACCGCGGGCCTCGGTCTCCTCCCGGGCGTTCTGACACGGTTACAGCGCCGCGCGCTCCCCCGGTCCTCCGCGCTGCGCGTGTGCAGGCCAGCCGTGATGTCACACCAGCGCCGTCTGGCCTTTTTAATCATCGCTGCCTCTCTGTTCTTTTAAAGACGTTTCAGCACAAATGCAGGAGCAACGCTGCACACAGCACTGGGCTGATTTCCGTCTGACCCGTCTGTGTGGGAAAGTGTTTGTCCCCAGTATGATGATGATGGTGATGATGGTGATGGTGATTATTTATTATTATTATTATTATTATTATTATTCCACTCCCACAGCGATATACAGTATCTCCTGATCCACTCCCACAGCGATATACAGTATCTCCTGATCCACTCCCACAGCGATATACAGTATCTCCTGATACACTCACACAGCGATATACAGTATCTCCTGATCCACTCCCACAGCGATATACAGTATCTCCTGATCCACTCCCACAGCGATATACAGTATCTCCTGATCCACTCCCATAGCGATATACAGTATCTCCACTCCCATAGCGATATACAGTATCTCCTGATCCACTCCCATAGCGATATACAGTATCTCCTGATCCACTCCCACAGTGATATACAGTATCTCCTGATATACAGTATCTCCTGATCCACTCCCACAGCGATATACAGTATCTCCTGATATACAGTATCTCCTGATCCACTCCCACAGCGATATACAGTATCTCCAGACGCAGCTCAGCGTAAGCATCCCGCTCAAAGGTGCCCGCAGGGGGACCCAACCTGCCATCTCTGGCTTAGAAACCACTTCCTCTTCCTTTACCCGCTATGAGCTGCTGTATGTGTTGCCCAGCGCATGTTACACGGCGCCAAGGTCTACACGTGAGAGGGTTTGCTGTCGTCTTTCTGATTGACTTGATGCAGAAATATGCGGATCTCAGGGATGCAACGATCGAATTTCAACATGCGTGCTAACGGAGGCCGCGAAAGCTGAATATTTCTGATTGTGTCACGACAGCTGACATGACACCGTGTGCCACTGCCCGCCAGAGTGTCTGAGGAGCCGACATATTGGTATTCCTGCCCCTGGCATCCAAACGGCCATTTTCCATCTGCCTTCTGGCAGTAATGGCATTTTGAATCAGCCGTAATTATTGCATGATTTACCCAGCTTCAGGTATCCATAATCACATCCACATTTGCATGTGTGCATACCTTTCTAGCATATATTTAAAAAGTATATATATATATATATATATATATATACAGTATATGTGTGTGTGTATGTACTAAATATATATGTACGTGCTGTATGTTTGCCCCTTGCAAATAAAACAATGTTCGCTATAAAACAAATCTCTCTATGAGAACAGTGGACTCATTTCCCTAGCTGTTTATTTCCCTTGGTATTTAACGGGGGGAAACATCAGCTGCTAATGGGGTTTAGTGCGAGCCCTAACACACAGCTCCCGTTCCAGCCTTTAAATATTGCATGGAGCTCATTTTCCGTGGCGGGGAGGGAAGCCGAAAGCCACTCCTCTCTGGGGCGTATTTAGGGGGCGGCGAGCGAGCCTTGGATTGATGCGTCCTCACCGAACGGCTTGGCCCGCGAGGCAGAACTCCCCCAAACCTGTCCCGGGTCACGGGAAACGCCCCCTGTACCGCCACTCATCCATCATGCCGTCACTTTAATTTAGATGCTGCTACCTGTTTTAATAACATTCATTTGAGGGAAAAAAGAGGATATTGCGAGTGCAGAGATCCGGGGGATATCCTGCAGGCTACCTCACGGTTTAACCCTTAACAGGCCGTGTGGTGTGGTAAAACCCTGGCAAATGCCAGTCCTCTGCTTACAATATTTGTAGGGGAGAAAAGAAAGACACCATTTTCATGGTGTTTGTGCTCCTCAAAGCTGGTCAGTTTTCCATGCGTTCCATGGAAATATTCTGGTGAAATACAGTAACTTCATTTTATTTAGTATTAAGACAATTACCACTGTGCGCTGTTGTGACTTGTAGGAAAGCTACGTAGATGTAGGGGTTTACCACACGCGTTTCAGTGTGAAATAATTCCTTTGTTCTTCATATGCACCTCGCGATCCACCTTAACCCCTCATTTGACCCTCCAGTGGTTCCTGACCCGCAATCTGGGAGCCACTGTCCTAGTCCCACAGTGATGACCTCACAAAAGATTCCTCTGCACCTACTGTCTGCCCTCTCTACTGTTGACTCCAACACAATCACTTCCTGGAGGACTAAACCGCAGCAGAGTAGATAATGTCCCTGTGTATTCCTGTTTTTCAAGATTACACGAGAAACAGGCTAATCTTATACCGGGTGGGTTCAGGGTGTCGCTACAACAGTGTGGGACAATTCTTCGAATAACTCAACAACTCTACGCTGTTGTCTCCTGCAAAGGCCGCCTAGATTAAAGGACAAAACAACGAAACAACAAGAGCATGTCGTTCCAAAGAACTTGGTGTGCTTAGCCCTTTGAGCAGTGCTGTCACAGTGCGAGGTTTATTCTAGAACACGCCGTAACATTCTAGTTGTTTCTAATCAATGACATCACAATGGCTGATGGCATCTTCAGAGAACTGTACAATTCCAGAATAGAACCCTGTGAATTAGAACTGGAATCCTCGAAGGACCCACCCCACAAAGGGTTAAGCCAATCTCAGGCTGTGTTCGAAACCGTTCCCTATTCCCTAAATAGTGCACTATATAGTGTGTTCGCCAATTTGTTCAACACACTATAAAGTGCACTATTTAGGGAATAGGGAACGGTTTTGAACACAGCATCAGTGTGCATCCAGGCTGTGCCCGTCGAGGTGATGTGGAGAGGTAAAATGGCTGCCACTCGCGGCGTCGGTACCACAGGGCGCGTTCTGGCCGCGGCCTCCTTCACTCTCAGCCTGAGGCCCGGCGGGGGTGCGGTGGGGTGGGGTGGGGTGGGGGGTTAACCAGCCCGGCTGGCAGCGAGCAGAACCGCTGCATGGCAATCTCCTGTGAGTTTAGCCAGATTCAGCCAAAGCCAGTTGCCGTGCTCTGCTCCCGGGAATCATCCCCTGATTCGATTACTCCCGTGCTCAGCTGGAGGAATTAAGTTACCAGTCCTAATGCAATTCTCCAGAATGCAATTCTGCCCCCTCCGTACACAGCAATGCCCAAGCCGGCTGCCACATTGTGAGACTCCGTTTCATGCGCTACCAACACAAACAAATAACAACCGGAGAAGTAGGGAAAGCAGATGCTCGATGTAATTGGCCGGTTTAGAGTGACCCACGCATATGAGCTAAAAGTATTGGGATGCATTGATTTTTTTTTTTTTTCTTAATTTTTCTCTTTTTTTTTTTTATGTGGCGCCATGAAAATGAGGCCTGTCCGGGGATTTGGACTCTTCGGTAATCGAATGAAACGTGAGCTGGAGGAGCAGGAAGAACTTGTTCTGCGGGAAAAACAATCAGGCTTCGCAAAAAGGGCATCAGAGGTTGCTCCTCGCTGATGAGACGCAGAAAACAGTTTGAAATTGTCACAGCAAGTGTCTCGTGCGGATTGGGCGAATTCCGCAGAAAGGGCTCTGTGCCTGGTTAAAGATGGATGGTTCCTGTATGGAACAGCTCCTGCATTGTCAGGCAAAGATGACAACAACACCTACAGGAATTATTTCTGTGGTATTCAAGAGAGCTGAGGTTTAGTTTTCCGTCTGGGATAGAATTACATTAAAGCAATACACAGTTAAGTTGGTATCGGGTTAAATTACAACAACAACAAAAACACACTATATATAATACTATATATACCTAATATAGGTATATGCTTATGTGAGTTTGTCCGAAACACATGGAGAGTTGATTTCTGTATCCTTATTTCCTGACAAAATCAGGACATACAAATATTTTTGTATGATTTTGCAATTATACAAAATCCTACATCATTTTGAATTTGTATGACTACGAAATCATACTCCATACAAAACATAGACTAGTGTAGCAGCACAGAAAAAACAAAAAAAATACTGAAGGGGTCGTCCCAATACAACCTGTTTAATTAAACCAGTTATGGCAATCGATGGGCATCCTCGCGTGAAAACACATGGCCAAAGGTGAGGCGAATCTGCTGAACTGCACAAACTGAAGAGGGAAAAATAACGGCAATATAGTGATTAATTAAAACAATAAGCAAAGTTATTGAGGAGTTATTGGAAGTTACTTGTGTCTGCATACAGGGAAATGCGCACGATCCTCTCATTCCTTTGACAATACCTGTTCTGTAAGTTCTTATGATATCAACCTGCCTACAGTCGCACATAATAGTAACATAACATAACAAAAGAAAGTACTAAACAAAATACAGTATATTATTTGTGCTAACAGTGTTATTTAACAATTCTAAGATAAATGATTTAACCAAATGTGGAGAATGAAATGGAGTACTGTAGTACTGCCTTACTGGTAATACAGTAAATACAGGGGGGAAACATTTGTGAAAGGAAGTTTAACATTGTTAAATTTCATAGTTATAGTATCAGTTATACACTGGCAATTCATTTACTTGTGAAATCCTCGAACAGACGAAACCATTTTTGTGCATTACAAGCAGGGTTGGAGCAGACATGCTAGCGCCGTTTCCCGCCGTTTACGGAGAGCTTCCTGTCTGAAAGGGAAGCGCACGCTGACGTAGAGGCTGCCCAGCCACAGTGAAGCGCGCTCTGTGCGCGCAGACTGCCTGAATAATGGGCCTCTTCGCTGTAAATGTCAGCTCCCTAAATCATAGGGAACCTAGCTGCCCTGGTGGAGAAGGCTTCATCACAGCTCAAACCACAGTCTACCGTTTAATGCGCGCATGTTGTTTTAAAATAAAATCATTAAAGCCAGCCTGGATCCCCTTCCTTGGAGGAAACGGAAAGTCGTGGTGTGAAAGTTGAAACGACAGTAGTTTTATTTTTCTTCTGCTGAACAAGGGAGAGAGTGATAAGGAGGGAGCTCGGGAGAGTGAATGTGGAGTATTGTTTGAGACACACCTGGCAGGATTCCGATTAACGCTCCAAGCCGAGTCCGCCGGTCGTACAAAAAGCGTGTTTCTGCGGAGACGTTTCTCTCTGCCGCGGAAATCTTAGACGGTAGGAAAATAGCGGGGCGAGGAACTAACTGATAGTTTGGCACCACGATAAATTGTAATGGGACTTATTCCGTTGGTTTTTCGTCGTGAACGGCTACTGAGAACGGGATTAGAGGGGTTATTGAATTGTTTTTTTATGTATATTCCAATTGGCTAAATTGAACATTTCGATTTCTGGTACCGCTAATGAGCCCCATGCAGGAATCAGAAAGTGCACCAAGACCCATCTTCATCAGTTTGGCGGGAGATGCCATCTGTCACGGGCTAAAAAATACGAGGGTCCAGACCAGCAGTGAAGTTCGGATGAGTAGCTACCTTCTCACAATCTGTGTTTTTCCTCTTTTCTCCGCCTAACTCTTCCCAGGCAGATCAGTCAAAACAATCGAATAGATTCCTTCTTCCCTGCCTTTTTACTGTCCCGTCTGGACGATTTATGGACCACAGCAGCTGAACTTACTCTAATCTAATATATGTCTGTGCATTTTATGTAGCGTATATATTTTTATCCTCATCTCTCGTCTCATAAAATATGCCACATTCCTTCCCCCCACACACTTTTTATTCAGCGCTGTTTCGTTCTGTCTAAAGGCCAGACATGGAGAGGGCGGGCAGGTAAGGTGGAGGTGTGGAACCCAACCCCCTTGTCCCACCACAGACAGCTCTCCTCTGGTGCCTTGCCCCAAAGGTGTCCTGGCAAGGGGTCGTGAACACAAAACCTCCCGGCAGGGCTGGATGCTCCCTCTGGTCCCACTGTGTGTAGTTAGATTTGAGAGTGTAGAATTATAGGCTTCTATCAATATAAAGATATATATAGTTTTGAGACAGTGTTTAGGCATCGTATAGTAGTCTAATAATATAATAATAATGTATGCCATTTAGCAGACGCTTTTATCCAAAGTGACTTACAGTCGTGAGTGCATACATTTGTCAGTATATGCGGTCCCGATGGGAATAGAACCCACGAGCTAAGCGTTGTCAGCGCCATGCTCTACCTACTGAGCCACACAGCCACACATAACCACCAGTCTAGACATGGTATAGTTTTTGAGACTGTTCTGTAGTACCTCTGTGAGGTTTAGCATGCAAATTGCTGTTTAGCAAAAGCTGTTTAGCAAAAAGACACAACAAAGAGCCTCCCGATGTCAGATAGGACCATAATTCTCAGATTTTTAATTTTCAATGGTGTCTATGAAACCCCCCCCCCCACACACACACACGAAGGCTTGATCAGGCGAGCTTCTGAACGAGCCTTAATTGAGACGTGCCCTCGTGGACTGATGCAGTTTACAAGTCGCTCATTGAATATGAAAAATCGAGTTTGGGAATGGGGGGGGGTGGCTGGGGTTGGATTGGAAAAAGGAAGAAAAATCAATGGTATGGATCAGGGTGCGGTGGGGGCCGTTTGATCTCCCTCTCCCCCCCCCCCCCCCCTCTGGGTTTATTGGATATCTGCGTGAATGATGACCTCGTCACAGGTGCTGCAATTACCTCGGCCGCTCGGGGGCGCTGACAGACGCAAGGTCTCCCGGGTCACCTGCAGGAGAGCCACAGCGTTTATTGTCAGACGTGGGGCATTGACGTAGGTGAACCCCGCCCCTCGGGCCACGCTCTCAGATGCAGTTACTCCACTCAGATAGAGGCTCAAGGCTTTCAGTGTTTAATTCAACAAACGATCTGTCATTACCCCCAGACCTGCATGAATGCCACGGCCCCCTCTGTGTAGTATTGTCCTTGGCAGTCATTAGCTAGCCTTTTCCCCTCTCTCTGTCTCTCTCCCTCCCTCTGTCTCTCTTTCCCTCCCTCCCTCCCTCCCTCACTCTCTCTTTCCCACCCTCTCCATTTCTCTCTTTCCTCCCTCTCTCCCTCCCTCCCTACCTCCCTCCCTCTCTCTTGCTCTCTCTCTTTCCCACCCTCTCCCTTTCTCTTTCCTCCCTCCCTCTCTCCCTCCCTCCCTACCTCCCTCCCTCTCTCTTGCTCTCTCTCTTTCCCACCCTCTCTCTTTCCCTCCCTCTCTCCCTCTCTCTCCCACTCTGGATGAAGTGGGGAGAAAATCCAAAGTATCCCTCTCCTCCTTCTGAAATCAGTGAACAGCGCCACCGGCGATCGGTGAGAAAGAACACAAGCCGTGCCAAGAAGAATCTCCTGAATGCGGCCGCCCCTGTGGTTGTTTATTTAAGTGCAAAAGCGATCTTGAATTGTGCGCCGCTGCAAAGGGTTTAAGTGCAACAAAAAAGTCTTAAACCTGGGGGCTTTGCTCCCCATTCATACGGATTACTTCTCTTACACCCATTTCCTGCTTCCACAGGGTTGCTGGGTTTGGAAACAGGATTTGGAATCGGCCGTCCCGTGCCACATGTACCCCTGGCCAGATGAGCTGGTGTGGGTTTTAGCTTGAACAGGGAGGATCCCCCAAAAGAGTCTACACCGTGTGACCACATACAGCGTGAAACGCCAGGACCAATGAAAATCGGTTCATTATTAAGAGTGGCTTCCAGGCAGCCAAGACCAAGGTGTGGCCGATTTGAAACCCTAACTCCTGAATATCTCAACATTCGAAGGGCCAGAGTTTCATTGTCAAAGCACAACGCGCAGCCAGTAGTCTTAATCCAGGACGGAGGCGCATTAAGTCTCGTCCTTGTCCATTCCGGTAGTTTCGTGACAAGAGACTGTAGTGCAGTAGTAAAAGAGGTTGGTTTAAGAAGAATACATTACCTGTGGGTGTGGTGAGGGTTTGGTTTCATTATGGCCAATCGGATCATCAGCTTTTTTCCCTTCAGGACTAGTGTAGGGTGATGAAAATGCAAACCAATCATCAGGCAAGAAACTTGCGCAGCACCAAATGTTTCTATTGCTATCCCCAACCCCCCTATTGTGTTGCCCAACCCATACTGACACAAACGCCTTTATTGCAGACCATGAAACTACCGAACTTGGAGGCGAGATATTCTGTTTGCAATGGACGAAACTAGCAATTACTCTACCCCCTATGTGTGTTTTCTATCCCCATCCTCCCCAAACTAGAGCCCAAAATTATTCAATTAATTATCTCATTTTTAAACACCCAAATAGTGTTGAAAAAAAAATTGTGTTGAAAGTCTGAAAAATACTGGAATATCACACCACACATTGTAACGGAGATGCCTAATCTATGCCTTGAGAGAGAGCAGTTATTACAACTACAAAATGCAACTTAGAATGTGTGATAAAAAACAAACACTTTTTTTGCTTTCGTTCCTTGTTCAGTCCGAGTATTTTAAGTGGATCTTGTCTTGATCCTTACCACCAAAGAGATATTCTAACAGATAGAGACCACCTTGGTCTTGTCTAGTCCTGAGCAGTGTGAGTTTAGCTACAGCATCTCTTCCCCCACCCCCACCCTTGCCCACTCACGCCCACTCACTCACCCGGGCCATGGAGATATCTGCCACGGGGGTGTCTGTCTCCCTCTAACCCCCCACACGCACACACTCACAAGGACATACACAAACAATTAATTTATCGCTGACATGGTGCGTGCTGCCTCAGAACTGGAGATCATTATCTTAATTGTTTCGCCTTTGTCATTAATTAACAAACCCGCGCTGACCTTGGGTATTGTTTTAATATGTCTTACAGCGACGCCTATTACTTAGAAAGCCAATTAGGTGTGCGAGAGCAGATACGACGGTGTCATATCTAACCTTAATTAAGGTGGCAAGTTTTGAAGTGCGTTCCAGATGACATAATGAAGATGTACAGGTTGGCTCCGAGTGTCAGCGCCGGCCAATGGTGTTGCAGAATGGAAAACGGAGGCTTGTGCTACGGTCGAGAGGCAAAGTGTGCAGCCCTTTCAGCGCGGGGAGAAACTTTGCTCCGCGTCAATACAGTCACGAGCGCGAGGGCTATGTTTGAGTCCACCAACACCACGAAAAGAGATGACGTGTCGGTTGCGAAGATGAGAAAAGTGGAAAAGAGTGATGATCTAATCATAACTTCAATGGTAATTTGAGGCTTTAACTGTAAGACTTTCTTTCAAAATCTCCAGACCAACGTCTTTAAAAAAATATATATTTGAGGCTTTATGATTATTTCTGCGTTAAGCACACGTTGTAAAAGGTCAGGGGGAGAACGCTGCCTTTTATGCAAGCTGTGCCGGACGAGAGGGGCCGCCGGCCGCCCCGGGGCCCCGCGACGGCGCGGCCAACCGCCAGGAAAACCAGGTCACATCCATATTCATCACCTGGGACGTGCTCGTGTAAACGCCTTTTAATTGGCCGTGACAGCGCGCGGCGTGTCGGGGAGAGAGAGCGGGCGCACATGTGCGTGTCGACGTGACCGCCCCCCCCCCCCCTTCCGTGGGTCACCCGCTGGGCCGCCCAATCAAGTCTGGGTCGGGCCGTCCTCATTGGCCCACCTGTCGTCTCAGTCTCAAATGTGCTTCAGCTTGCCAATATGGTAATGCACAAGGCCAAATTATTCAGTAGTGATATTTTTTTCAGGTTTATTTCCTGTCTGATGATTGTAGTCTACGACCCGATGTGTGTGTAACTGTTGGCTGGTTCTGCCCGCAGCGAGTTTCAAACTGAGGAACTTTGACGCGACAAGAGAGCGATTTAGCTCGCCGAGCTAAAGACTCAAGTCCCTAACTCCGGGAACTAATCGTACTCTTATCCATGTCACTCTCTGCAGCGGGCGCTCACGTACCAGAGCCCATCCGCTATGTGTGGACGTGGCAAACATCGAACCTGGGAGTTTAGAGAGGTCGAGGGGGGCTAGGTGAGGATGGGGGGTGATGGTGAGGAGGCGGTAGGGGATGAGGAGTGGGGGGGGCGATGGGCTAGACCTAAGATGTCATTTAAACTAAACTAAGTTGCCAATTTTCCTCCCAGTAGAAGACTACAGCTTTGGGCCTTTGAAGTTTGAAGCATACTGACAAACAGACCGGCCAGCGCACCGTTTAGATCCTTTTGGGCAGAGGGCGTTACTGCGGAGGCTCCAGGGGCGGCTGTTCAAAAACATCGCAGACGGTGACAGTATTTTGACGTGAGACTCAAACCCCCCGATCGCTGGCAGCCAACTTTTGGCGATGCCCACGCCCCCCTGTCTCGCAGTCGCACAGAAGTGTGCCGCTAGTCTACCTGTCTGGGGCGGTCTGGTGTCGGCGCGGCAACCCGATCCGCCTCATTCCGAGCGAGCGAGCGAGAGAGCGCCCCGCGGCGCTGCCCGGTTGCTTTAATTATAACAATGGCCCGAGGACGGGCTTCGGATTGCACATTAAGACTTCACCCAGATCTCTAATTATGATATCGGCTTTCCTCCCCTTCGAACTGGGCCGGCTGCAACAGCTTTTTCTCTCTCTTTTTTTCGTCTTTTTTTTTTTTTTTTCTCGGTGGCGGAGGTGATTGTGAGTTGAGCGAGTCTGGGGGAAGGTTTATCGTCTCCCTCTCTCCGCCAGCGGTGCCGCGCGCCAAGAATTCGCCTCCCGTCGAAGCCCGGCGCTTGCCACGGAGAGCGTGGGGCCCCCTCCTCCATCATCATTACGAGGCCCGTTCTGCCCCCGGCCCGGCCCAAGCTAAACAGCAGCGCTGCACCCTGGACGGGAGTCAGCCCGCGTAACAGGACCGGCGCGTTGCCTCTTGACGATAACCAATGTTGTTTTTACAGAAAGCCTCTGAAAAAGTGACTTAATCATTTTTCTATTTCTCACTTATTCTCACAGCATGGGAGACTCGCCGCCTTCCCAAAAAACGCTGAAGGAAAAAACTTTTCGGGGGAACATTTCCCAAAGGGAGTCCAGGGGGAAAAAAAGGGCCCTCTTAGTTTCTGGAGTGGTGCGTTGAACCTCTTAAATAATCTGATTCTGTAAATACGAACCACTGAGAATGCCATCCGACCGCACGATTTATCACATCTGAAATAGGATAAACGTATTCATCCAGAATGAACAGACGGAGCCGGTATTTTGGAGAGCCAGAGCTATTTTGAGAGCTCTGCAGTGATTTTTCTGCTTGGATTTCTGTTTTCAGCTGTGCCTTACGTTGTTTCAGGGCCGTGTTTGTCCTACATTTCTGACAGGATAACAGAGTAAAAACTCTCTAACTCTCGAGCTTGACCATAATTCCTCAACCACGTCTGTATCAGCATAACATTTGTCCCCTAAAACTTTGCTTAAGCACTGATTCATTGTACAAGATATGTATTTTTCAACCATAAACTCAGCTGATTATTCAGCTGATGACAAACCCGGAGAGTTAGGCAGGTGTACATCAGCAACACTGACCTCTAGAGGTGTGGAGGACCAGAGGACATGAAGGGTAAATACTGTCAGGTCTCAGAGGGGGTTTATTAATAGGGATGCTGTTTTGGAAAGACCATGATCACAACACAATGCAGTTATGAATAGGACCAAGGAAGAGCTGCTGAATACAAAGAAAGGGTTGTCAACCAGTGGGGGGATCAACCAGATCTTTATTGTCTTGAGTGATCTGGGCGTCTCAAGAGTGGAAGTGCTGATCTAGGATCAGTTTAGCATTTTAGCTCATAATGGATATGGTTAGACTATGGACAGGGGAAACCTGATCCTAGATCAGCACTCCTACTCTGGATGCTTTGTACATACGGGCCCTGGTCATCCCAGCAGTGCATCTAGCTCATGACTTTGTGGTCTCCTTCCAGGTCGTCAACGTCAACAGGACATTTTCACTGAGTTTAAAAACAATGTAATCCCAGTATATGCATATTACCCCCACTGTTGCTACCTGCTCACTTGGTCAGAAATAGCTGCAGGATTTATGGACCAAGCCACAGCCCCAAATCACTTACACTGCTCGATTGTGGAATGGATGCACAGTGAGAAAATTGTGGCTGCTTGCATCATAATCGAATAATCACAGGCAAACTTGGGTTTGGGAGTCATGACACAGGAGGGGGGGGCTTCTTGGAAAGGGGAGGGCCAGGCCTTGTTGCCAGTATCGGCTGTGGCACCCCCGATGGGCACTCTGTAGTACTGCAGCCGTATAAATGATTTCTCATTTACTCCAGTGTTGCCTTTTATTTCGGCAGTTACCTGTAGCAAACACCTTCAAACGAATACAGGCGCACTGGTTCCTCTACAGCACATCCGGGTCGCTGTGCTCATCCTTGTGTTTGTGTTTACGGGCATGTGCCCATGTTCGCCCCCTTCACAAATCTGTCATCGTGGTGGTGTCTTGCAGAGAGGCACTCCTATTCCCCAGCCCTTACAGAACAGCTTTAACTTTAGCTTTAATAAGGCAGGCATTACATTACATTACATTACAGGAATTTAGCAGACGCTCTTATCCAGAGCGACTTACAGTTTACATTTCTTTACATACAATCCATTTATACAGCTGGATATTTTACTGAAGCAATTCAGGTTAAGCACCTTGCTCAAGGGTACAACTGCAGTGTTCCACCTGGGGATTGAACCTGCAACCTTAACGTTACAAGCCCAGCTCCCTAACCATTATACCACACTGCCTGCCTGACAATGACACCAATTGGCTTGGGAAAGCGAGGCTCAACGGCAGGGGGTTGGTGCTTTGGAAGTGCCACTTGAATTGTCCCGACCCCCCCTTCCCCTTCCTCGCCAACCCCTAACTGCTCTTCAGACAAGGCCGCAGCGCACTAACAGCTCTTGAGACTAATAAAAACGGGAGGGTGACAGGAGCCCTTAACTAACTGGACCCTCTTCCTGGGGACTGAGCGCTCCCCTTTAAGGCCTGATGGCGTCTCTCTGCCTCTTTCTTCTTTTTCTGGAGCGCATGTCGTCACAAGGTCTGAACGTGAACCAGCGCTGAGTGGTATTAACCAGGGTGGCGGCCATGTTTAAGTGGTTTACATGGGAAGGCTCTGGCCCCACGCCCACAGTTATCCTTATAACAGCCCGAGGGTGATGCATTGTCCCTGAAGAGATGGGAATGCTGGGAGACGGTCCCTGTCATGGGTCATTGGTATGTATCCCATGCTTACAGTAAGTAGCTCTGATTGTAAGCCTATCATTGACGTTTAGCTACAACTTCAGTTAACGCTAGTGATCAGAGAATAAGGTGTTGTGACACAAAAAATGGGTGGAGCTATAATTAAGCTGTCAACTTGTTTGATCCAATCAAAATGTTTTACTCTACACATGAAAACACAATGATTGGTTGGAATCAGTGAGTTGCTGGTAGCATATGGTAGCTCCACCCATTTTTGGTGTCATGGTACCTCATTCACCAATGACTACTAATCAAACCCACCATGGCTGAGTGCAGTGCCTGGCAGTTGAGCTCTATTGGATGCTACAATAGTCAATCCCAAAATAGGGCTACTGCCACCCTTTAAATTTAAGTTTAAGTTTTTCTATCTTTACATTTCAAGCAAATATGATGGGAATCAACTTCTGTTCTGTTCTTTTCATCACCGTGACAGATGGATTAGCATGATCCCTGTACATCAGGATGCCACAAAATGCAGTTAATTATAAACTTGCATACTCTTTATCAAAGAAGTGTATAAACTTTGGAATTTTACCATTTTGTTGTTTTTGGTGAATTTTTACCATGTGGTTCTGTGTGGCTCAGTAGGTAGAGCATAGCACTGGAAACGCTTAGGTTGTGGGTTCAATCCCCACTGGGACCACATATACTGAAAAAATGTATGCGTTCACTACTGTAAGTCGCTTTGGATGAAATCGTCTGCTGAATGGTATATACATATATACATATACCATTTTAAAGTTTAGGAATAAGACCTAAAACTAGTAGCTCAGTTGCAGCTATAGCTCTTATGGTCACATAGATTTGAAAATGCTACCAGGTGTGAACTTATATTAATACAAACTAGCAGTGAGTGAGACACTGCCTGCTGTCCCTTCAAAACTTTACTATAAAAGGAACAGGCACTTGTATAACACGTCTGTGCTCTTTCCTGCAGGCACCAAGGTCAGCGTTTCTGGTCGATGGAACTTTTTCTCATCCTTGCCCTCATCCCCAGTTTTTTTGTGTGTTGTTTTACAGCCTGTGATTTTCACTCCCTTGCCCTTCTCCTCTGCCTATACGATCTGATTAAGAATTTCACAGAACACCATTTATGTAAATGTAATTAGAGGAGAAACGCGATAGCGAGATGCGGGGTGCAAAAGGAAATGTATTACTCCGAGGAGGTTCAGCTCAGAAGCATTCAATTAAAATATTGTGTTTCTCCAGATTTAATCTAAACCCAATAAATTACAAAAAGGCAAATGCTCCGAGCACAAAAGGGCTGTCAGCGCTGTGACTCTCAGGCCTGGAAACGTTTGACTTTTAGAGCCCTGGATGAGCACGGGCTGAGGCTCCTGACAGCGACTTGGTACGGTGCCATTCCGGCTCAGCCAGTCACTTAGGCGGTACCATTCTGGCTCAGCCAGTCGCACGTGGTGGTGCCATTCCGGCTCAGCCAGTTGCTCGTGGTGGTGCCATTCCGGCTCAGCCAGTCGCTCATGGTGGTGCCATTCCGGCTCAGCCAGTTGCTCGTGGTGGTGCCATTCGCTCGTGGTGGTGCCATTCCGGCTCAGCCAGTCGCTCATGGTGGGGTGGCTAAGCGAGCAGTCAGTGGGGTAGAAGTGGATGTAGTACCACAGTGGGAACCTCTGGACCTAAATGGAGCTTCAAAAGCCAGCGAGCGAGGCGTCGATTTCACGGCGACCACGCACTCTGAAGTCTGTCCACAATTGCGGGCATGAACCCTCCACACATCTCCCGTCTCCCCCCCCCTTGTAACCCAAGTACTGATCCTGAAGGTTGTGTGGTGCTTGTCAGACCCACTGTAAGACTCAGAGCCCCCTCAAAACAAACTTTCCGGGGCCCCCAGGTGGCGTTCAATTCCCCGGCTGCATCAGTCCGGCTCTGGCCGGGAGTACCGCTAGGGGGCAGCAATTGTCTGTCCGCCCCAGGGAGGGGGGAGGGAAGCCGGCATGAGCTGGCTGCAGAGAGCTTCTCTGGCTGTATCAGAATCGCGGTGGGGGGGTAGTTGGAATAATAAAAGGGTACAATTGGCCACCAAATTGGGAGGAAAAAAAGGAAAAATAATCCCTTTCCAGCTGGACAGCTCTTCTGCTTTATTAGCAGCATCCTGTGGTTACTTACTAACTTTAGTAGAAATATATTAGACGTAACTCTATATGTTACATGTTGCCTTTAGCATTTATCATTTTTATGCTCATTTTATCGCTTGCTGTTTCATAGTCTCTAAAACGTCCTTCGGATGAGACGCTAAACCGAGGTCCTGACTCCCTGCGGTCATTAAAGATCCCGTGGCACTTTTCGAAAGAGCAGGGGTGTTAACCCCTGCCGTCCTGGTCAAATTCCCACAAAAAACGTGTCTCTCTACATCTGGCCACCTAATCATCCGCTGCATCTGATTGGCTGCACAATGCCCTGCATCCCCCTCCTCCTCCCCCACTTTGATTCCCCAGGCCGTCACTGCAAAAGAGAAACGAGTTCTCAGGTGACCTACCTGGTTACATAAAGGGTAAATACATAAATAATACAATTCCCCATGGGCTCTGGTGCACTCGAAAGAGGAAGATGACTGTAAATGCAGCCAGCTTTTGCAGGCATTTGGATGTGCTGAGTATTTGAAATCAACCTCGGAAGGGTTCTGACATTCCATCTGGACACTTTCCCTGTTTCCCTGTTTGAGTTATTCATATTAATTGAGTCTGTCCAAATTCTTATTTTTTAAAAATTTGAACTCAAAAATATATTTATGTAAAAATATAACATGTTTTGAATTCACTAGATGCCAGAGATGTGCTTATGTACTTGTTTCACACAAAAAAACACACGCACACAGACACAGACACATGCTTGTGGACACACAAACAGGCACACACACACGCACACCACACACACACACGCATACATCTCCCACAGCTGGGCTCTTTCACACAAAAATAACTTCATAACTTTGTTACTCTTGCAGTTTCCTGTGAGGCTGGAGGTGATATCAAGCATACCGGTGTGTATAACTTCTCAGTTTTACAAAACCAAGACCTCGCTGTCAAATGGGAATGAATTGTCAGATTAACCCATCATCTGACAATTGTGCCGCAGGTAAAATCAGGCTATGTCTGAATTTCACTTGCACGCAGCTACATGAAATGCTGTGAATACAAATGTAGCTTCCTCATTTTTTTGTGCAAATTAATTCATAGTTCATCATTCAAATACATATCACAAATAATGTATACCTTCTAAAAAATAATTCCTACACCATTCAACGAGTGTATTTTGTGGCAATAAAAAGTTTTGCCTCGTAATCAAAAGTCATTTGCATGTAAATAATGGCATTGTTTTATACAATTCTATAATCCCTTTACTATTGCATTGTGGTGTCACAATTATGAATACTGTGTGTATTATAATTATACAAAGTAATTTTTTCTTTACCTATATTTCTGTAACATGACCCCTTTCCCACTAAATTATTCCTCTGATTCTCCTGTGTTTTATTTAATTTGCTGCCTTCTGGCTTCTCAGAGCAGAAGGATGAGATAAATTAGCTTTAAAGAACATTTAATTGAAGTCCCATTCCTGCCATAGTACCTGGCAGTGGGGAGTGCCCCCATTAAAACAAAACCGAAAGGTTTTAACCTGTTGAAGCTTTTTACAAATCGAAAGTACCAATGTGGTGTAATTGAAATGTCTTATCTAAGATCTTAATCCAGCACATTTTTATTCAACTCTGAATTCATTATTATAAGAATTTAATTACAATGACTTGGCTAAATATATAATACAGTTTATTACCACTTCTACACCAGCACAACAGTAAAATCTGCAGTCTTTTTACTCGCTTTGTATATTATATGTAATATAGGAATTCACAACACATTTTTCAAGATGTGATCCAAATCAACAAATCTCATATTTGTGGAAATCTTTAATTGTTTATTATAAATGTATATATAAAATGTGTAACTACTTGTTTTCTACAGATGGAGATTTGACCCCTTACAGAAGGGGTTGCTGTAAAGAGAGAGGGAGAGAGAGAGAGAGAGAGAGAGAGTGCAGGATTAGTGTTGTTCCCGTGATTAATAGAAAAGCGCTGCCCTTAGCAAACGGCACATTAGCGTCCGTCAGGGCTGCGCTCTGAGCGGCGAGGGCTTCGCGTGGCTGTCTGTCGGGATACATCTGCGCGCATGCAGGGAATTCTGGCCTTTTATTTCTCCATTAAATGACAGTAATTGCCCTATTAATGAGGGCGACTTCCTGCCCACCGGCCGCGCGCCTCCGAGGCCTTGGTAACCCGACCCTCGCGGGGTAACCTTGATCCTCGCGACTCGCGGCGTTCCGAGATCCTCTGTCAGTCACCCGATCCGCGCGCTTTGGCCATCGATAGCCCGCGCATAATTTATTCATCTCCAATTAAGTGTTTTCATTTGAAATCGTCAAACTGCAGACACGATGTTCCCATCGCGATTCCGCCCAAACGGTGCAGCCAAAATTCCACCGGTCAGTTTTGTCTGGAGGCAGTGGAGGCGCTCCTATCCGATAGTGGGTCTTCATTATCCACGTTTTACGGCCGCCCATGCTTGCCAGGTTTTAATGACGGCCGCGGTTTTGATTGTGGAGAAAGTCTTACACGTTTCTCAGTATCTCATTAGTGGAGACGAGCAAAGGTTGCTTGTTACGTTTTATATCTATGGTGTTTATTAAAATCCAGAATTATATAAATTTTTTAAAATAAAATAATTCCATTTTAATTTTCAATGCTTGATTTATTTGGTTGACTTTATTGTTTCGTTTTATTCACGGTTGAAAAGTTACATTAAAATGTTTTTAATGTATGGAGAATTTTCCTATCCTCCCAGGGCGTAACCACATATTAAATATTGGTGGTGTGGGGGGGTGGATATAATGAAAGGGAGTGTTTTATATCTACAAATTATTAGGGACAGATATTACTGTTTTGAATATTGTCCCGTCTGCCCCGCTCGGTACGCCTGTGCTATCCTCCATAATCAAATGTGAGTCCATTGGAATTACTAAAGGAAAGTTTAAAAGTAAGAGGCAAATTACTTGATCGTTTAGGGAACGTAGCAGTTCTCTCTGGAAGTTCGTTTTCATTTTGTTTTCCATTACGAGAACTGTTACGCTAATTTGTCCTGTATTGCAATGGGTGGAAATAGTTCACAAAATTAGTACAATAAAAGACATTAGCAGCGATGTTAAGCTGCCTATGAAGGTTGAGAGTAATGTAGCCTATGTACAGTGGCCAGTTGCACTAATCAGGTTGACGTAGCCTAGTTCAGAAATGTTATTTGGGAGCCAGAAAGAAACTTAATCAGAGGAAGAAAAAAAAACTGGCAAGCATTCGCAACAGAACACACAAGCAATTTTCTTTTTCTTCTCGGTATTTTCTTTTTCTGAAAATTACGATTAAGTAGATACGCTTACATTTGTGATGAGCACACGCACAATATCACATTTCCTATATAAATGTTACACTCGCGCGTTTCTGATGTTAGCTTTTGTTTCTCTTCATTTGAGAACGTAATGCGGAATGAATGTTTCTGAAATGAGTCACACTAGCCTTCGGTTCTGACAGTGTTTTAGTGCTTTCATGGCGTCCACGCATGCAAGTTCTTATAGTTTCAATAAAGCAATGATCACCACTCGTGTGGTGAATTGTCCTTTGTGTGTTGTGTGTGTACTAAATCCTGCATTTGTGGATTTTGGATAAAACCCTCCCTCGGCGCATGGATATTTAATTTGCATGCTCTCTCTACAGTGCAGGAAAAAGATTATTTAATCCAACAAATACGAAATTGAAATCAGCAACTAAAAGTTCTGAAACATAAATCTGAACTTTATAGTTACAATTGCAGTTACACCATGGGATCTAAACGGTTAGTGCAATAATAACACAAACGTAATTACATACTGGACCATGGGTTTTATTTCATAGGCTACTTTTATGCAAAAATATTTTTTTTCTGCTAATTGTTCAAACCAAAAGCCATTCCCCCTATACATCAGCAATGAGTCTTTCTTGTTTGTCTGTGTGTGCATGCGTGTGTGTGCGCACGTCTGTGTACATAATGTCAATATTATGTAAATCGAGACCATCACTCAAGCGCGCTCCTTTGAGCTGACAGGCCAGGGCCCTCCCGAAGCAGTGGGGCGTGGGGGGGTCTGTGGAGGGGGTCTGCTGCCCATCTCCGTTTGGCACACATACAAATTGGTCTGTCTGAACTCATAAATGTCCTTATGCATCATTTACCTCTACCCAACATAATCCTTTATTTCTTTCTTTTCTTCTTTCACCCCTCTTTCCTACCTATATACCATATCGGCTAGGATCCTCTCTCCGTTCTCTTATTGTTAGCATCATCCAGACACCTCTGAGCTGCCAATGAGATGACCAGGTATACAGGGGGGCAGAGCAAGAATGCGGAGATACAGAGACAGAGGGGCCAAACTAGGGGTGCAGGATGCAGGCCTTGTGTGTGTGTGTGTATGTATGTCTGTCCTGTGTGTGTGTATGTCTGTGTCTATATATCTGTGTTCTGTGTCTGTCTGTGTGTGTGGCTGTATCCTGTCTGTGTGTGTGTGTGTGTGTGTGTGTGTGTGTGTCTATCCTGTGTGTGTGTGTGTGTGTCTGTATCCTGTGTGTGTGTGTGTGTGTGTGTGTCTCTGTATCCTGTGTGTTATTGGCACCGTGACTCACGTCCCTCCTCGTCTATTTTACGAAGAACTTCACACCCCAGCAGGCATCAGGACGCACCCTCGCCACCAGGCCCTGCCGCGTGAAAACAGCCCCCCAAAAAGTGTGTCGCACACCTCCAACGCGTGTTTTAGCGACGCATTTTAAACGCGTGCTTTGCGCACTTTCAGCTTGAATACATGAATCGGTAATGTGCTGCTTGGAAGCGGAGGGCGCCGTTAAAACTGCTTGGCATGCAGATGTGCTGGGAACATCTGGGAGGAGAGCGATATACTTCAAATAGCATTAACGGGCAGGTCCTGACATCGCAATGCAACCTTTCCTTGTTTTCACCTTTTCTGTACCTTCCTATGAGTGACGAAGCCAGCAGATGGACTAAGGCCTCTTCTTAAAGCTACAATGCGCTGTGTGCTTAACGCTGAGCTACACCTTAATGCTAGTGACACCATTTTCATGACTTCCAGAACATTATTTAGTTCAACTGATGCTGAAATACAAAAAAAGAAACAGCAAAAATAAGGTTTGTTAAAAAGGGACAAAGCAATCATCTGTGATTAGGTAGGGTACGGGCATGAATCCAAACACACAAACCCTTTCTCAGCTTCTCAAAGCAGACCCGATGCCAGCGACGCCTTCACTCTTGTACTTCACTGGCATGCGTTTTCTCAAACTTTTTTTTTTTTTTTTTTTGTGGTGCAATTCTTGCAAGTGTGCTTTTGAATGGTTTACTTGTAGGAATTGTTTTTGTTCGCTGGATATCTGATTGGATTTCTCAATGGTTCGGTTGTTCGAAGAGGCAGACTCTAGCCCGGTACCTGACTCCCGGCACTCCTTTTGATGGTTCAGTGATCGCACCAGATGACGCCCCGCGGAACGCTAATTCCCAATATTGAAGTTGTGCGCCGGAAACGGGCGGCTCGTGTGAGAATTATAACGCAACGGAAGCATTCTTCTGCGTCCTGCTCCAGCACAAATGTCCAAATATGGGCATGGTTGCTGGCGTTCGCAATGCATCACGCTGGCGTTTACTTTAGCGCGTGCGAACCGTGTTTCTGGTGTCCGGCTCCCCGCGTGATATATCATGGAACCAGGGGACAGAAAAGAAGGGGGAAATGGCGGTAATGGATGGAACAATGAAATACAGAAGCTCAAGCTTTGAATGTTTAATTGAACACATCAAAAAGACAAGGGGGAGGTGGGGGGGGCAGTGACATTTTTCAAAGGACCGCCATTTTCCCAGAGTACACTGACCTGATCCGTGCATGGGTAATTTTCTACGTTAATCTTGGAAAAGTTTTTTTTTTCCCCTCCAGATTCTGTCAAAAGAGATTTGAGAGGCTTTTAGGAATTATATGAACTCGCTGTGAATATTATTCTAAAGGAAACTATTAATGGGACGGGTCAAGGACCAGACCTGGAGGAGGCGAGAGGAAAGCTCTTTTTAGTTTGACGTGCGGTCAGATTTTATGTCTCCAAAAATAAAATTCCCCTTTTATCCAAGTCCAAATAAGGAATCGCGTTTTTTGATTATTCTTCTTTAATTTCGCACAGCGCTGGGTCATTCCGCGACTCGTGCGCTCTTGTTTTTTAATGCGTATTTATTTCCGACGTGTCTTTCGCATTCTTTCCCACCGAGCCAACCGACGCGATGGAGGAATCCGAATGTTTTGCTTCGAATAAGTTGTTTTTCAAGCCCGTGCGAAGTGCGCGCGAGCTGTCAGGCCCGACTGGTTGAGACTTATCAAGTGAAAAGCGAGCTGGCTGGAATGCGCCGGCTTTGACATAACAGGAAAAGCAGCAAAAGAAAACACCACAAACCTATTAATTACGAACCTGTGACACTTTGCCTACATTTAGTCTAGTGAAACATTTAACCCCCAAGGCCAGTAATTATGTATACATTACCAATTGCTCTCCCCCTCTCTCTCTATTTCGTCATACCAGCAACCCACCCCCACCCCCATGTCAGAACAGAGATTATTTGCTGGAAAGAAAGATAGATTTATACCATGGGCATTAGTGCTGTTTTGACTGCCCAGTGCACACTTCATTTCATCAGGAAAAAAGGGAGAAATTCTGCCGCAGTGCTCGGCCTAAACGGCAGCCCCTTCTCCGGAGAAGAGCGCGCTTTCCATCCTGGTGTCCGAAGCGATTAGGTGAACACGGTAAAAGAAATTCCCAGCGCGCGGTGTTGCTCCACGCCGTGATCTAATGGGGGCGACCTCCGCCGTGGCCCTGAGCGCGGGCCGAGGGGCCTGTTTCACACGGAGGGCCTGGCCACCGTCTCGAAAAAAAGAGAAACAGAGTACAGAATTGACTCCGTGGGGCTGGCGCTAAACTCCCATGATGTCATACGTGAGGTCACCGACGGCGTCCGTTCACCTCGGTTTGGTGTGGCACGCTGTTCCACGATTCCATGACAGACCTCAGACTTTCAGATAATGTTGAAGTCAAGGCCAGTTTTTTTCTAAAAAAGAGCTTTCAATATCCATTAGTTGTGCCGTTGGGGTTTTTGTTTCATCGCCCTGTAGTCAGCCAACCATCGGATTGGGGGACTTACAGTATGCGTTGTGGGAATTGAAACATTTTCATGGGCTCGTTTTAAGAATCAGCAAGTACTATTAAATGATTACGTTATAAATGGAAAGGTCATGCGACGGTATGGCTTGCTTTTTGGAAGGCTGTTCAAAGCTCCGAGCTGCCTCCAAGGGACGTATTTTTATCGCTTGAGGAAAGCGTTTTTTTCCACGCCGTCTGTCTGTGCGCCCGACTCTCTTGTGAACTGTATTGAAACGTTAAAGTTGACCCTGGGATCTGGAAACAGAGACGAGGCCTTCATTGCGCTTCATGCTTGTTTGCATGTGGTCGGCATGCGTGGTGCGGTTGTGTGTCGATGGCTTTCACGCCTCCTCTGTCTCCGATGAGCTGGATGAGGTCAGCGCTACTGAGGGCCGTCATCCTCTGCTCGTCCACTCTTGCAGCCCCTAGCTGAGAAGTGGTGGTACTTCAGTCCATAGCTACAGCTCAGTATCAGTCAATGTGCAAGTAACTGCAAAAATAAAGGAAACACTTTAAGGGTTCTGTCTGTTCTGGTATGGCCAACTCGATCTCTTACAGTAAATACAAAGCCATTCTGATTGATCACCTTCATCCTATGGTGAAGCATTCCTATCCTGATCAGAGTGGTCTCTTCCGGGATGACAATGCCCCATCCAGAGGATACGAGTGGTCATCGAATGGTTTGATGAGCATGAAAACAATGTGAGCCATCTCAGTCACCAGACCTCGACCCAAATGGACACTGTAGTTCAGTTCCAGACACTTGTACAATCATTGCCAAGGGGCGTTGAAGCTGTTCTGCTGGCTCGTGGTGGCCCAACGCCCTAGTAAGACAGTATATTTTGGTGTTTCCTTTATTTTGGCAGTTACTTGTACATTACAGGCCTTCCGTACTAATGGGCATTTTTTTCCAGCATTTAAAAAAATACAACTGCAGTCCGTGACAGTAAAACTTATGTATTCAACACTGCCCCAGCTGTTTCCACACACCTTCCACGCGACCACACAGCTTGTGCGATTTCTGTCTCACGATTTCTGCCCAACAGGGACAGGAGTCCTCCCATAGACCCGTCCCGAGCGTTGCGTGAGATGTGTCTTCCTGGTGCGGAGGCGCAAAGTGAAAATCACCATCGTACTGCAATCGTACATTAATCCAGCGAGCTCTGGTTTGGACAATATGTTCAGTCTGTCCAGTCTAGTCACAATGCACTATGTCCATTGAGTACCAAACACTTAAACATTTTTTTTCTCATACTTATTTTTCGTTCATTTCAGCAAGATGCCAAAATCAAAACATTGCGTAAGAAGATAGCAAAATGAAAGCTGGCTTAAATTGAGCACTCGACAATATAGATGGCGGTTACATTTAACAGAGGCCTCAGCACGAGGACAGAGTCAATGGCAGCTCGTGAAATACCCGCTAATATATAATTTATCTTTGTGAGAGTGCCAGGGTTGGATGATTGTGTCTTTTCTCCCTCCTTTAAGCATAACATGCAAATCGCTTCAAAGCTTTGTCATCACGGATTCGCCACCCACTTGGCCCCCGTATGCAAAACACAATGTCCTCTCTTCCCTCGTCCCGCCCGTCCCTTCCTCGCGCTCCCTCGACAACGATGCCGTCTCCAAGCGCCCGGCGTGGTATCATCTGGCGTCCGCGCTCCACAAAGCAGCGTTTGTCGTTATTGACACGCAGAAAATATGTATCGCTTTTGTAATTACTTATTGGTCACAACCAATTAGGCCAGTTTTAAGGCAGCGGCCGGGCTGTATAAATATACTGGCAAAGTTCAACCGCCACGATTCCTGACAATTAAATTGTTCTGTCACTGTGGGACTTTCATTAATCTCAACTTGTCATTCTTGTTTATGCAGGTTATAATGGGTTGAGTGTGCTTGAGCGTGCGTGTGTGTGTGTGTGTGTGTGTGTGTGTGTGTGTGTGTGTGTGTGTGTGTGTGTGTGTGTGTGTGTGTGTGTGTGTGTGTGTGTGTGTGTGTGCGGGCGCTCATGTGGTAATGAACAAAGAGAAAAAAATACTCTGCTTTCTTAACTGTTTATGGGAGAAGAGCTTTAACCACTTAGGCCAGTTGGCAAGCGTCACACATTACTTCACACGAAACTCCCAGCAGATATTCTAGATCGCTCGGAGACATCAAAGCTTGAGCACACAAGGAATGTTTTTTTTTAAATAGCACGGTAATCATTTTTCCTTCAGGACGTGTTTGCGAGGCAGAGATTTATACCACGATACGTGACAGACAATAATAATTGCGATGTGAATTGTATTTTTTCCTCTCTCTTTGTTACCATGTAGATCTTGATAGATTCGTTGACAGAGCGCTCTAAACATCCCACATCAGCGCTTTTGGTTTCCTGTAATGTGTCCTCTCAGAGAGAAGTTTACAAGCCCACCGACTCTCGTAAGAGTCCACACGGACGTTTCGGTCCAGTAAATATCTTTCGGGGGTCTGCATTAGCCGATATCGGGACGCGATGATCACGAGCCATCCGGAGGGGCAATTGATTATTTCTAACATCCTCTGGGGGCAGGAGGAGGAGGGGCAAATTCTTTTTGCATGATGGAGTGAGCCCCATTGCCTGAGAGAGCCATCCGTTATCCATGAGATAATAGTGATCGCATCTCTCCAGGCCGAGGGGAAGAGCAGACGATAAGCCTGTCATGGGCGGGCCTTCTCCGTCTCCCTAACTCTGGGGGATTGTGGGTAATTATCAGCCGCCACCATCAGTCAGGCCTCCCGAGGCTGAGGCCTCTTTCACATGCCAGGTATTTCCAAAATTAATCATGTCCCTCTTTTTTCCTCCTCCTCCTCCTCCTCCTCCTCCTCCTCCTTTCTTCTTTTTTCTCCACCAAACGGCGTCTTTTCATGTTAATGGAGGTTGCATTGTGAGGAGTCCTCGTCGAGCCTGAAAGGAGCCGTTTTGCATGGGGGGCACCGTCCTGTCCGGTCCCCCCGACGCGCTGCCAGCCCCCCCTGAGAAAGATCCTCCGCGGTGACCCCCCCAGCGGGAGAGGGGCATTTGTCACCGCGTGTTCGACTCGCACCCCAGGCCCGATGCATGCTAATTCCACCCCATTGTTTCAGGGTGACTGCCTCCCCACTGCCCTGGAACAAAAGGCTTCTGCGTACGCCTCTGTTTAGCCTTGTTTAATATTTACATCTGAATATTCGCCGGGCCATACGGCCGCGATATCAAAGCGCTCTAGAAAAGAAACCAGCTTTTTGGGTCTTTTTTTTTTTTCTTTTCTCATTTTTGTTGCTGAACAGGATTTTGTTATTTCGGTTTGAAATATACTTCTTTCGGAGGAAGAGTCAAATTGCAGTGACTTCAGTGCTGTCGCTGGTTTCCTGTACTTGTCCGTCCGGGAGGATTTAGTGGTGCTGTGTGATTTTGTCACAGTAAATAGCGTTATGTGTATGAGGGGTGTTAAGCCTCCACGCTGAACAAGGCTGCTCTGTCTGAGATCTAACCTGGACTAATGTCCACACAGCAAGCTTTCTTTTCCTGCTGTTTATATGGTTAAGAAAACTTTTAAATTTTTATTTTAAAATATTAAATATAAAAATATTATATATCTTTTATTCTATATCATGTAAATATTTATATATATGTGTGTGTGTGTGTGTGTGTGTGTGTGTGTGTGTGTGTGTGCGTGTGTATGTAATATATATTTATTTATTTGATCTTAAAAGTAATATATTGTAATCCTTTTTATTTTTAATATTTTCATAAAGAATAAAGACACAGATGATGGATACAAAATTAAGAACATAAAAACCATACGTGGATTTTTTTTTCTTCCAACTAGTTCAATTCAAAGAAACGGTAAAGTTTTACATTGTCATTCATATTCACACACAGGGGCATGGATTTCCATGAAGCTATGAATTTATAGTAGCGGAAGCAAATTTGGCACGCTATTCATATCTATCCGTGTAATCCACTTACTGTAACCAGCTCTAAATATTGTACAGACCGGAAGATGTGTTGTGGCAGTGGGGTGTGGCCTTGATTTTCAACATTCACGTTGTACCCGTATCTCTGAAATTATCATATTTTTCATTCCCTCAACATCAAACGTACATTTATCTGATCACACATGTCTGTCAGCACCCTGGCCCATAAACGTGTGTTTGGTTGAGTGCGGTCAGGTTGAACATCCACGTGACGAGCTGTAAAACAAATCGTGGTGATTTTTAGTGTCAAGCGGAATGACATCGCGTCAAAAAAAAAAAAAAAAGCCAGTCCCGGATGCGAGCGTAACCTTAATTACCGGCGTCTGCTCGCGTCGGGACGTTCCGCTGAGCGGACGTGGAGGAGGGCGGGCGGACGGTGATGGGGGCAGACCGGGTCACTGGACCCTGCTTTGATGCAGGGTGACTGGCATGTGGCACAGAGGGCCAGACAGAGGAGTCCTCCCGCTAATTACGCGTCTGCCAACCGCTCCCGCCGTGGGATAAAACATGCATGCCACTCACTGTTCACTGTCTCGGGGAGCCTGTGTGTGTGTGTGTGTGTGTGTGTATGTGTGTGTGTGTGTGTGTGTGTGTGCGTGCTGTGAAGGGGGGGCTTTGGAGGGGAGGGGAGGGGAGGGGAGGGGGTGGTAGAGAGGTATTGGCGTTGGGGGCCGGGGGCATGGTAGGAATGAACTGTCCTTTCTGGACTGGGTCCCAAACAGGCAGGGTAGCTGCATGTTAATTAGGGAGGCCCGGAATGATTCAAATCTATTTGCCCTTGAAATCTGCATAGCTGCAGGACAGCCCTTTGGGGTTGGGGGTGGGGGGGGGTGGTTTTCTGAGTCGTTTTCAGGAGTTACTGGAAAGTGCAGTCTGATCTCTCTCTCTCTCTCTCTCTCTCTCTCTCTCTCTCTCTCTCTCTCTCTCTCTCTCTCTCTCTCTCTCTCTCTCTCTCTCTCTCTCAGTCTCTCTCTCTCTCTCACACTCTCTCTCTCTCTCTCTCTCTCTCTCTCTCTCTCTCTCTCTCTCTCTCTCTCTCTCTCTCTCTCTCTCTCTCTCTCTCTCTCTCTTTCTCTCTGGTGCAGAGTGAGCGAGAACAGACCCCGCCATTTCACCTGAGGGTGGCCCCGGGGTCAGAGGTCACACCTAATGACTTTTCTACTGCATCTCAGGACTGTAAATGAGAGCAGGGTCAGCAGTGTGGGGAGTGTGTGTGTGTGTGTGTGTGTGTGTGTGTGTAGGGGGAGGGGGCAAGGGGGGACGCGATACACTCCGGTACACTTTCTTTGTCTTAGACGAGCTCAAAATCAAACAAATGACTTCGCCCGCGTGCCCAGGACCGCTGATCCGGAGCTGGCGTGAGAGACACGCGTCTGAAAGGCCGCAGAGGGAGGGGGGGGTATGAATAACCAATGCAGCGGGGCCAGGATCAGACAGGCAGAATGAAATAAACAGGAAGTCTCCGTGACACGATCGCGTGAATCCAAAGACAAGGATACAATTACATGTGCTTCAGGGCCAAGGGCAGCTGCTCTGTGGTGGCTGGTGTGTGCAGCCTGTCCGTCCAGCCCTGTGTCACCCTCGCGTCCTGGTCATATATGAGTGAGGAGATATCAAAACAAATCATGACTGAAAATGATTGTGTCCCTAGCTTAATTAATTGGGTTTTTTTTGCCTGTTTGCCTGTTTGTTTGTTTCTTCAAGAATATTTATTGCAGGAAAATAGATATTAGACAAAAGCAAAAAAACATTTTTATTTTCACCTGAATTTTTTTATTTTTTTACCTTTTTATACCAGTTTCCCAAAACAAGGACACTGATAAATAAATAAATAAAATATTGCTCAACTTCATTTAAGTTTGAATTTTGTGAAGCAATAAAGTTCAGGGCAAGGAAAACCACCGTTAACCACGGACACGTTTCACACATTCTGTCAACGGTTTTCATCACGCGGCGAGGCATCGATAACTTTACGTTAGGACGGGACGCCCCGTGTCCCGATGCGCCCCTTCTGTCGTTGGGCTCCTTTGAGAGCGCGCCGCCCCTGTGATTGGTGGCCGTGCGGCCATTATCCATATGTTAATATCCCGTAACCTCCGGTCGACCCGTCACCTTTGAATTACATTAATCTGCTGGCCTCGTAATGAACGGAGGCCTCTGACTGCGTCTGAAGAAAAACAGATCTGGAAAAGAGGGGGGGAAAAAGAGGTGGGAGGAAAGGGGGAGGGAGGGAGGGAGGGAGGGGGGGCAAAAATAAACACATAGCCGAGGAACGTTAATGTCCGTTTTTTTTTTTTTTCGTTTTTTTTTTCTTCGTTTTTTTCCTCGCGCTCTGGTCTTTGGACTCTGACGAGCCTCCATTTCCAGCGTCCGGTCGTGAAAACCCGGCGTTCTGTTCTGGAAATGTCGCCAGGCTGCGGTAACGCAGAGCTCCCTGTTTTCATTTGGCTTCATGAACTGTAGTTTGTGCAATATTCATCGCCCGGCCCGGCTGCTGTAAAGAGGAGGCAGGCCGGCGGGCCCAGGGCTCCCATAAAAGCAGGCCATGCTCTGGGTGCAGGACGGGGAGTAATTGAAAAAGGGTTTTATCTGGTTTTGTGGAATGCTTCAGGATGACTTCCCTTCGACTGCTTTCTTTCCAGATAATGAACTCAGCCAATAAAATGTAAAGTGCTAATGTTCAAAGGAAAATATTATTGTGCTTAGTTATTACTGGCAGTGGGTTCTTGTTATAATAACAATTATCATTATTATTATTAATATTCTTCTTATTATTATTCCTATTATTAATAATGATAATGCTATTTGTTGTTACTGAAGTCAAAACCGAAGTAAAATTATTATTAATAATGATAATGTTATTTGTTGTTACTGAAGTCAAAACCGAAGTTAAATTATTATTAATAATGATAATGTTAATAATCATAATCATAATCATCCTCGTCATCATCACTAATAACACAGCACGTTTGTTTTTGCATCTTAAGGCAGTTGTTTCATGGCAGCCGTGATGCTTGAGTGTTTGATTTGCAGTCAGGTAGGCCGACATTTTGAAACGTTTAGCGTTGGGAGCCCTGCTCTGTCATTAGACGGGAGTCAGAACCCCAGCCCTGAGAGGACCTCTGCTTCGTTAACCTGCAGGAGCCAGCCCCAGGCCCCACTCACAGTGACCGCAGAAAGGAAGGGCTCACTCCCATACAAGGACAGTTTCACATGTGTGGATAGGCCTGAGTACACTATTTTGGGTTTATGGTAGAGAGAGAGAGAGAGAGAGAAGGCCCTGCTTGCAGTTTCACACTGCTTTTTCATGTCAGGGAGGACAAATAATGATTTAATATCAGAATATACATCCGTGATTATTGTTTTTACTTTTCGTTTGCACAGAGAGGCATGCGTAAATCGTGCTTCACAATGGAACATTCTTCAGCTGAGCTGTTGGGAATGGTAGCTATCAGCCTTTTCTGTTCACTCGCGTTTCTTTTTCTTCGTCCCCGCAACGTCTCCCGTTGTTTTGTGTTCGGCTGGATTAGACTCGTTTCCCTCACTGCAGACATTTCTGTGTTCTGGTGGGCTGCCTGACTGGGTGGATTTCTTAGAAAGCAGCGGAGGAACACTGTGGTTTTCCGAGACCGTTGCTGTCTCTTTCCTCTGCGGCCTGCGCTGTTTGGAAACACGGTTAACCCACGAGAAGCAGGCAAAGAGGTCTGGCCACCCTGACAGACTGCCTCCCCGATTGGTCGAAAACAAACAACGTGTTTTAAGATTGCCACCTTTCATCTACGAAAACCACAGAACATTTCCTGTTTGAAGGTTAACCCAGGAAAGTGTGTAGTTGTAAAATGTACACTTATACGATATATGTATAATGTAGTTGTAACAACACTCTGTGACAAGAAGCCACCAGTTGTAACCTGTAAACGATACAATTAAAATGGGGTATGAAAATGAATTAGCTATTTAATCCAAACCCAAAGAATATGGGATGGATTTTTTTTTAAGTATGCCTCTTAATCTTGTTTTTATGGCCTCAGAGCAAGACTTTTGTTGTTATGTGTTACCCTAACATTCTATATAACTTTTATATAACTGTATAAAATATAGCAACAGGGGTATTGCTTTGCAAATGAATCACATATAGCATTAGAAGCAATAAAATGTGTTTTACCTGCACATTATGAAGGCAGATGCTCCTTAAATTAAATTTCTGAGGACATAAATCAAATGTTTAACCGGACCCAATCAATATAATGTGTTTCTGGCGCTTAAATTAATTCCGCATAATGTCTTGCCTCTCCGGTTTTCACCCACTCTTTCTTGACTTGCTGTCTCCTTTTTTTCCTTTTTGAGTGCAAAACTTTATTGTACATATTAAATCTCATGATCTGCAATGAAGTGGGTCACCAAACAAAGTGTTCCACCACACCACAATTCTAGCATATACTTCAAATTTCCTTGTAATTCTATCCGCCACACTTTATGGCAATATGGCAATAATGGAAATTACTTTATAATAATAATAAAGCAATGATGGGCGATGGCAAAATAATCTTTCCAGAATATTTCTCTTTTTTTAAACAATAGTCCAGTATTTTCCCCAGAATGTAACAAAGTGTGTAAGTGCGTACCGTGTGCAGTGTTGATCCTCACATTGGACAGTGACATCACTGTGGAAATGTGAGGAAAGTCAGTGTTAATGTTTTTCCCTCTATTGGGGCAGTGCCAGCAGCAGCCGGACTATAAGAGAATCTTACTGCCTTTTTTACCTTTAATAATACGGTTCCGTTTGAAAGTACACCTGGTAATGGTGAACAATTCTGTTTAAACTTCACCCACTGGAATTTAGAACTCTCAGATTAAAATTTTTCCAAAAAGGATTCCAAAATGGGCAGCTACGTGATAATAATAATAATAACAATAATAATAATAATGAGGTGACATTAGTTGATATTTTCCCCAAATATCCATGCGTTGGGATATCAAAGGTATCCATGTAGGTATCCATCCTGAAGACGACTCTCAGTGCAGGCATTCGTAACATTATTACACGTAACGTAAAGCATAACATATTCTGTAAGGCAGAACAGCTGAAGATAAGCAGAGGCCGCGGCATTGCTGTGCTGACATCGGCGCGGTAAGACGAATGGCGCAGTGCAGCCGGGGGCGCGCACAGGGCTCCTGAATCACACCGCGTGCCCCCTGCGTGAGACATACTGCGGCTGATCGTGAAACCAGAGGAGCAGCCCGCTACACGCCAGGGGTCACGCTGTGCGACCGCTTCAAAGCGCCCTCGCCCCCGGACTCCCTCGCCCCGTATCGGGTTCGAGAGGTGCATCGGCCGGGCAGGTGCCTAACCCCGCCGGGGGGAAGGGGAGGTCCGTTCCCGCAGCGAATCGCAGGCGAGCGAGCGGCGTGGTCGGCCCAGGCCCTGCCCCGATTGGCCCGGCAGGATCCAGGGAGCAGGAACCGGAAACCTGAGATATCTGGTCCCGGGGGGGGCCTCGCACCGGCGCTCGAAAAATGGAACCCGCTGATGAAATTTCACCGAGTGGAGGAGGAATTCTGCGTCTCCCTTCCATCGCCGAGAGATTGCTCTCATTTCACAATGAGGGAATTAATAAAGCCCTTCTCGCGTAATAGTGCTAGTTGCTTAGCGCCGTAGCTTCCCTGATTTAAGGCGACGTACATTTCTGTACACATCATACACCCATACAAGCTGATGTGTGAAATTCAGGTGAAGTTACCTGATTGAGGATGTGTTATTTGTGCTATTATTATCATTGTAGCGTGCCCTCTGGGATTTGATCCTATCACCTCCTGGGCACAAGCTTTGCTCGCCAACCACAATGCCGCGCTCTTGATTAGATTATACGATCTGGCACGGACTGCGTGCGGCAGGAAAGGTAATCCTCCAGCCATTGTTCCACTCTCCCCTTTGCTGAGGCAGGCGGCGGTGGCACGTCGCTCAAAGCGCATACTTGCTGTCTGGCCGATCAACGCAGACGTCAACTCCAAAGTGATATTTTGGTTGCGCGAGGGGGGAATTCCAATGCTATGATTTCACTTAAACCAAATAAGCTTGTGTAGACGGAAGACTAACAAACCCTTCGCGATGTGTGATGCATTGCAGTGGGAAAAGTATGCGGAGCATTAACTGGCAGAGAGACGGATTGTCACTGATGTGTTTATTTTCAAAGTCTGTTGTCATTACCGACGCGCGTTGTTGAGCATTGCAGATATTTGGTTAACCTGGGAGGGGGAGTGGGGGCTGATTGTGTGCAAATGTGCAATCACAATGTGCAAAGAAGAAGGTCGTTAAAAGAACCAATAACAAACTGAAAGCAATCTTTGCAATTGCTTTTTGTAATTACTCATTCGTGTTTTAGTTTATTTTTAAGGATAAAAATTGGCCCATTTGAGACGGATCTCAAACTCATTTGGAATGTGCATTAAAGGTTAATGTTTTCTGAATTATATATTCCATCAATTATAAGCAATGTGGTAACGTGAGGAGGGTGTTAAATACTGGAGAATGCATATTCTGTGCATGTAATATTAATCTTACTTTGAAAGCCACATCTTCATCATCGGCGATAATTCACAATAGCTAAACCAGATGTTTTATGGTTTCATATCTGCTTAAATTTGCTTAAATTAGGAGAGATTGTTTAAAAATCATGTGTTCTGTCATCGAGAAGCCAAAAAGTGATACTTATCTTCCCTTTCTGGGAAAACCGAAGGTCAGTTGTGCAGAGTGAGTAAGTGTGTGTTTTGTGTGCGGGTGGGTGTGAGAGAGAGACGGGGAGAAAGAATCAGAGACCGAGAGAGAGAAAGAGAACAGAGCATTTTAAAGAACCTTAAACGTGCAGGCAGAACAGTGAGAGCATCTCTGAAAAGTCTTGGTTTTGTTAATGCTCTTAATTGAGATTTTAATTTAACGGGTTGTCGTGGCTCTTTTATCTCATAAAGCTGACACCTGGGGGGCCCAGCCGAGTTTACCTTCAGCCGCAGGTGTCTGGCCTGCTGGACGGGAGAAATGACATCCGCAAGTACGTTCCCTGCCTTCGCCCAGCCTGTACCCCTGCTCAGACTGCATCTCCTTTAATAATAATATAATATATGCCATTCAGCAGAAGCTTTTATACAAAGCGACTTACAGTAGTGAATGCTTACATTTTTCAGTATATGTGGCCCCAGTGGGAATCAAACCCACAGCCCAAGCGTTGTCAGCGCCATGCTCTACCTACTGAGCCACACAGAAGCACATTTGGTGGTTTTGTCTTGTTTTACCCTCGCACACTGTCTCCTTCTGTCGCTCCACACGTAAAACACCAATACAACGCCGTGTCAATATTCTGTATGTTGTCACAGTACGCGTATATGCGCACACATGAATCACCGGAAGAGCGGAGAGTTATGCCTTCCCCTGACCCGTGTTAGCCGTGGAGAGGACAAGGCTGTTGCATTGCTGGACTGACAGCGCGCTGGCCAAGCCCCGATACAATAACAGGTTCGCCCCCGGGCCCAGGAAAGTCAAGTCAAACGGATGTAGGCGCGTTTATCCCGTCAGAAAAAACAAACATGCCTTTGTCTTGCTTATCATCGATCGTGCGCGCCGCAGAAATGGCGTGCCTAGGCGCCCGTGCTGTAGGCGATATTACCACATACAGCGATCAGCACAATTCACCACGTTTTTGGCCTGGCCTGGAACACGAGTAGCAAACGTGGCAAGCATTAGGATGCGTTGCTCCATCGTAAACTGGCGCGGAAATGATGAAATGAGATGAGTGTTTTTTTAGAGACGCACGCTCTATAGGCGGGGGTAGGCAGTGTCGTACATGTTCAAAGGTCGGCGGTGCTCGAGGAGTTGGAGGGAAACAGGCCGAGAAGGCCCAGGACTGCAGGGGGAGAGTAATCTCACGCAACACAACAAGCTCTGCACTCACTTTAATGAACCAAAAAAGATGTGGGTATGAAGTATTATTATAATTATGTTATTAGTGGTTATGCATGCAAGCGTTAATAACATAATGCCATTCAGATCGGGATCTAACATTGGGGTACATTCTCCTGAGCAACCATTAACATTACAGGCATTTGTTCAGCTTATCCAGAGCGACTGTTTACATTTCTTTACATACAATCCATTTATACAGCTGGATATTTATGGAAGCAGTTTGAGTTAAGCATCTTTCTCGAGGGTACACCGGCAGTGCCCCCACCTGGGAATCGAACCCCCAACCTTTGCGTTACAAGCCAAGCTCTCTAACCGTTATACTGCACTGCCACTCTCACTGTCAGTGGTGTATCACCCACCTGGGTGATGCTCGGCAGCCATTTTGTCCCAGAACGCTCACCACACATCAGCTGAGATTGAAAGAGAGGGATTATGAAACCAAACTGGGTGATGTTTAGTTGGTGAGGCTGAGAGAGCCACGTTGGGAATTTGGCCAAGACGCGTGTAATGTTTGTTTAAGTTTTTCGCTTAAGGTTGAGCCATGCAGTCAGATTGAAGCTGGTCTTAAGCTGTTTTCTTTTGGTGTTTAACCCAAAGGAGTCTTTTTAGCTCTTAGATGTTGAGTGAAGGGCAATTTGCTGGGACCGATGCGTGCACCCAAGTCTCCTCGTTACTCTTGAAGCGAGAAAAAAAACAAAACACTGGCTGTCCGCAGCAATGCAATCTCATGGCTTTCTTGGCGCAAAGTGCACAGCGATTTAGCAATTATGCACAATTCAGCCGCGGATGGATATCAGATCCTGAGCCGAGAGTGAACGGCGCGGCATCTGGCCAGACACTGGCTTCACCTCCAAGGGCGGCCATTACGGCTCAAGCGAAGGGGGCTGTTTCCCAGCTGCAGCCCCAGATCTGTCTCCCTCCCGCGTAGCGGGCCAGTCCCCATAATGCCCAGCAGGTAGGGATCATGTAAATCACACAGGAGTGTTTAATAATGATCTCCCCCCTCCCGCGTTTCTAAACGATAATGTAGAGACATCCAAACTTAATTTGTGTGTGGTATTCGGGGGTGGGGGGGGGGAGGCTGCCTGCTCTTTTGATCTCTCCCTGGGCCAACGTGCACAGTGGCTGGAGGCACTTAATTGAAAGTGACGTCATGTGCCTCTGTTGTTTTTCATTTGAAACCCGACGCGGCCGTTTATAGGAGGAAAGCGCATGTTTTATTCACCGCCTACCTGGAACAGCAAGATAAACGTGTGATGTGCCCCTCTGTGGCTCAGAGCCCTCTCTGTGGGTTTTTAGACTTCATGCCAGACCACCGGGGGACTGTAATGACCCCCCTCCTACAATGAAAGCAGAACTCTTGCATTAAAATGTTTTGGGGGTTTTTTGAAAGGGAAATGCAACATGATTTTGAAACCATTTCACATGCGCTCATTTGTGCTGTGCATCTCAGGCCATGTTGGCAAATGCATCATTGAATTATCTGCAGTGTCTCTTCAAGCAATCTGTTTAACTAGAATGTTTAAATAGATGTTGTTGGGGGGTTTTTTTTACATAAAAGATGTAAAGTGCATAATGATTTAGTAATTACATACGCGTATCGTTTATTATTCTGGTAAAAAGTTGCATATTAGAAACATGCACAATTCATGAAAAAGAGAAGAGAAGAGGTGACTGGTATTGGCTTGTAAGTGTAAACAAGGCAATCGCCATGGTCCATACTCCACACATAGGTTACAGGTTCCCCCCAAATGAGAGGGAATTTTGGGGAAAACATGGTAGTGAGTTGTAACCAAGATTGTGCTGTGGTGTTACGTTTTGTTTTCCGGTACTCCCCTAGTGTGCCGTAAACTGTACTGAACTTCAACAGCACACAAAAGGGAACAGCACCACTGTGCTGTGTTTCTGCAGGACAGCAAACAGCACTGTTCTGTTTACTGTCCTGTTTAATGTTCAAAACAGCGGAGGTTCTCTGCTGTAATATGCTATTCCAATAGCACAGTGGATGAAAGGGAGAAGGCAGTTATAATGAGAAACCTGTATACCTATGGAGTAATAAACCAAACTACACCAGTACACACTGCATTTATTGCCACGAAAGTCAAAATACATTGTCTGTTTAAATACTTTACAATTATTTTTTAGTTCTGTACAATCAAACAATTTCTGCCGTATCTGCTTTAATATAGTGAAGAGTGTCTATAGAAACTGTTTTATTTTTTTTAATTTATGATAATCCAATAAAACATTTTTACCCCAAAAACATTTTTATTTTATTCCATTACAAACTGTGATATCGGAAAGCGATAATTGCATTTAATGGCTTCTCAGCATGAAATATTTAAGATTCAAGTCTTCTTGAATTTATTTCTTTTTTATTTGTTTTTCATTTTCAAACAAAATGGGAGTGAGAAACAAAAACATGTAAAAATATCTTCAATCTGCAGTATATCCTCACACAAACATTACGCTGGGGAAAACAAGCCCTGTTGTCTGATCTGGCCACTGGACACTACTGAGAGAGCAGGGTTATTGGACACCCAAGAATATGTGAAGTTCACGGTGGTGCCATGCCCTGTGGAAAGAAAAAACATTTATTTCTTTGAAATGTTTGTGCTTGTAATTTTGATGAGGGAACGGCGGGATAATGTGGGGTCTGTTGCTGCCCGATTAGGGGTGTGTGATTAGGGAGGTGACAGCGCAGGGGGAGTGGGAGTGGGGGGGGTGGGAGTGGGGGCCCCGTTTGTTCATCTCCACAGTGCTGTAATGGCAGCGGAGCGCGGGGTCTGGAGATTTATGGAGCGGGGCCGGGCCATGTGCATTTACGGCCCCATGACCTGAGTACTGAATTCAGAGCAGAGAGGGAGAGGAGGAGGAGGAGGAGGAGACCGGAGCTCTGCACTCCACAAACAGAGACAGGGAGGGAGGGGAGGGGTGAGGTGAAATTACACACACACACACACACACACACACACATGCATGCAGGCAAGCACGCACACACTCGCAAGAGCACATGCAGGCAAGCACGCACACACTCGCAAGAGCACACACACACACACACGCACACGCATGCACGCAGGCAAGCACGCACACACTCGCAAGAGCACACACACACACGCATGCACGCAGGCATGCACACAAGAAACACATGCTCACACACAGGCATGCATACATACAGAATAGCCACATACACACTCACACATACGCAGACAAATGGGTGGACACACACAGATCACCCTCACACACACATACTCACACACACACACACAGACACATATATATATATATACACATATATTTCTCACCCTCTCCACTGTGAAAACATATGCAATAATAATAAATAATAATAAATATGTTGGCTACAGATGCTTTATTAAGGTTTATTTTTAATATTAGATTGAAAAATAATGTATTTTTCATTATGTGCATGAGCAATATTTTAGGTAAATTGTAGTTACAATTTAAACAATTATAATAATCTTTATCATCTTCTCTTTGCTTTTCCAATAAAACGGTTCAATGGGAAACAGTCAACACTTGCATTTGTAAGCCAAGGCGTTTGGACCAATCGCAGCGTGTCGCACATCAGACCGGTCGTAAAATTAAAGGACAGCAGCCGAATGCTAATGACCCCTGACCGGCGGACCCCGCAGGACAATTGTCCCGGGCTCAGCGCCGACGCTGACCCTCTCCTCTGCGGATAATCCCGCGGACCTACAGGCGCCGACAAAGCCAGCGCGCGCGGCGTAGCGGTGTAATACATCCAGCCATGCCCCCCTTTCAAAGCGTCCTCCATTCTCCCCGCTCTCCTCCCACCACTCACTCTCCAATTAAGAATATCAATCCAGGCTGCGCACTTCTGCTGCTCCTGCCTTTTCCGCCGACAATTGAATTCCCATTTTGGGGCGCAATAGCCTGGGCCTGCTCTCTGCCTCTCTCTCCTCTCTCTGTCTCTCTCTCTCTCTCTCTGTCTCCGAGGGCGACCACCCATCCGAAACCAAATTCATGAGCCGAGCGAACCCCATGGAGCTAACCGAAGTAGATCAGGGGGGCAGAGAGAAAACATTAAATAAAAGGGCTGATGCCTATTTGTTTTGGGGGATTTCTTTTTGCCTCGAGGGCCGACACGGCTAGAGAGCGAATCTACACCCCGGGTTCGAATTGAAATGGAGCCAATCGGAACGGGTCAAGCTGCACGCAACCCGGGCGGGGGGAACGCATTAAAAATGTGTCTGTGTTTGTTCTTTTAAATTGGGAGGGGTTAACAAGAACGTTTGATTATTTTTGACAGCAGTGTCATTTGTGCAGATTGCGCCGGTGAATATGTTGGCGGTCGCCCTGTGTGCAGAAAGCTGCCGGATGTTCCTCCCCCGTTGGGCTCAGGTATTCTGCAGCCCGACCCTCCTCGTCGTGCCGTGCCCTCCTCTGCTCCAATCCCGGGCCGGCAGGACTGAGCGTAGCAGGTTTTTTTTCCAGCGCCTGCGACAATGAGCGGCCACTCCAGCTAGCCAGAAACGGCGCTGCTGAGAATTCGCTGAGAGGAATTACTAGGTTTTATGAGCCATAAAATTTTTATTCATCTCCACACTCAACCAGGTTTTGGCCACGGGTCGACATGCCTTAAATAAGCTGAAACAATTCCAGCACTTCAACCAGAATTAGCATTTATCTTTGCCTTGAGACTTAATGGACTGTTTATTGTTTAATGTTCAGCTTCGAGTTCATAATCGATCTTATTTTTTTCCCCCTTTTTTTTTCCCCCCACTCCTCCCGTGTGTTGTGATGGTGGTATAGCTATGGTTTTCTCAGTCTTGGTTTGCTCTCTCTCTTCTCTCTTTCTCTCTGTCTGTGTCCTGCTGTCACGTACTGTACCCCACTGGAAGTTCGAAAAGGTTCACGACCCCCCCCCCCCATTCTGCTGACTGTCCCTGGCTTCCCCTGACAGATAAGTATCCAGTTCGGAGAGTTTGGTTCGCCTGTTGTTTTACTGCTGACCTACGGCTCAACTTTGACCTCTGACCCCAGGAGGTATCTGTCACGACAGGAGACTGCTTAACACAAAATGGTGCCCCCCGTTCCGAGGGGAGAGAGAGAGGGAGAGAAACAGAGACACCCATGCGGGGGACTCCTTTATGTGTTTGCTTTTCCTTTTGTTTTCTTGCGAAGAAATCCTTGCCTTTTTTTTCGCTCTCTTTTTTCTCTTTTTTTCCAGCGCCCCCTCTTTTCTTTTCGTTCCCTTTCAAGCAGTGTTCTCGGTCGCCACAGGTACCAGCCCTTTAGCAGCGGGACTCTGGGAGATTGTGAGGAGGAAGGCTTAATGAGCTGACTGGGTCCTCAGCTGGGAAGAAATGCATGCAAATGAGATGCACAACTAAACGGACGGGACAGGAGTGAATTGAGAGGACAGGCAGAGAGTTCCTGCCTCTTGAGCGTCGTCGTGCCTTTGGCTGGAAGATGAGCAGCTTTCATACCAAAAAAAAAAAAAGAAATGGTAACAAAAACCATCTTTTTTTTTTTTTTCTTTTTTTTTATCCGTAAGTTTGGTTACTGCAGTTACCCATCGTTGTCATTTTACACCCGTCGGAAACTTGACAGTGCTGTGGGAAACGGATCTGTGGGAACGTTTAGGACGATTACTAATGTGCCTATCTTTTTCTTTTGTTTGCGTGGGGTTTTTTTTGTCGTTCTTGAATAGGTTAGCGAGGGCAGTGGTTACACTTGTGCACAGTAGATTTTCTTTGTTTGTTTGTTAGTACTGGTTTTCATTCGATTGAAAGTATTTATTTTGTTTTCTTTTAAACTGTGAAAACATTGCTCTTGATTTTTTGTTTTTTGTTCTAACATTTAAAATATGAAATGTTTTTGTTTTTGCATTCAGGGATTTTTACATTTCAAGAGAATATTTTTAAAACTGAAATATTTTTGTTAGTGTCATTTCAGTCACATTTTCTACAGGATATATATATATATATTCAGTATTGTTTTGAATTGTACTTTTTCAGATTTGAAAGATGTACATATTAATTGAAACTACAGGAAAAATGTACTCGCCACTTTGCTTGCTCTAACACATTATTAGAAGGCTGTCTTATTTTGAATCTTTCATGGAAATAACTGTTTCTCCCATGGCCATGAAATATATGAATAAATGGAACACGATGTTTTGAGTTTCATTATTTTAAAAAAAAATGATGCCATCATCATTATAGTGATAGCTGATTTTCTGTAAATAAATATTTGTGAAACATCCTGAGCTAAATTATTGGAATTTCAAATGTTTGAGACAAACACATTTAACGTGTCAAATTCAAACACACACACACACACACACACACACACACACACACACACACACACACACACACACACACATAAAATGGCTCGTCCCCCACGCCTTCATCCATATGACCGGGTGTAATGTGATCGGCCTGAATCTCCACAACATGTCTTCACCCAAAGAAGCAGCTCAGATGCCCTAACAATGCAGTTACTGCGGAGAGTGTGTCTCATCTCCTGACCTTTACAAGCAGCAAACCCAGAACCTTCCACAGTGTGCTGGGAGTGGAGTTTTACAGCACTGCTCAGGCAATGGGGACATTCTTCTGTGTTTCTCATTTCTATAGTAGTGCCTTGTAGGTCCTGCATGCAACATACTATATATATATATATATATATATATATATATATATATATATATATATATACACACACACACAACACAAACATAAATATATTTTTGTACTATTTTGTATATAGTTTCTCCAGGGGGTATGATATTGTTTTGAGGAAATTTGAGAGGTAAATCATTTCAATTACTTGGTCATTATTATTATTATTGTCATGACTATTATTATTATTATTATTTTTTTATTATTATTATCATCATTATCATTAATGTTATAGTACCTTTGACTTTGTATTCACCTTAAATAAACATAGTTCAGCTGTAATCATATTTGTTCATATGCTAAACTTCAGAAAAATAATGATTGCTACATTTATTTTGTAGATAGGTACATTAGATTATATATGTGTATATATACATATATATATGCCTATATATAGCCTAATAGCGTAGGTTTTGAAATGAAATCATTCAGTGATCAAATGTATTTGTTTTAACTAACCTACGTGTGACAACGATATTTTTATTCGGTCCTGTTTTTTCCAGAACGATTTATTTCTTGTGTTATCATTCTATTTGTTCCGTAAAGATAATTATTTGAATTGCGGCAGATAATGATGTCAATGTGCATGGAAACCGACGAGCGGTCAGAACGTTTCGTAAATATAGGTTAGGCTACATATAAAACGAAAACGGGAAACAAAAAACCGAAAAGGGGAAATTATAAATAAAGAGGAACTCGAGGTTATTACAAAGAAATACCGTGTTTATCACCTACCCCTGAGAATGTGCTGTTTGCGGTGTTGCAAGGGTTGGTGTTGGGGTGGGGGCTCCGGCAATTTTGCATTGTTAGCAGCACCGTCTAATTTGAGTGTGTGCCGAACGTGTGACAAGCGCGAGAAGGAGCCGTGCGCGGTCACGGTCGCGCTGGCTGGTAATCACCGAACTGCTTAAAGGCGCGAAGCTCCCAACACGGTGTGGATCACACACACAAAAAAAGAAGAGGGGAAAAAAAATGTCCATTAATTTTTAGAGAGAAAATTAGAGTGGCACTTGATGAAGTCGACTTTGACAAGCGTTAATTGGTCCACAGCCCTCCCAATTAGTGATGTTCACATTCTTTTACTGCTGTTGGGTTGACGGTGCTGTCTGTTTTGTTTTCCAACTGTGCTAGACACTGGGTTATTTACTATGTTTGTGGCAACGGGACGTGACCGTTATCGAATAGTCGTAACATAATCAGCGGGAATCCGGTGCGTAAGAGTGATCTGTATTTCAGCGTTAGTGTACATTTAAAGAATAGTAATAGGCTACACTACCGCATGATTTGCCAAGATCAAAAGGTACATTAATTAAAACCAACATGAATTGGACAAAATTTCATAGGTGAAATTCCATAGGTATAAAATGAAATAAATTTGTTTGATATGAACTGAAAATGCACGTTATTCTGTTTTTGTTGACCAGCTTTGTAGAAACTGAAACTGAAACAAACATTTAAAATAGTAGGAAAGTAACATAATGTCTGTAACCGTTCCCTAAATACCTATTTAGAACCGTTTAATTTGTATCATATTTAACAGTTTATTATATTATTTTTTATTTATGTACTATTATATATTTTATATATCCAAACAATTACTGTACAGAAATCTACTGCAACATAATGTAATAGAACTGAAACTTGAATTGAAAAAATATTCAAAATGTATACAAAACAAATTTGTATTAGTTTTATTTGAATAAAGCTTCTTATTTGTGACTTGATTTGATTTGCCTATGTGACCTCAACTCGATATTATAAAAATCCTGTCTTGTGTAGCCTATATTTTTCCCACACTGTGGCTAAATTCAATCAACATTTGTATTTAATGTTGTTTTACTGACATATTCAAGAGATTTGTTTCCTCACATTGTGGCAAGTTACATTTTTGAACTCACCACTCTGTGTTCGCCTTTAATTTTGAGTCAAATTTAAGGATAAATGTTGTTGATTGAGAAATAAAGGCCTATATATACTTTCATCCGCCACACACACACACACACACACACACACACATATATATATATATATGTGTGTGTGTGTGTGTGTGTGTTTGTTTTTTTACATTCGTTTTTGGCACGTTTTCATCAATTCTTATCTCTTATTTCACTTTTTATTTGCCTATTGTGGTACAATAATCTTTGTCTGGGGCCTGCTCTTCCAGTAAATCGCTTGTTACCTAATGCCATTTATTTATATGGGCAGAAATTATAAAGCTCTGTTATTGCCGTGCCTTGGGCGAATTGTTTATGACACCAGTAATCGGAGTAATTGTTATTGTTGAAATTACCTGTCAGCCGGCCCCTTGCCGTGGCCCTTGTCTCGTTGACAAACAGTGACAGCAGAGACGGATCTCGAGCGCATCCCTCTGATGGCTTCTCCACTGGTAATAAGGAGCTCTGGGCCCCTGATAATTTGCCTGTCAATGCCGACTGCGGGTCCCGGAGCCTCCGCCAAATTGTTGTCATTCATTTTGACGACAACAGCAAAAAAAAACGAAAAAAAAAAACGCCGGGTGGAGACAGAGAGAGAGAGAGAGAGAGAGAATTATCGAAATAAATTAATTCATTTACACGTGGCCGGGGCATTGCCCCCCCTCCCCCCTCCCCAACCCCCAACCAAAAACCGCCCCATTCCCAGGTCCATAAATTCTACTTCTATCTTTTAATATTTACGTCCCCCCACCCCGACCCCTCCCTTCCCAGCTTGGTTTCTTCATCTGTAGATGTACTGTGAGTGTGTGTGTGTGTGTGTGTGTGTGTGTGTGTGTGTGTGTGTGTGTGTGTGTGTGTGTGTGTGTGTGTGTGTGTGTGTGTGAGAGAGAGAGTGAGTGGAGAGTGAGTGGGTGGAAGGGTTTGTGTGTGAGATGTGGTGTGTTTACAATGCTTAGGTGTACATAGATCCATTGTCATTTTTTGTCACATCCCCAATTAAAAATAAAATAGACATTTTAGCATTCGTGATAAACAACATTTGGGAGAGAGAAAAAACCACTTGATGAAATAGATTAAATGTAGCAATTTAGTCATTTAAAATTAAAATATAATTATGGACACGGAATAACAGTAAATGTCAGAAGAAAATCCAAACAGTTCTAGCAAATCGACACTGGCTCCTAGATCTCTTCTAAAATTATTTCGAAATAGGCGCCTATGTCATCACGGGCCTCTGTCACATCCAGTAAAGCCAGGCGGCGGTGGACGGTCTGTCTGCAGAATCTTAAGGGATCATGTGAGCCGCTCGCGAGCGCCGTCACACTCGCTGCTGCATTGTGACGCTCGCAGCCGCAAAATGCCTGTCATTCGCACGCACGAGGAGGAGGCGCGCGCGCTGCGCAACGGAGAATGCGCAGAGACAGGTGTCAAAGCCCTCTTTGAGTGCCAAGCCCCCGCTGTATACGAAGTGGTGGTTTTTTGATGAATTGATACCAAGAGGGCACAGCATTAATTATCAAGAGTTTAATACCATATCGCTTTCCATTGAAGCAGAGTAATAATGTAGGCTACCGTCTTTTGAATCTGATAATGATTTTTTTACCCCGTCTCTCTCTCGGAGGTTAAGTAGTAAAGGACGGAGCGAAAGCTTTTGCGTACGGACAGCATGGCCTGCATCAGACATCCGATGGTCTCTCTCTCTCTCTCTCTCTCTCTCTCTCTCTCTCTCTCTCTCTCTCTCTCTCTCTCTCTCTCTCTCTCTCTCTCTTTATTTCACTTTATATCTGGCTGCAGTTTTTAATAGGTTGACGGACAGTGCGAACGGTCTTTGTTGAAAACCAATTTCGTATTGCATTGTGGGAATCCGGTGTTCTCCGGTCTACAATCAAGCGCCTTTTCGTGCCGAAACAATACTGAACACAAATGGACAATTTATTTGCTAAAACTAAGATACAAATAAATGCATCTATTAAATAAATCGTCTTATTTTTCATTGGCTATGCTGTGCTTCAGCCAGTCTGAGTCTACCTGCAGAATAATGCATTATTTTCAATATTTTGCCTTTGCGGATCAGGACAGATAAGCCATTAGACTCTTCCCATTATTGCTTTCATCTCTTATTCAAATGATGCCATTAGCGGTCGCGCGAGTTTATCAAGAACGCAGAAATTGTGTTATAAGCAACCTGCCATTAATCATGGTTTCCAGATGTGGCGGCCGTGGCAAAGTTGATTAAAGATCTGGACGTTACGTGGACACACACAGATGGGTAGACATTAGGGAGGAGAGACCGATTCGAATAGGTTACCGGCCGTTAATGAAAACAGTGATTTATATTCCAGAGCAGAATTCTAATGATGCTGTTCTTCTAAACATTCTCATGGGCCTTGTGTAGAATCACCCTTAAAAAATGTGGAAATACGAATGTGAAAAATAAAAAAGTAATACATAAAAAACAAACAAATAAAAACAATACATTAGAAAAATACATAATAATAATAATAATAATAATAATAATAATTGTATATACAGTATAAGTGTATATAGAGTCTATACAGTGTGTGTGTACATATATGTGTACATATATATATATATATATATATATATATATATATAGGCTACAATCACATACACACACACACGCATATATAAACACACACATATACACATACACGCACACACACACACACACACACACACATACTGTACATACATATACATGAACAAGGAACCACACCAGACAAAAATGAATGTTCAAAAATATTTCTGCCTTAAGACAAATAAATCAGCGGATTAGCACGGGAACTGAAAGGCTGCTGTAAAGGTTTCCGCAATGACTCGCGCTCAGCAGCGCGGTGTGGGAATGGTCTCGCTGCGTTCTGAACGATTGCGGTCCGGATCACACGAACGCGGCGTTTCTAACAGATCCCGTCTCGATTTATCACGTTATTGCGCCGAGGAGATGCGTTTTACGAGCCTGTAGCCCGGGATGGCTTGTCTGCGGACATGTGGTCCTTATTTAATTATGCTTCTTTTACAGTTTCGCCACACAAAGATCCAGGGCTAGCCCAAGTGCTTAAGTTTCCTTCCGTCGACTTCAGCAGCTGAGGTGGGGATGGGGGATGGGGGGGGGGGTCCTCTGGGTCATTCAGCCCAGTCTGTACTACAGCCTAGCCTGGCCTTACTGTAGCCCAGCATTGGGACCGACCCAGCTATAACCCAGCTGTGCTATAGCCCAGCATCTTTGAAAATCAAACGCATCCCCCACCCCCACCCTCACCAGCCGCTCATGCATCCATGCAGGTGGGCATAGCCGCAGTGCTGACACAGTACTCGGTTCTCATAACATGATTGTATAAATGTCCACCATTTCTGGAATTAACGCTTCAATCCGAGTGCCTTCATTGCCATGTGTTAAAGAAAAAAATGGCAATTAAGAAGACTGCATAATTACTGTGTTATCATTTCTATAAATGGGTTCATTTTAATTTGATAAATAGAGCTCTAATGTGAGAGGTCACCCGGATCAGTGGAAAACGCCATTAATGTCTGATTAATATTGACACGTTGGGGAGGGGGGGGGGGGCAGCAGGCAGGCCGACTGGCGCATGTGGGTTTTGGTGTCGCCTTTCATGGTGGTGGGGGTGATGACTGTAACGTATTTTCAGAGTGGTGGTCACATGTGCAGGTGGCCAATCAGAAACACGTGCTGTCTTCGTTATTTTTTGTTTCACCCCCCCCCGAATCTTTTCATATGACTTGACTCTGTGTGTGTGTGTGTGTGTGTATGTGTGTGTGTCTGGTGTGTGTGTGTGTGTGTGTGTGTGTGTGTGTGTGTGTGTGTGTGTGTGTGTGTCTCTGTGTCTGGTGTGTGTGTGTGTGTGTGTGTGTTTTCCAGACCTGGCTCAAAAACATTCTTTGAAGTAATTTAACCCTCTAGACACCAGTAAAATACCCACAAATGCTGACAATATAAATATACATTTTAAATATTTATTTTCACCAATATTCAGAGCAAAATTTGATATGATTGTACAGTTTGGCTGCCGGTAATCTGAAGGAATGTTTTCAAATTTTACCAGTGTATTAAACTAGTCAACGTTTGGCAAATCACGTATATAGCCAGGTTTGGTGTTTTCCCCTTTCCCCCTGGTGTCTCTTGCAGGATGTATGAAGTGAGCGTTTGACACAGGGCTGGGAAAGACTGAGATATGACTCAGATATAATCTGGCCCACAAATCCATATCCGGTTCTGGTTCTCCTTTCTGTAAGATAGGTCATTGAACCATTAGTGCAGGTGACTGGCCAGAGTGTCTTCACACCTGACTCCCAGGTAAAGGGAGGGTGGAGAAACAGCAGCGCTTGGCCCACGAGGACCGTGATTTGAGTCACCCTGACCTACTGGTATTAACACGTGCTGGGCGATTGTTCACCGAGGCCCTGTCTAGCCACTGGTTGCTCTAATGTTATTTCACTCAACTGGGAGAAGAGCTGAGCCAAAATGGATCATTTTATTCAGGCCTTGAATATAATTGAAACAAGGGTCTGGATTCGATCAGCGTTTCCCCTTAACTTTGGCTCGCAATTAAATGCAAGTAAGTGTTGGTTTCTCATCCACAGACCCAGCTTGGCAAGTTCAGAGAACATCACAATTAGCACGAGAAAAACAACTGTGTTTGTGGAGGAAAAACGAAAGCCCTTGCATAATCGTGACTCAAAATTAAACACACATTTCCATTCGGTCCAGGGCAAGATCACTGCTTTTTTTTTTTTTTTTTTTTCAAGGTCAGGCAGAAAATAATTAAAAGTGAGAAATAAAACAAACAGATCAACATAATGATAATAGTTGTGGCGGCACACCCCGTCTCGGGACAGAATGGATCGTTATGAGGAGTGTGGAAGAACAGGCTGACCTAACCCTGGAGCAGATGATTTATTCGGGTGCAGGGCGGCCCACTCATTCCTCCCCTTGTGCCTTCGCTCTCTGTACTGGCACACGCTGTTCTTCCCTCGCAGCGCGAGCGCCGACGTACACATGGCGGGTCAAGGTACACGCCCCCCTTGGCGATGGTTCGGTCACGTGATCGCCGTCGACCGCCCGCGCGTGAAAAGTCATTGATGAAAATAACACTTATCCTGTTCACTGACATCGTCAACATCATCATGATATTCATGAGCTATGTTTTCATCGTGTTCGCTTTTTGGATCCCCCTCCTCTCTCTCCGCCGAAAGGGAGAACAGTACCCCCCTCGTGTTTTCCCTCTTGTTATGGTGTTCACCTTTGAGCGCCCACCCCCCACACCTCCCCCCCCCCTGCCCTTTCCCTGTGAACTGTCTCCCCTCCTTCCTCCTTCCCTAGTCCTGGATGAGACAAACGCAGGTTGGGATTTAACAAGAACCAGATGGACAAAGTGTAGGAACTGTCCAAACAGCTCTGAGAACGCGGAGAGCTGTCAGGCCTGGGGAGAAGCAGGAATTTTTCAGTAATAAAAAGGGATTTATTACCCCTCTACCACAGTCTGAATCCCAAGAGAATCCACAGTCCGATAAAAACAAATATATATATATATTTTTTTTTCTTTTGATACAGAGGTCCAGTATAGAATATTCTCAAAGACTCCCATCGGCTAATTGTCTCTGAGACCACTACGTGAAGCGTTAAAAGGTGAGGCGGTCTGGCCGTTCCTTACCGAGCAGAAGGTACCTGCTCAAACGCTCCCTTTTCACAATAGCTGTGTAATTGAAACCAGAAGAGTGGAAGATTTGATAAATTACTTGACCCTGAAGGAATGTGAGGGCTGTAAATTTCTCGATGCATTTTTCGCGCTTCGGTGTGTGTACCGACGTATGTGTATGTATGTATGTGCGTGTGTGTGTGTGTGTACGTGTGTGTGCGCGCCTGTGTTCGTCATGTTTTCGTACAGATCATGCGCAGTTGTGTTCAGACGTTGCTGAACACACATGCGTCCTTTGTGTGAATGAGCCGCATCCTCTCTCTCTCTCTCTCTCTCTGTCCGAGATCAAATAGATTATAAATCCTCCACACAACATGAAGTGGCACTGCATGTACACGCAAATTTCACTTTGAGCAAGGCACGAGATATGTTTTGATAATTCACACGCAGAAGGGGAAAAAAAAACTGACATGTGCTACACGAATATTCATAAATAATAACCCACACCCATCTCCTCCAAGCCAGCAATAATGCTTGTCATGAAGAAGAAAAGAATAAACGAAGCGGTGGAAATCATTTCAAAGCACAATTTTTTGAGTGTCTTCGTATTTCAAAAATGACCCGTTGCATTAATGGCGACACTAAATCACGCCTGTTATCTCGAGAGAAGAAAGATACCCGTCTCTCTTTGTCAGGGGCACAAGCTGTTTTTTTTTTGTCTTAAATTTAAGACTTATGTCTTAACTGTACTCCCGATTCCACTGATAAAAACAGACGGTTTATTTTTGAGAGCATTGACAAACGGGATTGGTTATACGCGATGCTCGGGGCAGGGGGAAAAAAACGGCTAGCCTAGCACAGGGCAATGAGAGGTCATGACAAAGCACACAGAGCAAGAGGCTAGATTTACGACCTAGACCGCTGTTACACTGAGTGGCCTGTGCATTTTCACAATTATAATTGCTCTTTGCAGCTTTTCAATCATGGCCTCCCGTTTTTAAAGCCGTCGTTACGGTTGCCCAAAACGCCTCTGTCGCCGACACACGTGGCGATATTATCGTACCTATTCCAAATCCCCCTAACCCTCCCCATTCGTTAATTTATTCGCCCTTTTTCTTCGAGCAATTTTGTTTTTTTTTTTTTTTGGTTTAATGACGCTCAGCCTTTTGAACAGGGGTTTTTGTGGAATTAAAGATTAATCGCTGAAAAGATCAGAGCTGCCCAGGTGAATGACGATAAATTCATACCGCGCGGGCTGCTCACTTGTTGATAGCTCTTACCTGGCCGCGAGCGAAGCCGCCGCCCGGAGGATAAAGCCGAGCTCTGTCTTTGACAGACACATAAATATTTCCCTTTCTATTTTCTGAAATAGCTTTTAATTTAACAAGTTTTACGGCTCTAATATTAAGTGCATATGTTTTACAAGGCGCCTTGTCCTCTAACTCACCCCTGCTTTCCCTGCTTTTTACCTCTGAGATGAAGGGGGGGGTGGGGTGCAAGTTTAAGGGTGGGTGGGGGGGAGCTGCTACCCTCAGTCACTCCCCTGCTTGGCCTCTCTCTCTCTCTGGGACAGCTGTAGCAGGAGCAGGAGTGCAGGAAGCCACCCCACCCCCCTCCTCTCCTTGCACCCCAGCCTGCTCTGTCCTCCCAAAGGACACTGGGACTCCAGCCCCCTCCCCCTCCCCCCCATACTACCGTAGGGAGTTCAGACACACTGCTGTGTTTAGTAAGGCTCCATAAATGCTGTTGGCCTAAGAGCAGTTTTATGGGTATGCTGCTAAATATGCTCTTTTGATATCTTTTTCCTTTACTATTATCATTATTGTGTGCATATACCTTTATGTTTGTGTGTATATGTGTGATATGCAACATGTGTGTGCTCTCCATATCTATAGGCTGATTGCTACAATTACTCAATGTCAAGTCATTTAATGTAACACAATTACGTTTAGGATTCTTTTTTGTTTGTAACATGTTGAGAACCTCTTCACATGCATTCTGTTACGTTATACTTTTCTGTAGATGCTGTAGCATGTATTATACAATATAAACAAGTATTACTTAACTTCTTCATAACAATTAAACAATTCTTTTTTAACAACTTATTTTGATAAAAATGTAATATTTACTACTAGATAATACAATCTCCTGACTTTCCTAATGCTTGTTGCGTTGGTTTGAAATGAATAATCTAAATCTAGTAGTAGTGGTAGTTTTTGTAGTTTCTTCCTGCACTGTAGTGTGCGAGTCAGTCTCAAAGTGGACCTGTGAGTTAGAGCATATGGCCTGAACTCTCCGGCCCATGGATTTATGACTGTGGCACTGGATTTAGAGCAAAAAAAAAGAAAAAAGATGGAGTGAAAAGGGGTGGGGGGGGTACAAGACTCAAACAAGTCACCAAGAGCTCGTGGTCTCTCCCCCAGGGACAAATTGATGTCAAGTTCTGCTGTCCGTCAGGATTAAGTGTCTGTTTGCTTTCTGCTCACATGTGGTTTGAGGACAAAACAGGCCCGGTCTCTTTGCTTCCGTACAAAGCATCTCAAGTTGCCAGGGTTTTTAAAAACAAAAAGGGGTGGGAGGGAGAGAAAACCATAATCTCCTGAAAACACCAGCGACACGCCGGGTTCTGAGAGTCCGCTTCCTGTGTCCCAATCGGCCGACCGTTTAAAAGGCACGTTTTCGGGGGGGGGGCATTTTCCATTCACCCTTCAAAGGGAGACCTTATCAACGACACAAACGCCCAGGTGCTTTGTTCTCACGTCCCGTGCGTGTCTGTTACTCTCTCTTCCCCTCCCGAAATCCGCTCTTCTGCCCCTCTCCGCCGGCCGCTCGGGGACTTGGTCAGGAGTTATCTACGCGCTGTGGCTCCACACTGGGGCCTTTCAAAGCCCCGGGAACAGCCACGGTGGCCTCTGCAACCTCCCGGCTATAAATAAAGCGCCGTTAATCACCGATTTGTAGCATTTGTTGACTATTGCTCTTTAACAGGTCGTGGAGGACGCGCGGAGGTTGGGCAAGGCTGAGGCCCCCGCAGCGCCATTGCACAAACCGAGGGGACGTAAACAGGAAGAGGCGGGTATCGAAAAACAGGCTGCTACGACGGTTGCAGTTTCTTTCCACTCTGCGTTTTGTTTTATTGCAGAGCTTTCCTTGAAAGGAAAACCACCCCCTCCCCTCTCCTACCCCCCACCCTCTCCCCTATGGTCCAAATTTTCTTGCTGTTAAACAGAAGAAGCTGACTGTGCAATACACTCGCGCGTCACAAACAAGGCCGCAAAAAAATTGCATCCTCTTCAGTGTATTCAAATCTGTATCTGTCATTTTGCATATGATGTCATATTTCCCACATACCCTTATGCTAAACTTAGATTTTATTGAACATGTCCTATTTTGGGGGGAATCCTGTGCACTGTAAGTCATATCTTAACTTAATCGCACCTGAGATGCTTTTTAGGTTATTATTTGTTGCCGAGGAACAGCACGGAGAACAATGTCCATTATAGCCCATAATATAAATACAGAGTAGCTGATTGGTGGACATAAACATTGACCGCAGCTCCAATGTGGTTTAACACCCAGCCGTAATTCATCTGTAAACTTAACTGCCTCTGTGAGTGAAAAATCAAGGTCTGTCAGTCCGGTGTGGGGAGGGTCAGCCGTCATTGGAAAACTCCATTTGTTCCCCAAATACCTGTCAGACGTCGGGAATGTTCCAGAAACCACGGTAGAATTATGGCCCCCGGGGTTTTTTGTCGTTGTTGTTGCCGTAAAAAAAAAAAAAAAAAAAAAAAGAACTGATTTACTGTTCCAGTGCGGTTTTGTGTTAGCAATATGCCTGTAAAGATTATCAGTTCTGACTGTCGGTTACTAGCATCCAACGTGGAAACCATCAGACGAATTCCTCCCAGAGTGTGTTTGCTTAAGTTCAGAGTAAATTAGGCTTTGGGAAAAAAAAGACGAGCCTCTATTGAAACTAAGTGCAACGTGCCCTGTCCTTGACATGGAGAAATACATTTAAACAGGTGCTACCTTTCTCTCCGGTTTCCAAACATATTTTGTTCATTTTAGTCCCGGCCAAGCTCAGGACGCTGGGCAAGTCTAAAGAAGGGAACTTTCAGTGAAAGTTTCGCTCTAATATTGTAATTTATCGCTCAAAGTTAAGAATAAAGCCCCAAGAGGTCGGTTAGAGGCCTAGCCTGAACAGATGATCTGACAATTGGATCAGCGAAGTAACTATGCATATAGCTGTGTAAATACTATCCAACATCATATGACCCACAGGATTGAGTTTGTCTCAGAACAGTCGGCCCAGAGTGGTCTCAGTGGTGGTTTCTGTCTTGGTCTCTCTGTTGGAAACATCTGCAGACGTCCCTGCTGCAGTTCGCATCGCAGAGACCGGTCTCGATCGTTACCTAGGTGATTTATCTCAGACATTCATATTACAAGAGAGCGGAGAAGTATTTGCGCTCGGCTTTTAGAGGCACGATGACGGACAGCTTGTTCGTGTAAACAGTGGGGTTAGGGGGATGGAAAAGTGGGAGGGGCGATCTTAAATGTATCGAGGCGCATCAAAGGAACCAAAAAATAAATATCAGTCGAATTGGAATAGATAAATAAATGGAAGACTGGTCATTGGTCACGGGCCAGTTTATCTTTAACAAACTCTTGCTGAATGAAAGGGGGCAGAGGAAATCATGATAATAAAAAGGGAAAATAATAATAAATCCCAGGTTCTGTGCATGGTTTTCTCGTTATGTAACGGCTTTGATGCTCTGATTATTTCACTATGGCCCATAAATTATTTTGCCCGTCTAATGCGGAATACCCCAGCTTTCCCCATTCATCACCGCGGCTTTCGTACAGTAATTCATTAGAATAAATAATCATAGAAGCTCTCTTTTCCGCCGTTGGAGTAGTCAATGATATCAATGACATGCAGAGTAGTTGGGAGTTAGCAGCCCTTGTACGGTCAAGGGACCGCCTACAAAAAAAGAAGAATTGTAATCTTCAAGTGAAGGGTTAGTTTGTCCGCTGTAGTTCTCCATCTTTTTTACAGCAGCCAGTTTTGTCCACCAGCTCTTGAAGGTGCCACTCAGGTTTTTCTCGGGTGTTTTAGTTGCTTGTTATTTACAAAATTGTGTTTCTGCCATTGACATCACATATCCCATTTAGCACCAGTGACCCTGCTTCCACAATCTCTAATAAATTAAAAAGTGTTTTAGTTTTTTTACATTCTTGAACTTAATCGACAAAAGGGACCTAACAGTAGGCCTAACCTGCCTCAGCCGTTCTCCCCACTGCTAAACGCCTCTTGTGTGTTAAACGGCCGGCCGTGTCTGAGGTGTGTCTTCCTGCTCGCGCACATTCGTGTCTCTTGCATCTGAGTGAGGACGGATTCATTTTTACATAAACAATTACTGAGTGTTGCGGGGGGAGGGAGAGGCCGACAAGCCTTTCATATCTCAAAAATGTTTGGGCGTTTTGTTACTCTCCCTTTGCTGTCGAACCCACCCTCTTTGGGGGGGGCAGATCTGTTTCCCATGCTACAACGTGACCGACGGCTTTAATGCATCCATGCTTTATTCTGACATGTGGGAACACGTTTGTCTGTTTTCCCTTCTTGATTATTCTATGGACCTACAGGGAAGGGTAACGAGGCAGGAAACTGTCTTTAGGGCACAGGACCGAACACAGACTTTAAGATGAGTGACATCTATGCAGTTGGCAAGTAGTGCTCGGTTTTGTTTCTTTCCTGTAGGCTACCGCAGCAGCCATTTGTGCATAAAGCCCTGCTATGCTGACACAGCTGCGTGAAACACTGCAATCATGTCCGGCGTTCTATTATAGACACTTTATAAATAGACGCACTCATTCACCTTAATTGCAAATACATTTTGCGTACTTCCTGTTTGTTTTAACCATACTTTCTAGAATGCTCAGCACTGTCCTTCGTGTGCTTTGTCCTCCTGTATACAATAAATGTTGGACCTGGATGACATTTAATAGGCTACGTTAGATTTCGTCTTGGGCCTTTAAACAGGAGCCGTGGACATCAGTGAAGCATGCCCTAGTTTTATTTCTAATGACATTTGGATTTTACTTAACTGTTCAGTGCAGTTAACCACCACAAACTTGTTAGAATCACACCGAGACGTTTGCACAAAGGTAACACGGTGTATTAACTACTTCGTTGGCAAACGGTAGACGTCAATCAAGACCCCGGGCAGAGGAGCGAGTGGCGCATGTGGCGAGTTCACAAGAAACTCGTTTCGGTTTAAATCTTCTCCGAAGCTCCAGCGGTTGTCTGTGGGTATAAAAAGCGCCGAGACGACTGACTCTCCTTCATAGTTAAGTTAAAATGTTAAGTGGCCACTGGACTCCCAACTGCTTCGCTTCAGAAGGAAAACATCTTTATCAGGATAAGTATTATTCCAAAACTGGGCTTCCGGGACAGAGTGTTCCCATGTGCTCAATCAGCCAGCTACTCTCATAGAGTACATTGCTTCTTATAAACTGTCTATGGACCATAAATTCTAAAGCAGAAAGCCTGCCGCTGTGCCGCAAGTCTTCTGAGTATTAAGACTTCGCTGCTTTAAATTATTTTCTCTTCTGCCACATTGTCGTTGTTTTGCTGTTGTCGTTAGCCGCCGGGTTAGTTTCAACACATGAACGTGAACGTTGGGGGCTGACCCCCTCCAGGTTTGACGTGACTGTCACCCATCTCGGGCCGCGGGAGGCTTGATCTCGGGCCAGCAAGTCAAGTGCGCTATCCCCCCGTCTTGCTACACCAAACCACGCCTGGGCGCTGGGAGAAGCGCTTCCGCCGAACAGACAGTTCTGGCCCTATAAACCAGGGGTCCCCAACCACCGGGCCGCGGCCCGGTACCGGTCCGTGAGGCATTTGGTACCGGGCCGCACATAAATAATAAAAACGTTTTAATTTTAATTGTATTTCCATTTTATTGACTATCGCAGTCTGCAGGGTGTTTTATTTTTGAAAAATGACCACTTCCTTCTGTGTGTCTCTTTTCACTTGTCTCAGTTGTTTTCTACCCCCCATGGTCTTTGAAACCGGTCCCAGGTTGGGGCCTGCTATAAACCACACTTTGAGGCACGCAGAAAGTTACAGTCATTTTTTTATTTTTTATTTAACTTCACTGCTGTGTTAGAGACACCTAATTTGTCCCAATGCTCTTTGCCTCTGAAAATATGTGACCAACCATTTGAATGGTCTTGAATGTTGCCAAGTTGTCCTATTAGAAAGTCATATTTCTCCAATTTTAATTATTTGTATGGATCCCAATTGTTTTGTTGGTATTGAATGGTCATGAGTATTTTATTTTATTTTATTCAAAAATAGGTATTGTACAAATCTATCATTTTAAAACGGAGTGACAAAATTTGATGTAGGCTCTCTCTGAGAGGAATCAAATTAAGCAGAATTCGTTTTTAATGAATGGTGAAATAAATGCATGTGTGGGTGAAATTTACAACACGATAATTACTTGTAAATAGTTCCCAGAAGCCTGCCATTGGAATTGTCCGAGTGGGGGAAAAACAGCAGTTAATGAGTTACAATGACACAGACATCTCGCTCTATGCGTAATAAGCCCAGGGCTTCAGTGTGAAGGTGAAAATAGAGCTTCGAAATTTGACAAGGTGAGACCGCTTCTTGTCGACATTTTTTAAAAACCAGTTAGTGCTGTGCAATTTGAATGGGAAAATAATATAAGCTCATGAATATGCGCAGGTGTGTAGGAGCTAATTAAGACGCTGGGGTTGTGTAGTCTGTGTACGCACGTGGCACTGGGGTTGTATGGTCTGTGTGGGTGCGTATGCTGTGCGCCTCTTGATGATGCGCGGCTTAAAACGTGTTGAATTAAATGCAAATAAATAGAGTTGACTTGGTTGATGTCATTTTGTTGTCTGTGTTATTCGGAAAATATAGCTACAGGTCACGTGCGGTTCCCAAAGGCGTTTTCGGTAGTACAGAAGAATCTTGGTGAAAACCCAAGAGAATCCGGTCCCTTTCTTTGGAGTCCTGACAAGTATGAAACTTGATCTCGTGCCCGCTTTGATATTTGCTAAATCTGTCTGCTCTCATTGGGCCCGAGGCATTGGGGAAATGTGTGATTCATCTGCGAATTGTGATTAAGGCAGACTAGCGATGGGAAGCTTCGCATTGACCTTTCAAAAATCCACATTTTTTAATTAATCTCTCATTGTTATTTTTCAAAACGGCATGTCATCGAGACGCCTGGCACACGTTTACAATTTCCAGTTCATATTTAGCCCAGTTGGCAATGTGCACGTTTACAGAAATATCCCAACTGCCTAGAATTTGACATGGTTTTGTCACATTACTGAATCAAACGTTTTCTAAATGTCCACATGCTAACATAAAAAGATCCACAAGCTCCCGAAATTGTGATTGGTTTAAGTCGCGACAGTAGGCTATCCTATCCGATGATTTAAATCAAGTTATAGTTTAATACTCTGGCTAAATCGCTTTACAATAGTCCACTAAAATGTAAATAGTTCTAGCCTTAACCTTTCCCATTTAGAACATTGTTGTATTTTCAATAAAGCAGCTATTTTCTTTATGACTTCTCAAGGATCGCACCAAGGAAGTTTATAGATAAGATAATAAACCTTGATCGCACTCACTCTCGCACTAGGGGAATGTCAGTGCCAATGCTTGCCTTTAGCAATTAAGTCTATATTACGTGTTGACTTATCAGAGACATTGCTGGCAATGGAAGCAGCGGTAGGTCAGGTATCGACTGTGGGGCACGTGAAAACAAAAAAATGGCACCGGATGGCATTTTAGAGATGGCTAGGATATGAACTTCAGACACGGATATGAACTACAGTCACAAAAATACCCCCGATGTGGTCACCTACTGTGGCTATAATGCACGTTTTTGCATAACAAAAACATCGAATTTAATTATATTTGACAGTTAATGTATTTTATTATTAATACGTAACACGATGTGAATCGGGGTCTCAATTTGAAAGCAGTCGAGTGAAGTGTAGCCTATTTACCTGAAATGCATCGATTATTTTCTATGACATGCCTATTTTATATTCTAATATTGCACCTTCGCTATAAACTTTCAATATGGCTGTAGGCCTAATCGTAAATACAAATCCTGCTTTAAAATAAACACCTGAGCAAATATTTGAGCATTTTATAGTCCAGTGCCTCCGCTCGCGTCACATCGGGTCCAACTACCTATTTTTCTTCATCGCTGCCATTTTGACCGGGTGAAAAATGTCTCTACTCGCTATTTCCCCCCTACAATATCTCTGATTCAGTCAATACCCTCAAGGGGGAAACTAAATAGCTGAAGGTAACAACTTGGCTGTTGGCCGCGATAAAGACTAGGCTACGCAAGACGCACGTAGCCTTATTACAGGTAAATTAAAGGTCTGCACCTACATTCATCCGGCTGCTCTCAAAATACTGCTCGTTAGCATTTTATTAGGCCTAATATATATTTAAACGCTGCAGGGAAATGTGATTTTTATAGTAGTAGGTCTTAAACCTATTGCACAGGCTACAAAGTCCCACGTACCTTAAAGCTATGGGCAACCTACGTTAAATTAATCCTTTATGACATGGATAAATTGAAAGGTTTTTTATTTATTTTCTAATTAATGCTGTCAATGTTAAGTTCATGTGCGTTTATAGAGGTTTGCGTAAAAAATAGAGACTATTTTTAATAGGCTATTACACTAAATATCCCTGCACCTCCGAACAACCCTGAGAACACGAGGCGTCACATATTTTTTTAATTACGTGGTTAAACATAAACATACTGAAACGGATATTTATACATATAATATGTTTTATCAACAGGTGAGATTATTTTTTTTTTTTCTTCCCAAAGCGCGCATCTTAGTATATCTAATTGACAAAATAAAGGAAACACCAACATAAAGTGTCTCAATAGGGCGTTGGGTCACCACGAGCCCGAACAGCTTCAATTAGTCTTGGCATTGATTCTACAAGTGTCTGGAACTCTATTGGAGGGATGCACCACCATTCTCCCGCGAGAAATTCCATCATTTGGTGTTTTGTTAATGCTGATGGAAAAAGCTGTCTCTCAGGCGCTGCTCCAGAATCTCCCATAAGTGTTCAATTGGGTTGAAATCTAGTGACTCAGACGACCGTGGCATATGGTTTAAATCGTTTTCATGCTCATCAAACCATTCAGTGACCACTCGTGTCCTGTGGATGGGGGCATTGTCATCCTGGAAGAAATGCTTCACCATGGGTGATCACCCAGAATGGATTTGTATTTATTGGCGTTTACCTTGCCCTCTATCAAATTGATAATAAGTTGATAAGTTGGGATAAATTGACCTAAACCATGCCAGGAAAATGCACATCACCCCACTACAGAGCCACCAGAACCCTAGTTACTCATGTGTTTCCTTTATTTTGGCAGTTACCTGTATGTGTGTTGTTATACAGTATATCTAAACTTTCACACATTTATTTTCTTGAAATAATTGCTGATATTTGTTATTAAATAATATCGACAAATAATGAATGATGAATTCATTTTTTACAATCGGATATACTGTATGTGTAGCTATATATAATTTACACAGCATTCGTGGAGCTAATTATTGGCCACGTTATTTAGAAGACGCATTTAGCCAAAGCAGAGAGAGATTCCGAATTAAATGTTTAAAATACAGATTGCTTTCAGTAGCTACTTGAGATATTTACAAATCCGCCGATTTTTTTAGAAGAAGGCCCACATTTATAGATCACGGCGTGACCGTATTTAGTAAATGGCATGTCTTTGCTATGTTTGCGCGACAGCAGCTAGGCATATATGAAGAGGACACTGCACACACCACCAACGGCAGATTTATTTTCCCTTCGCACTGACATTTGTAAACGGTTGCGTTGCGCTCGAGACTCCGGCAAGCCCCCTCTCAATCTCGCCTTTCATCTTCCGCTCTGGCTCGGTCGGACAGTGCCGTTGCCTGTGTACAGGCACAATGTCCCGCGGTATTGTCTTCGCCGGCGGACTCATTTCAATATTATCGTAGTTCACCGTCAGGTGCTTCTCCGTGCCACGCCAGGATCAAAGGACGGAGGGAACATAAGTGGGCATTGTTCGACCGAAACACAATACTTCATAACAAGAGAAAGAAGTCGGGGCAGAGGATGCTGACTGCGTTTTGGCATTCTACAGAAGCGCGCGCATTGTCCACGGAAGAGCAGGTGGGGGTCGATGAGATCGCCAGCGCGGCTCATTAAAGGCTAACACAGTCGCTATTATTGGATCGGATCTCATCAGGTGAGGCGAGGAGCCGAGCGGACGTACCCTCCGCTGACACCCGAAACAGCCGTGCCTGCTTTGACCTTGGAAAGACACAGTCAAGGTGACCTCCGATTCATCTGTATTCCGGCGCGGTGTGACTGAACTATAGATACAGCTAGAAAGGGATAGAGAGAGGAAAAACGAGGAGGGTGGGGGTGTCAGTAGAGACAGAAGGGGGGGGGGGGCAGGGGGACACGGAAATTCTAAGCAGTGCAGGTGTTGACCGAAATGGCATACCGACTTAAATGGGAAACGCGGTTTAGCACGAAGGTAATAATTTAAAAAAACTAGCCTAACTTTTCATGGCGCAGCACGTCCGCGCGGCATCCCTTAGTCTCCGGTAAGACAATGCCCGATAAACCTCCCACGTAGGCTAATGTTGCGATTACGTTTGTCCAAACAAATAATGTAGGACAAATATGGAGTATGATACACTTTGACATGGTCATCGCATTGTGGCGAGCCCACATTTATCTTTTTGCAAAGTCAGAAATATTTAACGAACTATTATCAGGATTAATTAAATGCAAAATGTATATTGTGATATAGGCTACATTTCTAAACTTATACGATTGTTCTATGGATGATATAGGTGGAGTGACAAATTAACATATTTAACATATTTCTATATAATACTACTAATAAGAATAACTGTACACGTAATTGTACAACGTACATTTTCCCATACATTCGTTACTGGTTAAATAGAAACGAAAAAAACAAAAAACAAACACTCTCTCACACATACACACGAAAGGTGAGCTTCCTGGTAATACAGGAGTCTTGCGTTCAGATTCCAGAGCCGTCGCACATGCATGAAAGAGAGCCATGAATCGGGGATTGCCTGACCAGAACCTGGTTCACAATTCAAATCGCCGTTCGTGAACCCCCCTCGTTTACCCGATACCGTATCGGTTTGCGAATTATAATACCGCACCTCCAAAGCACCAGCCAGTTCGCATGAATCCTGTTCATTTCACGTGAAAATTGGAGTAAATATTTTTAGACCACGGTGGATCTGAGTAAAAATAAATGATAAAAAATGATGACTTTTTACAAATGCGGACGTACATTCTTATTATTCTTATCTCGTCTGTTATTGGTGACACTCGTTAGTAGCATTAACCAAGTGGGGCTTTAGGCTTAATTTAGATTAATAATCGTATATATTATCTGCAGAAGTCATATGGCAAACGTCCTATAACAATATAAGCAGAAGCGAAAATATTTTGTTTCGTTTTCTTATCATTTCTGCTGTCCATTGAATTGTTGCATGACCCACGTTTTTTTTTTGTTTGTTTTCGACTTAGCTATCTAATAAACAATATCTTACATTGGAGTAATGAAATACAAATATAACCAACGGCACAGTTTAATAAAACGCTTTCAAAGGCCCTCAACTGGAAATAACGTCTGAATTAAATGTAAACGTCACCTGTTTCAGCATCTAAAATTTTATTTTTAATCTACATAACTACACGTAATATTTTTGTGGAGTAACGTATTGTCGTAATAAGGCATATTTAACTTAGTTATCATCAGGTTGGTTTAAGTTGTAGAAAACAGATTTAAGTTGTAGGAAATAATTTAGTATTCATTGTATCATAATCAACCCGACGAGTAGCATCACTTCACAATAACACAGATATTTGTGTAGGAATATCGAATATAATAATCATATAGAATAGAGGGCAACTCTGCCCCGAATGAAACGTATGAATAAATTAATCACAGCACAGACAAAAGTGTGCTGAAATGCAGGGCACGCCCCGGCGTCTCATTTGAATGAGATTTAGTAGCGGATTCGGGCAGCAGCACCACGCTGGCGATAATAAAGCAATAGATATTTTAATTGTGAGTTGTAATGAATTAATTTTATGAATCTCAAGAGTTATCATGTAGAAGACATAAACCAAAGCACTAACAACGTGTATTAACCATTCACGTATTAGCCATTCAGAGTAGCAGCAGTAGCATCAGAAGCTGGTGCTGTTGCTGTTGTTGTTGTTGTTGTTGTACATCATTGTCACCTTGTACAAGCAATATGTTGAATAAAACATACCCTTTTTTTCTATTTAAGACACTGTAGACTAACATTTTCAGTCTTGTCTTTGGGGTTGGAGCTTTACCAACTCAAGCCCAACTGTAATGTGAAATGCGATACCACAGCTTCATTTTCCTGGGTCACCTTTGTCAGCCGAAGCATCTGCAGTTATCCAGTCATCACTATATTAAACACACTGTCCAAAGCTTTGTCATCTGACTGTTACCTTTGGGCAAAGTCACGACGATAGCATGCGCGTGGAAAGCTTTCAAGCAGCTATAACGCCATGTCCATTCGTACCTTGTGAAAATTAAGTGAGCTGCAAAGGACAATGACTTCTGATCTTTGTCAGCTTCAGTGGAAAATCGGAAAAAGGTAAACATCTTTTTACCCTGCTTCCACTTTTCTCTTTTCTTTGTTTCCGTTCATTGTGTCGAGAGGATAGATTGCCGTCTAGTTTTCAGCACAACAATGCATTTCCCCGAGTAAATTATTCACAAGTCACAGCTTTTAATAGGTTTCCAAAACACCTATCCAAACAACCAGATGCTACGGTCCCATTTAGTTCGGTCGAGCATTTTTCATGGTTAGCGAAAAACTGTTTAGCTAAGTCGATGCATGCAAATGAATCCTTGCTTTCTTGTCTCCCCCCTCCCTTTTCTCTTTTGTTCATTCTTTTGTTTTAACCCTTTTTGGCCGGGCGTTACACAAATCAAGCATTCTGTTGTGCTATCCCTCGAGTCAGAGCCAGATAGAATCTTCATTGAAGGTATTGGCTGAAGATGATGAGCTTGCCGTGAGGACAAATGACGATTCGGCATCTCCTGGCTGCAAAACACACGCTTCAGTTTCATTGATCAATCCCCTCCACACACACACACACACACACACAACCACCACCACTCTCCCCACTCCCATGAGATAATGCAATTACAAACATCAATACGAAACAGCTAGGGGAATCATTATGTGGTGACAGTGATAAATGACGGTGCAGAAAATAGCGTAGTTTTCTCGAACAATCCTCAGGCCCAGGGGCTTTTTAGGCTGAGCCTGGTCACCAAGGAAACTTATGACATCCAAAATGGCCGTAACGCAGGGCCGAGCGGTGCCCCTTCCTTCTTCTCCGCCTCCCTGGTCTTTAACTCAAGACTCTTCTCTCTCCCAGCCTTTTAGTCCCAGTTTTAGTCAGCGGCTGACTGATGTCGGATGGCACGTCCAGACACAGGAGATTCAAGTCTTCCCTTGAATTGGCACTGGCAACCTTTTTCATTTTTGTATACATATCTGCTTCGTTTGGAACATTGCTTACCACGTAATGTTGTGCCTAACATCACTATATCAGCTTTTGTTTGTTCCCTTTTTTAGAAATGAACTACTTCGAAAAACACCGCTGTGCAGGGAAGTTTACACGGATAATATTTTCAATATGTTCAAATTGTCCATCTGTATATTACACTACAACAATTCAGGTTAAATACCTTGCTCGATGTTAAAACAGAAGAATCCCACTCAGGATTGACATTTCCTGCAAGTGACACTGTTCAGAGGCCTGCTAATAAACTAGAGCAAAAACACATGATAATTGGCATGCCAAACCATCTTTTTTTTAATGTGGCGGTTAGCTAGCTAGCTGCAAACCAACACATGCAGCTACAGCTAGTACATCCACTAGGCCGAAAAATACTGGTTTCTTCAAAGCACACAGAGAGGCGCTCTCAAAAAGATCACTGCTCGACGGCTACGCCCGAGGCATAGCTGTCTTTCACTACCTCGGAGAATTAGCCCTTTTAGTGGAGAGGTGGTCTCGCCCGTGGTATGGGAGGTCAGGGTACAACTCTCATCAGAGCAGAACTCTGCAACTATCAGCGAGGTTTGACTCATTCTAATATCCTCGTCCATGGAAAATCCTCTCTGGCCATCACTGGGACACACTGCAGAGAATGTTTCGGTTGGCCAATGTTAACGAGGGCGCAGGTAGCGTCTCACCTCAAACCTGGTACGTTTGGAAGAGAGACAGAAAGGTGTCTGAAGTGCCTTCAGACAATCGGACACCGAGATGGCCGCCCGACAGCGAAGACACGTGCGACTGCCTTGAAGAGCAACGGGGTTCCGTGCCTGCACACGCTTAGCTCCGCATGTGTTTCCAAACACACCAATTCGGTCTTCAATAGCTCCCATACCTTTACGCCACCAAGCCAAGCCAGGTTTTTTGATCACCGGCATATAGTTTTACAATTGCCCTTTCCTTTTAAGGCCGCTCTGTAGGCTCTCAACTCGAGCCAAATACCGGCTTGATGATCGTCGAAAATTGTCCGCCGGGTTTGCTGTGAGTTTAGGTGACACACGTATATCTGCACTGGTTTGGAACCTGCTACTCAATCCTGATTAATGACAGGAATTCAGTTTTTTCAGGTCCCCAAACGTATGCCACAAATTGTCACATGTTGTCACATTTGTGTTAAGTATTCACATGTGATCACACATCCATATATAGATATATAAATGTGTGTGGGTTTTTTCATGTGAAAATTTCACATGTGAAATCCATGTGATTTTTCCGTGAGAAGATCTAGCACAGGCCTGTTGATACTAAGATCCATATCTGATGTTCAGGGAGAACTATAGGAACCCATTGATAGATACGACCAAGTAAATGTGTTTACCAGGTTTTTTTTTCTTGTTATTGAACTGCCCTTATTAGAATCAAGCATTTGTTCTGTTTTTTTGATACGTACACATGGTCACAAGTTCAGTAGTCATATCAAATGACATCAAAGGCCACTGTGTGAGAAGCTACAAAATAGCACATTTTATTTAAATTTGTTACCAAAAGTAAAGGACAAAGCACATTTCCGTGGGTTTCAGTAGAGTGAAAACCAGGCTGTAGATTTGCACACTTAGGGTGAAGGACCCTTTGAAGGATAATATTGTAATGTTGGTAATATCAGCAACCTTCTCACAAACTTGTCACCAATGCAAAGGCTAAATGTCTAGTCAAATTCTTCCGTCCAGGTCAGACACTTTTAAATATTAGAAAGTAGTTGTATATATATTATAGAACATTACATTGCATTTTACACATTCAATTAATAGTGAATATGGACATCAGCCAGCAGATTTATAATTTTCAAGAAAGATGCATTTGAGCACACAAGTGACATGGGCCGTATAAACCCTATTAACCCTTTGAGGGGTGAGTTTTTTTGAGAGTTCTAGTGCTAATTCACAGTGTTCTATTCTGGAATTGTACAGTTCTACAGCCTTTATGATGTCATCAGTTAGAATCAAGTACAATGTCACGCCGTGTTCTAGAATAAACATTGTAGTGTGACAGTGCTCCTCAGAGGATTCGAGGATCTTGTAAATTCGTATTCTCTTTAGATGACGTATGCCAGAATGGCACATTTCTTTCCACCATGGATACCTGAGAGAGTGAGAGGCTGTTGCCAAGACCAAGAGCAGATTTATTCATGTAATTCATCAGCTCTGTGAAAGACTGTATTTCCTCCATGGGCACCGACACAAACAGACTCACACTCACACACACATACCCACACGCGCGCACGCACACACACACACACGCATGCACACACACACATTCGCACACACACACACACACATACATATACACACACACACAACCAGATGCCGTGTTTATGTGATGCTGTGTGAACGTACAACATTAATGTGTGTGATGACAAAAGCAGGTTCAGAGTTTGAGCGTTTTGCTCCTGCACTGCTGCTGCACGAGAGCTCTGGCTCACCGCCGGCGAGTCTCACATTTTGCGAGACAGTAAAAGTGCGGAAATCTGCTCTGTGTGTTATTGCTCGAGCCTAACCACAAAATGTTTATATTAGAGGGGAAAATGACAGCAAACCTGCAGAAGTCCAGTCCAGTCTTGATGTTGTGGGAGGAAGCATGTCATGTTCTGAACACCACTGTACGCTGACGTACAGACGATTCTATTTGTTACATTGACAGTTCATGCTGTGACCAGTTTGAGTTTGCATAACGCTGTGTGTATATATTTTTTGTAATAAATATATACATTCACACGCATTCTTTTTCTTATTAAATGTGCAAATTGTATTTTGAAATTGAACCAGAGGGCTATGTGGGCAGTTTGCTTTCGTTGTTTTTCATTTCCTAGTGAGTATTTATAATGTGCGTTCCCGTGGCTGACATCTGATTTTATTTCTGATTTGTATAATTTACTTCTTTATATTAATTAATTATTTTCCACAAAATGTGGTTATAAACAATGATATATATGTATATATACATAGGAAACACATCTGCACAGAATAAGCTATATTTTTCAAAACCATGGGAAATAATTCTGGGATAGTTTCATTGGTATTGTATAATCATTTATAGCATTTTTAGTGATTTTACATATATGCATATGCATATGCAACATATAATGTTGGATCTAGGTGTGTTATCTAGGTGTGTTGAATCTAACTGTGTTGGATCTAGGTGTGTTATCTAGGTGTGTTGAATCTAAGTGTGTTGGATCTAGGTGTGTTATCTAGGTGTGTTGAATCTAAGTGTGTTGTTTTCTAGGTGTGTTATCTCATTTTTCCATGAGCTTTTCCCCACAAGCCAACAAGCTCTTTTTTTTTTTACAAACTTGATGAAGCTGTTGAGTTAAATGCAGACACTTTTACAAACCCGCATTGCCAAAAAATACTGCATTTCATTGTTGCCAAGAAAATATGAAATGTTTGGGCTACATTATAAATGACCCTGTATATCCGGAACAGTTCACAGTGTGTAAGACTGAAGAGGACATCTAACATTCATCTTTTGTGAAATGCTTACTTTTGTACTTGCATTTGTGTAGTAAAATCATGCTTACAATTTTTAGTAATGATCAACTGTATTGCTTAATACTGTGTATTTGTATTAATGTACGTGTAAAAGGAATATGCTGTCAGTTACCGTGGACAAGGGATTTATTGTTGAAGGATATAACAATTAATTATCAAATGTATATAATAACATAATGTTCCCTCTTTGTTAATAATAATACATTAAAAAAGTGGTGACACTCCCTTTAAAATGAAGTAAACGTGTTTCTCTGGGGAGCTTAAGAATTCTCTCTCCACATTCCCACCTGCCAGCTGTCACCTGCATCTTCGACTTAATATTCTATTTCACTAATAAACTGGTTTATGATGTATCACATTATTTCATATACTGTATTACGTTATATAGGTTATTATACAACATGGGCAGTTATGTAGACATTTCCGCATATTTTTCCAACACGTATTTGGTTGTAGATCTTCCTTAAATAATAACAACAATATAAGCGACTCGGCGCACGTCCACCATTTCACCAGTTTAACTTAGTTATTTGCGCACTAGAAAACACCGGTTCATTCGTAAACCCAACAATGTTTCAAGTGGGGTTTATACAGAAGACGGTTTTAACTTAATGTTGTTTTGAAACGCATTACTGTACAAATGAAGAAGGAGGAGAAAAAAAAGGCCCGCTGCGGACAATTTTCCACATCCCCTAAAGATGGCAGTCAAACATGGGATTCTTCCTGCGTCGGTCTCCCGAGCTCCGAGCTGCACGAGGCTCAGGAATTCACGGCACCCAGCCCTAAACCGGGGAGAGGAACGGCGTAATTAAAACGTCGCCAGACTTTTAAGCATTGCACTTCGTAAGTGTAAAAAAGCATTCAGTTTAGGGGCCGGGAAGAGAAAGAAAATCAAAATCGCCGCTAAAAACGACTGGCCCGAGTAGGCTAAGTAAAATGCGTGAAAGGCAGGCAGGCAGGCACATTGATTTAGATGTAGGTTTTTTGTTTACGCGTAAACTGTCCCCTTTAAAAATACACAACGTTTAAGATAAGATTTAGTGTTTTGAGGATGTATTATTTTAGTTTGTTTTTTTACAGCCCATCAAATGAAAATGAATCAATTTAAAGAAAACTTCCCCTTTTGTTGCGAGCGGATTTTTAAGCCTTGGGCTGTGAAATTCGGTGTATCTAGGGAACTGCAGGCGGATCGCGAATACAGAACTTAAACCCTTCTTAACAGGGGCCATTGACTGGGTGCAATAAGGCGTGAGGGGGAACTAATCTTCCCATTTAAGTGTTTGTGGCAATTTTATTTAAATGAATTTTAATGCTAAACGAGGGATAATTCCCTATTTGTATCCGGACTGCACCCCCTCCACCCCCCATCCTTTCCCTCTGTTATGGCCCTGGTCCTCCATTGAAGAACATTCCAACATCATATAGGCCCACCGCACATTTGTTGAACATTAGGGCCAAAGCAGAGAGCTCAGTGAAAGCGGTGTCTGAAGACGCCACAGAATGTGAGATGGTTCTTGCGATCGCTTGACTACTTGCGGTAAAGGCACTCTGAAGGGGCTGTGACGTTCACTTTTTCACATGATTTGTGGAAATGTATGCTTCCACGCAGTTTCTTCAAACGAGCGACCATTAAAAGACATATATATATATATATATTTACAAGCCCAAATCTGCAGTAGTTCCCTGTGTAGGCCTCAAAGAGGCCTCGAAAGGTTTGAGGCATTAGGTTCTAATAATGGTGGTGTAATGCTTATGGTTGGTTTTGTACATTTTTTATCAAAGTCAAGTGCGTTGTTGGGCTGCTTTCTTAAATCTCCCACTGTAGTGGCCGGGGGAGGGGGGCAGACAGGCAAGGCTTTTGAACTCCACTCCTCTCCTCTCCTCTCCTCTCCCCCTCCGCACTCCTCTCCTCTCCTCTCCTCTCCCCCTCTCCCTCCCCTCTCCTCTCCTCTCCCCCTCTCCTCTCCTCTCCTCTCCTCTCCCCCTCTACTCCTCCTGTTAGCAATGGAAGCCCAGCAGGGACACAAACTCCTGGGCTGCTCAGTTTCTCATCTTCTCCCAAAGCATAAATGTATAAAACTTTGAACACAGCTCTATAATACTGATCCCATGCAACTTTAGCATCATATCTTAGAAAATGGAAAATGATTCAAGCCTTTACAACTGTTAAGCCTAATTTAAATTTAATATTAATAATAATAATAATAATAATAACTGCGTTTGGATTCCCTTTGTACACCCCTATGTATTTTTTTAAAATATGTGCGATACATCTGGGTCTGGATTTAGTTACAGCAAAACATGCCAAAGCTGCCACATCTATACAAAGTCTGCAAGTTAGAAATGAAAATTGAAATTAATTCATAATTTGCACACTGGAAAGAAAAAATCCACAAGTATTTATTCAACCACAACAAAGCCTCAAGTTGATCCCATATAGAGACTTTTCAAGCAAAGAAACTCAAACCAGACTGATATTGGACGTTAAAAAAATAATAAAATAAAATAAAAATAAAAAGCAATACTACAACAGCCCATTCTTTTCCGGTCCGCTTCTTTCCCACAAAATGTTTTTTTCTTTTTCATATTTTTTATTTACAACGTATACATAAACTGTCCAAGATGGAACCAGGCAAAAGAAAATGCATGTAACTGACGTCTCGCTCAGGAAAATAAAGGAGTCTGTTTATTTAGCCATGTTGGGGGGGCTAAATAACCCCCATGGTCACTTTGTTGCTGCAGTTGTGAGAATGCGTCGATGCGTCAATGGGACGTATGCACACCTTTTGGTTTCTAACGTCGACTGCCGTCATTCTCTGGGTGACGTCCTCCCGCCAGCTGAAGAACCAGAGTCCGTCCATAACGACCCCCCCTCCTGCCCGCCCGCCCCTTCCCCCCGGTCGCATCAGCTCAGGTCAATTCAAACATGGAGAGTAAATTAATTAGACATGCAAATGCAAGCCTTGGGGAGCAGAGACAGAGGAACGTGCACACACAGTCCTGAGACTGGCCCGGGGCTTGCCGCCTGACAGAGTTATTTTCGGTGCTCTCTCTCACGTCCCACAAAGCAGCCCTTTCTGTCACCCCGCCACCACCCCACCCCCCCCCCCCCGGAGGAAAAGTAAGGCTTATTGACCGACCGATCGGTCGAACGATTGATTTATTCACTTATTTACTTTTCAAAATGTGAGGTGTTTCAGGAAGTGGGGGAGCGGGGGAGGAGGAGGGGGCGGGGTCAAAGTCTTATGAAAATGACACACACATAGTGTGGAAAGAAAAAGAGGAAAACAAAACAAAAAAAAGTTCACATCCTTCTTTAAAAAAAATCTATAAGAAACAACATAATATGCAGAACAACACAAGAGCATTTACAATAGTTAATTCTCAGTTCTCGCGAGAGTCCAATGTATTTTTACAACAGTATACAGCATATTGTCTCCCCTCCACCCCCACCCCTCCCTCCCAACCCCCCAATGAAGTGATATAGTTATAATCTCACTCTCTTAATTTCTTTTTTTCTCCTTAGTTTTTTTAAAAGTTTTTTTTTGCTTCCAGGACCCTTCCTGTGCGAAAAAAAGAAGAAAAAAACGATCCCTGGAAATACAGACATTAGCTTCCCCTTGGTCCATTTCTGATGCCAAGATCCTCAGTCTCTGTATGAAGCAACAATACAGGAAAGGTTGCCGCTGTTGCCACAAAAAAAAGAGAAAAGAGAAGAAAAACAGCTGCGTTCTGTTTGTTCTGAATCGTACGTTTATAGTGAATCCCTTAAAAAAAAACTAACGAAAAAAAAAACTACAGAGCGTGGATGTCCATGACTTGTCCCGCCATGCTGGGGTCTCCCGGGTTGAATATCGGAGGGCCCGAGGCTGACATGGGCATGGCGGGGTGGGGGGATCCTCCGTGCATTAACACCGCTGGGTGGTGGGGGTGTCCGGGAATGTAGGGGCGCGCGGAGGGCCCGTGTCGCAGCTGAGCAGGGTGGGGGGGCATCTGGGAGGGGCTGAAGCTCGGCTGCCCCATGCCCATTGGACCGCAGTGGGACATGTACTCCCCTGGCATGCCTTGAAGTCCTGTAGGGAGGAGGAGGGGGGGGGGGGGACAACCAAAGACCAGCGATCAGGAAGGGGGGTACAACCAAAGACAGGCCGGCGATCAGCAAAGCTGAGTCACGGCACCACCTTCGACCGGGCCGGTGTGTCAGGGTCACGAGCTAATTACAGCACATCGTCGATAAAATGTTAATGATGCTGTAACAAAGCGTCTCTATTACACAGCGTCCAATCGTCAGTGCCTCATCAGCGGCATTGTGGATTAATGGGATCGTGCTATCATTTATAACAAGTTTACATTAAAGGGTACGAAAACAAACCCTCAAATCCACAGTCGTGTGAAATTTTAAAAGCTACAACGAGGAGAGAGATGGGCCCACAGTTTGTTTAATCTTGAGCAAATGCAAAGTCTGAACAAGAGAGAGAAAGGATTAATTGGGTTCATGCATCGATCCTTCCTCTCTTTAAGGCTGTAATTGAGGTGAGAGGCTGCTTATAACACATCTGTGGAAACAAAGCCACTGCGTTGAATTAAGGAGGAGAGGATGAGCGTCACCTGGGAGCTCACACTTCTGCCCCCAAGTGTACAATGAACATAATAGATTAGGGGGACAAGAGGCAAAAATGGGGCCTGCACTATAACCAATTCTCAAAACATGCACACAATACTGCGAAACCATCTCATTTCACACTGGGCAGACACTTGCATTACACATTTACAGGTAACTGCCAAAATTAAAGGAAACAACAACATGAAGTGTCCTAATAGGGCGTTGGGCCACCAAGAGCTGCCAGAACAGCTTCAATGCGCCTTGGCATCGATTCTACAAGTGTCTGGAACTCTACTGCAACACCACTCTTCCATGAGAAATTCCATCATTTGGAAAACGCTTTCTCAGGCACCGCTCCAGAATCTCCCATAACTGTTCAATTGGGCTGAGATCTGGTGACTGAGTCGGCCGTGGCATATGGTTTACATCGTTATCATGCTCATCAAACCAGTCAGTGACCGCCCGTGCCGTGTGGATGGGGGCATTGTCATCCTGGAAGAGACCACTGCCATCAGGATAGAAGTGCTTCACCACAGGATGAAGGTGATCACTCAGAATGGTTTTGTATTTACTGGTGTTTACCTTGCACTCCAAGTGGTTGAGTGGACCTAAACCATGTCAGGAAAATGCACCCGACACCATAACAGAGCCGCCAGAACTCTTCACTGACTCAAGTGTTTCCTTTATTTTGGCAGTTGCCTATATATACAACTAACACATCCCCCGCTGTTTAACCATGATGTAATCTATTGTTTAAAGACCACCGAGGCATACAGTCACTTACGTGTACGTTTCCTTTCAGGAAAAGCTAAATTGATAAATCATGGTGTTTCATTGGTCGGGTTCAGAGATTTTTCTTTTTTTTTCCGAGTGAGAGAGAGAGAGAGAGAGAGAGAGAGAGAGCTTTGGGGAATTCGCACACAAAGGCAATAAATAAATTGAAAACGCAGGCGTTGCTCACATGTCAATTTGTGTTCCTTAACGGACCCGAGAGGCTTTCCAATTGAATCAATAAGCAGGGGATTCCGTCCCGTCCTGTCCCAGGGATACCAGGGGACTCAATCAACAGGAGATATTTGTTCCAAGAATACAGGGGCCAAATACCCGCGGAGCCCTCCTTTTTTTCTACACTACTTAAAAGTTCAGGCCCCACAAAGGGATATCTTGACCCTGCAAAAGGTTAACAAACTTCTGCTTAATAATTGGAGGAATGATTTCTCAAACAAAGGTCTCCAGTGGTGGAGGGCTGTGTGGGGTTACTGAGGGGGGGGGGGGGTTCACCAAAGCATACCGAAAAGGGGGAGAGGGAGGGGTGTGGGGGGGGCAAGAATTCTATATGCTCATAATTAATTATTTCGCTGTGATCGCCATTGTCTGGGAAATAAAATTGCAATTTTCGTCCACCCTTGGCTAATTTCGTGGAAGGAGAAAAAAGAAAAGAATGGGGCCAAATGGCCGTAAAACAGTCATTTCCCGCCGCTATCAAAGAGGCCGGGCCTTCTGCATGGGCTGCCGCGCTTTATCGGAACTGACAGGTGCATTGTTTCTGGGACCCATAAGCTCCATAATCGTGGAGGGTAGAAAGCATCACGCTCTTTCTAAGCAGGCTTAATTGGCTCTGGTTTTAAGTAATGTTGCAGTGTGACTGCACGGAACACCTTCATTTCAAGTCTCAGAGCCGCCCTGCAAATAGCTGCTTAATCTTGCCTTAAGGAAAAATTCCCCCCAACTAATGAAAATTGCTTATAAAATATAAAGTACCCTCGCAGCCCCTTAATCAAATAAGATGAGAACGTTTTTTTTTTTTTTTTTTTTGTAATAACCTATTAATTTAATTGGTCATGAAGAATATTGCACATCACTTACATTTAATTGACCTAGAAAGCACAGGAACAATATTTAAATTAGCCGAGCTGGGGAAATTTCTCCTGTGATGAAGCTGTAAAGATCGAGCGGTCTCAAGGCCGGAGAGCGGAGGCGTCTCCTCCGCCGTCTCCCTCTCTCTCTCTCTCTCTCTCTCTCTCTCTCTCCTCTCCGCCCATCTCATCCCTCGCTCCTCCACACGGCCCAATTAAATAATTTGGCGAGCAAATTGAGACGCTTTCAAAAAAAAAAAAAAAAAATCTCCTTCTGGAACGAAGGTGTTTTGGTTTCAGGGCGGAGGAAGGGGGGGTGGGGTGAGCCATCCGAAGTGTTTACATGCACACACTGGCATATTTATACGGAACATGTCGGTGGCTTCAGAAATGGTGACGTGGTTTGAAAACACAGAGGAAGTGGGTATAAAAGGAGGAGAGAGCGCGTGAAGCCCGATCTGGCTCGGAGACGAGAGCGGGGCAAGAGCCGGGATACTCCTGCAGAGCCTCAGCGAGCATTCTGCTGAAGACAGCATTAACGATCTCTATTTTTATATACCGAACAAGTCAAATCCATTCGTCTCAGTGCTAGTGATGGCATATTTAATGTGGACAGAGTCAATTAGCCTGGGCTAAGCTACAAACCCTGCTGAGAACCTCTTCGCCTTGCACTCTTTTATCAGTTGAAAAAAAAGAAATAATAGTAATAATTTCCCTAGTATGTAATCCGATTACGACGGACGGACAAAGGCGGCGGAGAAGATCTCGAGATCGATAGAGGCCCGGGGTTGTTTTTGTGTGTGTGCTTTCGCACAACGTGTGATAAGTGTATAAAACACGTCCAGGTGTTCGCCTCGCACGCGGCGGGGGCACGTCTGTCGTCGGCGCTGTTTTGGCGTTGCCGTCGCGACTCGCGTCACCTGCAGCAGGACGGATTTGTGACACTTGGGGAAACGCTCCTTCCTCTCCTCCTCGCATTGCTGCAGACTGCTTACATTTTGCCAATCAGTCTGTTGCTATGGTAACATCCCACCGATCTCCCCCTCGTCCCAACACCCCAACCTCCACCCCCTCCCTCCCTTCTCCATTCCTCTTTTCTTGCAACAGCACTCCCTCCCTCTCTCTCTCTCTCTCTCTCTCTCTCTCTCTCTCTCTCTTCCCAGTGCCCCCCGCCCCCACTCCAGATATGACTGTGTCTTGTTTAGTCATGTGGTCAGTAAGCGGGCAGGAGGGAAGCACAGAGGCAGCCACACGTACAGTGAAACGCCTCTGTGACTTCAAAGCGCTAGAGGATTCTATCGCCAGGGAAAAAAGGGATTTTATCATCTGGGAAGGAGGCAGAGGAAAAGAGCTAAATATATATATGTACAGTATATATATATAATATATACATATATACTATATATATATATATATAAACCAAGTGACAGAGTGAAACATATAAAGCCACAGGCAGGAAAACAATTAAAACAATAAGAAAAAATCCCAACAAAGACAGGAAACCAGCCCGAAACAGACAACACCGAAACAGCGTCTGAGGGACGTGCCGCACACACGCCCCTCCGACACGAGCGACAGTGGCAGCAGCAGAACGTTACTTACTTCCCCCTTTGCTTTGCGATTGGTTAACTAGAAGGTTACATGTAGTGCCACTGCCCCTCCATGCCCATATTCATTCCCATTCCACTCATAGGCCCTAGAAGGGGAGAGAGAGAACGCCAGAATCAGCAGAGGCCAAGAAACAGAGAGAGAGAGAGAGAGAGGGAGGGAGGGAGGGAGAGAGGGAGAACACAGACCCACATTTCAGAGAGAGGGGAGGGTAGAGGGAAGGGAGGGTTTCAAAAAAATAAATAAAAACAAACAAGCCCCAGAACCGGTAGAGGGAAAGATAATTAGTCTTGATTAATGACCTTTGACCCCCTTGGTAAGAGAAGGGGAGTGTGGGGGGGGGGCTACACTAGCGCTGACGGGGAACATGAGAAAGATTATGACCCGTACAGAGACAGAGGGAGAGAGAGAGAGAGAGAGAGAGAGAGAGAGAGAGAGAGAGAGAGAGAGAGGTGGAGGATTATGAGCCTCAGTGTGAGAGAGACATAGCTGAGAGAGGGGGGGGCGGGGGGGGGGCGATGGGAGGGACCACACCTGTGATTCCCTGGACTAGGGTTCTGGGGAGGGGGGGGGGGGGAATGGGGATGGGGATGGGGGGTGGGGGGGAGAGGAAGGGAGAGATAAGACACGGTCTTACCAGGTGGTCTGATTCCCATGTGTTGCTGGCCGTCCATGACAAACCCTCCCATCGGCTGGCCATCTGGAGTGTACGGCCCTCCTTGACTTACTGTAGGCAGAGAAGGAGCGGCGCGGGCGCGGAACAGTAGCTAATTAGTCTTTTAATTAAGTTCTGATCGCTGGAGCAAGTCCATCCGCGCGCTTCTCAAGGCCCTGGACGCTTCCCGACGCTCTCTGAATCGCCTCCTCTCCCCACCTGGCTCTGACCCCCCGGGCTTACGGAAAAGGTCTATCTGTCCCACATGAGTTATGCAGGAGTAGGAACAGCGAGCCGCTATATATTAATACACATGGACTGGGCTGGGAAGCCCACAGACCAACAGAGAAACAAGTACCCTACGCTGGTGTAGAACATTTGTTTTTCCCGTTCATGCTGAACACTGTCAACAAAGTGATTAAGAGATCCCCCAAAAAAAAAAATAATATAGGGAGAGGAATCCCCATAAAAGAGCAACAATAACCCGCTCCAGATATAAGCTGTTTTGGGTTATTCCAGCCACCACAGTTCAACCTCCGTGAATGCCTTTGAACTTAACAGAGTCCCTAATGCAACCCTGACCCCCGACCCGAATCACAGGTAATAAAGTTTACAACAGCCCACAACAAGCCATGCACCAGGAGCCGCTCAGCGCTGCCCAGAGCCAGGGGGGAAAGCTGGGGAGCACAAAAAATAGAGAAGCCTTTCGAGTTAAATGTCATCTCCCCTTCTCTGACTTCTCCTTCGATTTCGGCCGTCAGGTTTGTCCTGTTCAGTTTGGTTTTTAGACAAACAGACAGAGAAACAGCTGACTTGTAGCAGGGCGAGCATAGGAATCCCCCTCAAAAGTTGTTATGGTTTCAATATGCTTTTGAAAAAAAATTAAAAATTGATTAAAAATACAGAATTAAAATTGTACCGGGCTCACGAACACCAAAGACCAAAGTCATAGCGATTAGTGTTTTGGTTAATCTGACGGGTTTTTTTGTTTGTTTAGTGGTCATTTCACGCCCAGCATCCCGGTGGTGGGAGTCCATTTACCGGCTAGAGGACTCCGCAGTGCATGGCTTGTGGGGGTCTTACTCCTGCGGGACTTGAACACAGTGACTACGGAGGACTTGCCTGCTCGATTGGACTGGTCTATCATGGGCTGCACTATTCTCCGCCTCGCGTTAATGAACCTGAAAGAGAGGGAGAGAAGAGAAGAGACAAGGAGACACGTCGTCAGCGAGGCCGGGGGAAGACACACTTACGCTGCTGGAGCATCGGAACATGATTAGGGAGAGAAAAAAACAAAGCTTAAAAAAAATAACACAGAAAAGGGAGCCGTGAGATGGCAGAGTTTTCCGCGAGACTCGTCACGCGCCTCGAACCTGCTGTCGGCGCCGGCCCCCTTACACTGTCCAGATACCGCCGTCCCCCACCCCCCTCGGCTAGCCCCCCCACCACCCGCCGCGACCCCAAACGACAACGGAGGCCCCAGCCTTTCTGTCCAATCTCGGGTGTTTTACAAGAGAGGGCTGGGACCGTCACAGCTGAGGTCGCGCCACATCCGCCACCCGAAGCGTGCGCGCCAGACTCTCACGACGGACCCGCACGACTCTGACCCTCGCGGGAAGACAAGCCCCCCCGCGAAACACAAACCCGCGATCCTCGGCAGAGAATCGGGACGGCGGTAAGTCGCTCCGCCCGTTTGATATGCGACAATTAGCGCACCTCGCTGAGAAACACGCTCTCTTGTTTTCAGATTTTTTCTTTGTGTTGTTCTTTTTTAACCCCCGTTATGACTTCTTTAATGAAATGCGATGAAGGGCAGGGAGTGGGGGGTTGGACTGCAGAGGGGCGCCCGGGCGCCATGTACCACTCAGAAGGGTGTTTACTTGTTTGTCTAACAAAGCACAGAGGGTACAAAAATGCGACTGTGGGCCAGAGCGAGGTCGCCGTGCATGCGTGTCGCGCATTTCTGCATATGCATGCGCTCGCGAAATCCTCGCTGTCGGCGATCGTAGCTTCCGACCCCTGACCCCACTCTCCCACCAGAAGGCCACTCTGGTCTCGCTCAGGCTAAAACCTTCTGAAGTGACCCCGCGACCCCTGCTGACCCCCTGGGAGTGCAATCTCAGTGGTTCCCACTTGATTTATGTCCTCCTGCTTTTAACCACGGTTGGATATTTCCATCTCGTCTTTTGAAGGGGGAATTAGTAGACTTTTTTAGGAAACAATAGCCGCTCTAACTTCTTTCAGGCTGGAAAAAAAGCAAGTCTGTGTGTGTGGGGGGGGTGGAGTTGGGGGTGCCACAGAGAGAGAGAGAGAGAGAGAGAGAGGGAGAGAGAGGAAAAAAAGAAGAAAAACTGAACGCACAACAATGAGATGCTCATGCAGGCATCTGCTGGCTATCCTAATTAGCATAGTATCTTTTTCTTTTGTCTTCTCTGCGCCGGCACATGATTTTTTCTTTCCTGCCAGGAATCCACACACACTCAAAGTTTTCACATTAATACCCATAAGCTTTCAAAACACAGAGAGAAACAGGAAATACACAACCTGACATAGCAAATGAGGGAATGTCTGGACTGTTATCACCGCTTGCTAGAACTAGTGGGGGAGTCATGGGCAAGGAAATCTTTTAATAGTTTTTTCTTGTATTTTTCTCGACTCGATCTAAGGCTGTGGGGGGAGGGGGTGTCAGTCGATGGGGGGTTGGGGGTGGGGGTGTGTTGTCATATCGCTCGTGACCTCTCCCGTTCTGATCTCTCTTTTCTCTCTCTCTTAAAAAAAAAAAAACTTCTAATCGTGAAACCAGCCCCTTACAAAATGGTATAGCGAACCTCCTCCCAGCAGCCGCCACCATATCTAAGGCCAGATGCGCCGACTCCTTAACAAAGGACAAGTGGCACACAATGCAGCTCGGAATGGTGGGGGGGGGGGGGGGAGTCTGTGTGAAGA
>JAINUG010000129.1:1820000-1847500 GCA_029706075.1 Aldrovandia affinis
CTTGATCTGTGCAACGTTCCCATTTCCGGGCCGACGCACGTTACATCCTTTGGCATCGAACGCGGTGACGACAGCCTCCACTCCCGCATCATTTCCAGAAATCCGTAATTAAGCATTTCGAAACTTTCGACATTATTGCGTTTTTCTGTGCTTTGTAGAACGCCAGAGCGAAGGCCTTCCAGGTTTCCCCCACAATATTGAGTCAATGAGTCAATCAGGACATTAAATATTCTCCTTAATCTCAAGCGCCCAAGCGCCGTCTCAGCTGACCTATTTAACCGGCCGCTCCTAAGGCCGCGTCGACGAGCTCTCTCTGATTTCATACTTTCAGTACGAACGGAGAGAAAATTACGAAATGAAACATTGGAACAGACGAGTTGAGTCAGAGTTGGTATCAGTCAGTCAGTCAGTCAGTCAGTCAGCGAGCCGGAAGGGACAGGGGAGGGACGGGGGGGGGGGGGGACGGGGGCCTAAACTCTGGCCGTTTTTGTTCAGTCCTTCTGTTCGACTCGCTGCTGCCTCTCCCAGCGCCTGCTCTTCCCGTCAGCTCTGCCCTGATGTGCGGATGAGGTCATGGTGAAACACAGGAAATGCACAGTGAGCGGGGAGGGGGTGGTGGGGGCGATGCTCTCTCTGGTCGACTGGTTCAGTCTCAGCGGTCCCTCGGAAACGGCTCGATACAGCAAGCACTCTACACCTCCCACCCCCGCCACAGGTGCTGCGGCTTCTCCACCTTTTTCCATTTTCTCATTCGTACCCCCCCCCCCCCACCTCCCGTAACTCTATATTTACTGAACTTTGCCTTTAAAATGTACACACAGTTCCCCCGCTGTTCCCCCAAAACATTGGAAAGTCAGGAAAATGTTCACCTCCCTTCCCCCTGCTTGTGTAAATGTGTCTGGAAAAGGCTGTTAGCCTGATTCTCTGTTTGTGTACTTCTCAAATCGCTCCAAGGAAGTCCAGAAAAAATAAAAGCTCCAGGGGAAAAAATCATTTTGATCTGCCACAAATGAGTCGGACGAGTGATCGCGAATGACAATTCACCTCGCCGAGTGTGTTTATTCTCTACCGGGCTCTCTAGCTTCCGTCACACGTCATATTTATCAGATCCAGGCCCAATAAAAATCAGGCGCGCTGAGGCCAGCCGTAGCAGGGGCCTAGCTGCTCCTGAAGCCCACAGGCACGGCAGGGGATACCTGCAGCCTTCTGTCATAGAGCAGGGCACCAAGAGAAAACAACAGAATAAAAAAAATGATAAAGTAAGGGGGGGGGGGTAAGACTGACACGGCGGGGTCACCAGTCTCCCGAGGGCAGCGTGAAGCACAGAGGGCTGCCATTTCTACCCAGCTCTCCTCACCAAACACAGTGAGGCCTCTCCATTAGCGGAGCTGTGAAGTTCCCCTAAAGTTGATTTTACTGAGCGAGGTGACCGCCGAGGGGGCCGGGGGGGAGGCGGAGGGGGTTTAGACAAACAAGCCTGCTTAGCGGCTCTGACACAGGCGCGGCCTTGAGGAAGAGGAAACGCGCGTCGGCCCGCCAACAGAACCGCGCTAATCTGGCGTCGCTGACAGAAATACACACATGACTAACACAGGAAGGCTCATCCCTGATCCATCCTCTGGTCCTGTAGGCCCAGTCTATCCTCCAAACGCACCCGTTGGAAATAAATACAAGCCACATATGCGAACGTACAGTATATATTTGGTTAACATGCTGTATACATTTATACGTGCGCCTTTTTATAAACAGATAGATATATAGAATGGTAGACAGATAAATATATTATATCGCATTTAGCATATTTGGTTTATTCATGTTTGTTTTGACTTGCACATACTTACATAGGTCTAGAGAGAGGGAGAGAGGGATTGAGACAGAGGGAAACAGAGAGAGAGAGAGAGATGGGTAGAAAGAGAGAGAGAGAGAGAGAGAGGGAGAGGGTTAGAGAGAGAGAGGGGGGATAGAGAGAGAGAGAGAGAGAGAGAGGAGACAGACAGAGAGAGAGAGAGAGAGAGAGAGAGAGAGAGAGAGAGAGAGACAGACGGGTACTGAAGTCTCCTGCACTAAGGCTCTATGATGTCATGTTTGGCAGGGTCTGGTCCCCGCGGGGGGGGTGGGGGATCCGGGCCGCAGTGCGTCACTGACAGAGCCACGCCCCCCTGCCCTCTCCACAAACACAACATTGGGAAACGTCTCAAAGCTCCACGGGCCTGTCCCGAATCAGGAGGGCTGCTCACGGGGACCACACCTCCCTGCCCCCTCGCCTCAGGGGCCCGTCCCGGACACTCGAGAGCAGAACATTTTGTCGTGTCGTGGAGGTAGACCCGGGCTGCCCAGAGCGTTCTCCAGTGACCCCACACTCCTCGCTATCCCTCATAGGGGCAGCGTGTCAGAGATGGAGGCCCACTGCTTGATTCTTGCTGCGATTTCTGAACTTGCTGCTGCACAGCATGAAGCTCTAAGGTGGTTTTATCAGCTAATGTCTGATTGGTGGGCAGATAAGCTAGGCGTGGCTTTGCTGCTAGCTGGCTAATGCTACTGAAGCACATTAATGTTTTTTTGTGTGTTTTTTTTGCTTCTTCCTTTATATATTTTTTGTCTGTGTGACCCTCTTCTTGAACAGTTTTTACGTCTGCAACCCTGGAGTAAGAAGTATGTCTGTATGTATGCCATTCCCAGAAGGTTGTGTTCTCAGACTGGAAAAGATATTCAATACAGAGAATATCATATTCAACCAAGTCAAGCGATGGCCAAACTATCCCAAGAAGAACAATCTCTTCTAGCCGCAACAGACCAGTGCTGTTAAAACAGAGAACATAATCTACCACGGGATGATTAAAACTGCCTGCTTACCATGTTCCATTTCTCACTGGGCAGTCCTCTAAACAAGCTGCCACTAAGCAATACTGAAACCACAACGCTAACGTCTAGCCTAGCACCTCTTCTTCACCATAACGCTCTACAGATACTCTTCAGATTAGGACATGACGAGCCTGGATGGGCTGAGCGGCCCGTTCTCGTCATTGTGTATTCTCATGTTCTTCTTATGTTCTAACGTTCTTAGCGCACTGTTAACAAACGCGCAAACACGCGTCTCAGGGGTTAACGCACTGTAGGTGGAGATTCAGGTATGTGCAGGCAGTGAAATTCCTAAAAATCGTGAGCAACTTCTCAGGGGAAGAGAGGGGGGCTGGATGCTAGCCAAAAGCAGAGAAACTCCCACCATTCACAGCAGCAAACACCATGGAGTTAAGCATGAATAAACAAATCTATCGATGGAGATAGTCACACCGAACTGCCACTTGCTTTGCATTTTGTTTAAAGAAAGCAGAAGGAATTGGAACGCCTCCATTTAAAAATAATTCATAACTTTTTTATGTGCGGCACTGTCAAATAGTCTTTTTTGTTTGCATCTGTAGCACCTCGCGGTGGGAGCGTGTTTTGTGTGAAACGCCGCTAAAGGCCGTGGAGATTCACGCGCTATACCGCCGTGACAGACAGAAGAGGCTGTGGAAACGCTCGCTCTGACGTGGCTGCAGGACATCGAGGCTCGCCGTGGTCACCACTGCCTCGCTGATGCCCGCTGACCCCCACCAAAAAAACACATTCGTTCACAACGGCACGCAAACCGCAAGCCTAGGTCCCGTCTCCATCCAGGACGGGCGAATATGGCAGCGCAGGCGTGCCCTCTGAACTCCATCCAGGCGGACCCCTCTAAACTCAGCGGACCCCCGCCTAGGCGAGGCGTTTCGGTCGGGGCGAAAGCACAGCCGCCGTGCCGTTCGCTCTCCCTCTCCTCCCTCGGATGTCGGCGCGCGAGACGGAGAAACCCGATCCGCCCGCGTTCGTTCGGCCGGCCGGCCGCGTCCGTCTAAAGTATCCCCGCCGCTCGGCCACTGATCCTCCCTTCCTGCTTTTAAGACTTTCATAAAAGCGGCTTTATTGACAAAACAATCCATCGCTGATGTTTAAACACCGTCTTTAAGGGCCGTTATTAAATTCTGTCAGGAAAGGAGGAACGGACACAGCGCGAAACTTGATGACCCCCCTCGCCCATCGATTTCAGCTCGCTGCTGTTTATGGAGTGTTCTCAGAACGCTCCTATTGACAGACTCCCAAGCCCCTCCCTGGGTCAGACCCTGCATTTCCCTTTCTGATTCCCCCAACACCACCGGCTCACAGAGGCTGGAAACCTGCTGGACTTTTCTTTCGAACGTCGACCTCTGTGCCACACAATATGTAAAAGAAAAACTGTATAAATAATAATAATAATAACAATAATAATAATATTAATAATAAACGAAAAGTAATGCCTCTGCATTTTTTTTGTATAATGCAGATTATGAATTTTACACCCTGGCATTAGCACAGAAATTGTAATATATATTCATGGCATTCTGCCCAAGAAAAACATATGTATAAGTATATAAATATATGTATATTAACTGAAACTCACGACAGCTGTACACCCCCTACTAACGCACACATTATCTCTGCAATAATGCTCTACTTAACAAGCAAAAATACACATATGAGTATTCAGGCAGCTCTGCAGGCCTCCAGTGTGAGGTGCACACAGTTAATCTAGCGTAGCGCTGTACAGTAATGACATATACCAGCATAAACTGCCACCACACCCCCATGTTTATATAGTTTGCGCTGGTAAAGCTTGCCAACTGACGCTACCCTCTTTTTATAACAACTGATAAGATACAAGGAATTATGCAATCCTGCGGCTGTTTTGTTTTTGTTTGCTTCTTTGCTCTCTCTCTCTCAGTGTCTCTCTATCTGTCTCTCAGTCTCTCTCTATCTCTGCCTCTCTTCCTCGCTCTGTTTCGCTTGCTCTCTCTCTCTCTTGCTCTCTCTCTCTGTCTCTCTCTCTATTTCTGTCTCTTTTTCACTCTCTGTTTCTCTTGCTCTCTCTCCCTTGCTCTCTCGTGCTCTCCCTCTCTCTCTCTCTCTCTCTCTCAGTGTCTCTCTCTATCTCCATCTCTCTTCCTTGCTCTGTTGCTCTTCTCTCTCTCTCTCTCTCTCTGTGTCTCTCTCTCTATTTATGTCTCTTTTTCACTATCTGTTTCTCTTGCTCTCTCCCTTGCTCTCCCTCTCTCTCTCGCTCTATCTCCGTCTCTCTTTCTCACTCTCTGTTTCGATTTCTCTCTCTCCCTTGCTCTCTCTCTCTCTCTCTCTCTCTTCCTCCCTTGCTCCCTCCCTCTCTTCCTCCCCTCTCTCTCTCTCTCTCTCTCCAGTTGGCCAGTTTGTCAGTTGAGTCAGTCAGTCAGCCACAACAGCCTGCAGTCTCTTTCCTGTACGACCCTGGCTTCCAGGGAGAGACACTACCCAGAATCCCCCCCGGCCTCCTCCCTATTCGCCCAGCTGTGTAGAATGAATTTGCGAGCCTGTGCTAGTGCATGTGTGCGTGGGTGAGAGTGTGTGCGCATTTAATATATAAATACACATTTCATGCATTCCCTCATGCTGTGCCCCTGCCAATAATTCATGAGTGATCTGTACACGGTCCGCCCTTTAGCATTTCTATTTAATCTGCCCGCCAGTGATTTAGAGAGGCTGCTCATTAAATATAAATCACGTACATGTGCGTTAACAAGTTTTGGGGTGAATTTAATTTTTTAAAAGGAGGGTGGGTGGAGCAATTTTGGCTAGAGCACTTTTAACTGGATTTGCCTTTTGTTTCGAAAACATATAATTAATTTTATTTGTATGTCTTTTTTAAACAAACACGTACGCGCGCATGAATGCAGCGTGAACCGAGGGCGCACAAATTGTTTCAAACGCAGTGAAAAACACGAACAGCTGCTCGCGTCTGAGGAACTCAACTGCAATATAAACAATTCTGTCACGAGACTCGGTAAGTTGTGAAGATACGCAGCGATACAGCTCACTGGCGTTCATAAATAAAGTCGTATTCCCTCGTTTTGTCTATTTATCCATATTTTTTTCCAAATTTTTTCGCGTGGGGCTCTGAAACAAAGTTGGGCCTGTTGCCTGTGACAGACTACGTCCAGGGGAACGCGCTCTTAAAACCGGGAGGGTCAGGAGGTAAACTCACCAGGGGTTGCCATGGAGACACCCAATTGTGAGGCTTCTGACCGAATGGAATAGCAGGCTTATGAAAACGGCAGACCCCTTCCTTAACCCCGGCCAGATACACAGCCCGCCCGCCCCCCTACCCCACCCCCCCGTCTCTTTTACACTCACTCACTCTCCACTCCTCCCTCCCTCTCTCTCTCAGACACACACACACACACACACATCTACGGAGGAGGCAGAGAAATCCCAGCAAGCAAAGGTTTAACCGCTAATGCCCCCTTAGATTAACGGCACACAGCTCATCCTCGGAGATATCGCACACTGCCACCCCTGACACGGCTCCATCCGGGAATCACAGCCACACTTCCATTCAAAATAACACAAAAAAAATGGAGGAAAATATACCAACCAAACAAACAAACAGGGGCAGGAGCGATAATGTGACTGTGCAGGCTTGCCTAAAACTGAATCCCCCATCGGAGCACCGCCCAGTGTCCTCGTCCCGTAAGAGAATTCTCCAAAGGTACGAACACTGTGAGCCGGCGGGTGACCAGAATGCACGACGCCTGACATTTCTGTGTAATAGGCTTTTGATACAGCCCTGCCTCTTAGGCCCCGTCCGCCCTCCGAAGGCCTGCTGGCGTTTTTTCTCTCGACACAAGCCACGCTGACATCAATCTACAGGCCCAATCTATTTAGAAACGATGGAGCAGGACATGCAATCAGAGCCTTGGAAACATCAACCTGTGACACCTTATTGAAGGGGAGCGGGGGGGCTCTTTCATGTCTACGCCGGCAGAGCTCGTGGAGGTGAAGCACGTCGCAGGGAACATCAAAAGCAGCTGAGCTCTGCTGGACTCCCGCACCTGCCTCCAGGAGAGCATTAGGCTAATTAATCAGGCCTGCACGATTACAGTGGGCCTGCGCCGACACCAACCTTTCAGATGAGAGAACAGCGGGCCAAGGGTACCAACCACAGACAGCTCTGAGCATTTCATGCAACATAAATATGAAGCAAATGTGATATATTATTATTATTATTATTGTTGTGATTATTGCAAAAAAAATTTTTTAAATTATTATTATTAGTATTAGCAGTAGTAGTAGTATTGTAAATAGTGTTCTAGGGGGCTGAATGCATTTGAGAGGAGATTGAGAGCTGGGCCTTTAATGAGATGGAAATTCATAGTTGTATAAATACAACTTGTGTCCTCCCTCACTGGAAAAATTCTACAGGCAATATCCCCTTTGGATTAATTGATTTCAGGGGAGAGCAAGCCATAAGTGGGAGAGGGATTTTGGTGCGGGGGCGCAGGGGGTGGGGGGGGATGGGGGAAGGGGGCTATTAATTCAAATCATTAGACACAGGTTGCCAGAGGCGAGAGCATTGATTGCATGTAAACACAAAAAGCCGAGCGGCTTACCAGTTGTTCACTTGTAGTATGGTGAGTCCGGTGTCTTGTGCCAACTGCTTCTTCTGTTCTTCTGAGGGGTAGGGATGCTGCAACAAAAAGACCAGAAAAACAATACAGATAAGACTACATAAATATGTCAATTAAATAGCAGTGCTGTTAATAAAATGCCTCCGATTTTCTGCGAGAGAGGAGGTGAAAAACAAGGCTGGCGCTCTGAGGAGTACGAGTCTCGGAGCAGCCGTTAATTAGTGTAAAAAAAAGAGGGAGGTGTGTCTCTTTCTTAGACTCATTAACGGGATATGAAACGGCGTAATTAATGGCAGCGAAAAAGGCAAGGCAATTAGAAAGGTAAGCGAAGTGTGGAGAGCGCTATGCTAATGAGAGCGCGGCGTGGCGCTCGCTCGATCGCTCGCTCGCTCTCGGTTATTCTGGACGGGCTCGTTTGCCAGCGCCACTGAGAACGGCCAGCGGAGCAGTCGTGGTTAACGACGCTCGAGTCATTTATAGTGTAACATCGGAAAACCGCCTGGCCTTTCGTTATTTAACTGAACCGACAGCCCCACTGAGCCACCGATGCTCTGAGCGTTGGAATCGTTTAGGCTGCCATTAACGTGACGTGAGGCCATAACACAACACCGACTGGCCCACACAGTGAAACGTTCAGCGCTATAGTTGGGCTCTTACGTCACTTACTGTGAGTCCGACCGGGGTCAAATGCACTCTATCAGAGAGAAGGCTAAGCCTTCAAAGAAAAGTCTTAGCTCAAAAGCCCAAACTCTATCAGAGTTGACTTAACAGTGAACGCCTCACTGTGTGACCAGACTTAGAAAGTGAAATCCCTTGTTTAGGCAGAGTTGGCGGTGGAGCCGGTGAAGGCGGAAGGCGTCTCTCATAAACGCACCGGGAGAGCAATGGCGCCATAATCCACGGCGCGGGTGTAAAAGTACGCCGGAGACCGCCGATAACAGCTCTGAGCTGATCACGGCAAACGCTCGCGAGCTGATAGCAGCATGCGGGAAATGGTGGGAAAGGCCTGAACGCACGCTACTCTGCCCCCACCCTCAGGGTGGCCCAGCCCTCCGATACTGCCCGTCAGCCTCACTATCGCCCTCCGTTTATGTACCTGCCTGGTTTTATATAAACCTACATCAGTACTACCAACGCAGGAGAACCGGCCCCAGTCCTGGTGGGACGGGTCAGCTGGAACCCCCCCCGTTGAGCGGCTGTGCTGACCCACCATATATAAAAGCATTACCCCACTGGGGGGGTCGAGGAGCAGCGACGGAGAGATTAAACCAGGAGAGGGTTCAATCTTCTGTAAGTCGATTTGGATAAAAGCGTCTGCCAAATGACTGCAATGTAATGTAATGAGAGCTGGACCTGTATTAATAAATCACTGATCTAGGATCGGTTTTGCCGTTTAGTTCACAATGGATGAGGTTAGTGTATGGACAGGGGAAAGCGTATCCTAGATCAGCACTCCTGCTCTGAGATGCTTTAAGGAGTATGGAGTGCTGATGTGGGATCAGGTCTGTCACATTCATGTCCTAACCTCGCCCATTATAAGTTAAACCACATAACTGATCCTAGATCAGCAACGTGAGACGCTGAGCGCTCTGGGACGCGAGTTTCTTGCCAGCGCGGAATGCAAAGGAAAACACAGTCATTAGTTCCCAGCCTTTAGCCTTTAGCGTGTGTGTGCGCCATTATTACACGCAAGCAATTCTGCATTTTTAAATGAAGAAAATGTCTACCAGTCTGCTAAAAAAATAAGTCAATTTAAAAGTTCTGAAGCTGCCCTGGTCCTGGTTATCTGTCAAATCATCGGAAGAAGGCCCACAGATGTTGAGCTGTCCTTTTAACTTAAAATTTGATTCTTTACAGAAAAACAGTAAAACATGGTCGGCCTAGAGTGGATTAAGATCAAAACGCGGAAATTAACATTACTAATGTTAATCTTCAAGATCCCCCGACAGAACACATGCTTACAAAGCTGCAGTTTACAATTGCAGAACGTAACGTAAGGCATCATGCCAATGTATTAAAAGTTCTCCCCCCATAAAGGAATTTTGCTACGTAACAACTGCGATAAAGGAATGTGGCTTTTAACTCACTGCCATTTACATGTGATCTGATTGTAGGTAATTGGGTCAAACTGTGTCTAATTTCACGCAGAGATTAATCGCCACAGTGTCGGCTCTAGCCCCCCCCTCCGCCTGGCCACTTCCGGCATCCAAACCCTCCCGGCCCCAGGGTGCACCAGGGTCACTTTGTCAAACCGCAATAATCAAGTCTGTGTAAGGGGGACAAAAATGACTGCTCAGAAATGTGGGAAAACAAGATTCCTGGGGCACGGTTTGTTTTGAGTCATCTGATCCCCCTCCCTGATGCTCCGTCACTTGGCTCGGAGCACTTTAAACCCCTGCTTCAGAAACAAATATAATTGTTCCAATCACATGAGCGCCATGACTTCATGCAGTCTCCTCCGTCCATGTCCCGGAGAGAGAGAAACACATGCGGCTCCGTCTATCCTCCAGTTTCCACAGCGTCAGGAATGAAGCGGCGCTCTTGTGCTCGGGAGCCAAGGAACCTTTCCGCTGGCTAAAAATGTCCGGGTAAATAAATATATAAACGCGGCGGGGACAATGGAAGCGCGAGAGCCACATGACCGGAGGACTGGGGAGACGCGCTGTGGGGCAGTGTGACTGTACAAGCACAGTCTGTTCTGAGGTCGCTGTGCTGTGCGTGTGGGGTGGAGATCCCTGCCCCGGAAACCGGTTCATAGAGCCAACATGGCCGCTGCCATGCGCACGCGGTGGAGATCCCGGCCCTGGAAGCCGGTTCTTAGAGCCAACATGGCCGCCAACACACATTGTGTGGAGATCCCTGCCCTGGAAGCTAGTACACAGAGCTAACATGGCCACCAATCGCACTGGGTGGAGATCCCTGCCTTGGAAGGTGCTGCACAGAGCCAACATGGCTACCTGTGCCCGCCACACGCACAGCAACAGCACTGAACATGGCTGCCTTTCTGCTGGATTCTTTATACTCATCCCAGAGATGCTAGACCTACCTGCTGCCCTATCCATGCAAAAACTCAACTTTCTTTAACCACTACTGGTACAGCAACCCTCAGCAGCCCCACCTGGTACAGGTATCCGATGTTACTATTACGTAACATAATAGACAACCAAGCCTGTTCAAGAGAAAAGCCCAAACGAGAGAGCATGTGGCACCTGGCTTTCCCCCACGCCTTGTTTGTGCACCAGCCTGTTTCTCCATGGCACCCCACGCTAACAAGCTTGTTGCTACTCGAACAATCAACAAATGTAATGTCGTTAGCCAAACACAACAAACTCAGTCGCGGCGCACGCTAGCCCAAATTGCCTTGATCTCCATTATGTGTAGTTGTTTGTGACTCCACATGACTGGCTATATTTAAACAGCACATGAGAAGGTTTTGGGGAGGGGGCAGGTAGAACTCTGGAAAGCCTGAGGGAGGGGGGGGTCTGGTCTGGACAGGTCAGGACATCCGTAATCTCGGTCGTCTAAGAGAAGGGGGTGGGAAGGAAGAGGAGGGGGATGGGGAGGGGGATGACAATGGAAACCCCACCATGTCTGCCCCGGGACACCGTCGATTATTCGAATAAAATAAATGACGGACACGGAAATCTCATCCCTCGTTGTAGGCGAAGCTCAGGCTGCCACTGAACCCTGGACAGCTATTCTCTCAGAAACCCTCTTGCCTACACCCCATGAGGGGGGTGCCCCCAGAGGGAAAGGGGGTGGGGGAGGGTGCATAACGGTACCAGTGGAACCGGTTCCCCCGCCCGTAATTAGCAGGAGGCTCAACTCCGACACAGCATTTAATGAACGCGTGGCCCACTCCCCATCCCCCCACCCCCCTCTCCCACCATCGCCGCGCGATGCCTTGTTTTTCGTTTCCAGGGCAACGCCTAGGTAACCACACCTGGGAGCGGGAGGCAGCCGAGATTCTCCCAGGACCCCTGCACTGCTCCTTCAGGTATGCGCTCCGCTAACAGGTCTCGCGTTAGCGGCGATTACAACACGCTCCCCGTTGGTCGTTAGCCCTCTTTTCCAGGGGGGGCCGTCCTTATTAAGTACTCCTCCTTTAGATTCGCGCTTCAAGTTCATGTGATTGGACGTGAAAGGGCAGGGACTCCCCAGCTTGGTTCATCAGGGAGATTTTTTTCTCCTACTGATGCACGCAAGAGCCGTGCTTTGCCTCAACATATCGCAATTGTTATGTTTTCCCATGAATAGAAAATATAATATTTAATTTACCAGGCTTACTTTAGTATATCAAAGCCCTCCTGAAAACATAATTCTGCATTCGAATATATCTTGTCTGGATATGATACAATATAATAACATTCATAGCAAAAATGGAGAATTACCACTATCTGTGTAAACAATGAGTCAGACTTGGCTTAATTAAAAACAACCCAAATATGGCTCTTGTTGTCTGAGAGCGAATAATTATATTTGAAATCTTATGGACAGTTACAGAGGGTGAGAAGCATTTTCCCAGGCTCTGATGATGTTTTGCAAAAAAAGAAACCAAAACATCTCAAACGCACAGATGGAAATTGTCTCCCCTCCCTTCTTCCCTCCCAATTCTTAATGATACGTCTTGTCCAAATGTAATATTTCCCTCATCAGTTTCCACTCCAGTCGTTGTGTATGCCCGGACAGTGTCACAAGAGAGTTGTTTTGCTTCTTTTGTGTGTGTGTGTGTATGTGTGTGGGTGGTGTATGTGTGTGTGTGTGCGTGTGTGCGTGTGTGTATGTGTACATGTGTGTGTGTGTGTGTGTGGGGGCGGTGTTTGTGTGGGCGGTTTTTGTGTATATGTGTGTGTGTGTGTGTGTGTGTGTGTGTGTGTGTGTGTGTGTGTGTGTGTGTGTGTGTGTGTGTGTGTGTGTGTGTGTGTGTGTGTGTGTGTGTGTCTGTATGTGTGTGTGTCTGTGTGTGTGTGTGTGTGTGTGTGTGTGTGTGTGTGTCTGTATGTGTGTGTGTGTGTCTGTGTGTGTGTGTGTGTGTGTGTGTGTCTGTGTGTGTGTGTCTGTGTGTGTGTGTGTGTGTGTGTGTGTGGGCGGTGTGTGTGTGTCTGTGTGTGTGTGTGTGTGTGTGTGTGTGTGTGTGTGGGCGGTGTGTAACATAGCATCAGTAACATTCCCTCCCTGTCTGTGTCTCCTTGGCCCCTCCGCCCAGAGCAGAGTGTAAAATGAGTGCAGAGCCTCACTGAGATAAGAGTACACAGCCCTCTCCTCCCGCTTCCTCCCTGCAGGCCACAGCACACAGACTGACCTGGGATCAGCACCTACAGAGACCCACAGAGACCCACAGGACTGACCTGGGATCAGCAGCCTGCAGAGACCCACAGGACTGACCTGGGACCCACAGGACTGACCTGGGACCAGCGGCCTACAGAGACCCACAGGACTGACCTGGGACCAGCGGCCTACAGAGACCCACAGGACTGACCTGGGACCAGCGGCCTACAGAGACAACAGCCATGTCTCCATAGCTGGCTCTGAGCTCAAGCTACAGCATTAGCAGACGCAGGCATCAGCCCAATGCCCCACCTCCTGCCCCTCCCTGCACTTCCCCTGGAATGTGTACAGCAGCATTCACAAGGGCTGAGGCTTGGGGGAGGGGGGGGGGGGGGTGCTCACATATGCATGTCAAATTTGAATGGAACGACAATTACTCTCTCATCTTCAAATGCTGCGGTACGTGTGAACACACAGCCCCAATGGCTCGAAATGCAAATTCAGCCTCGGCTGAAAGTGCGGCTGACTCTGGCGTCGTGTCGCCCCGGATCTAAAAACACAGCGCAGCCGTGAGTCTGCTCTCGAGCTGCAGAGAGAGAGAGGCGAGAGTCCAAACGCTGGCGGGTACGCTCGTACGCCACCGACGCCACTTTAACCCGAGATCACGCTAAGGAAGTTTGGGCACTGAGGCCTATTTGTAAACCAGCCAGCCCCCCGTCCTGTCTCCAAACTCTACGCCGGAGCACGAGACGCGCTGGGGACACGTTTCACGACTGGCTCATGCTGAAAAAGGCAGTTGGTGGGAGAGCGTGGGGGGGGGGGGGGGTTGGGGGTGGGGCGTGGCTGTTGGCAGGGGGAGTCCTGGAGGAGCTCCAGCCGCTTCTCTTATCAAACCAGAACCGGGCTGCTCTGGTTCACCGAGCGAGGACAACTATGTCGAAAGTTCCTTTTATCCCTCTGGCCCTCGCCCCCCGCCCCAACCCCCCACCCTCATCCCGGGCCCCTTTGCACCCCAAACCCCAGCGTGTCCGTGTGAGCCGTGACCACCCCATCCCAATGAACAGACCCTCCCTAAAAACGAAAAAATCATAAAATAAGATGCCTAAATCTTTGTGTCCCATTTAACTACTTAATTACAATTTCCCATACCCTCGCCCCCCCCCCCCCTCTTTATTATCACTGCAGGCTTTAGTGTTATTATAATTTTCTATTTAAGGTAGCCTTTCTCCATACTCAGACTGATCCTGATTAAAGAATCATTCCACACTAGATTAACTTAATAAAAAAATAAATACAAAGAACACTGCTTGGTGGCTTGCTTGCTTTCGTTCATGCTCGAAATTAGTAGAGGGGACACAGTTCTAAGGCCTGGTGTGAACAAAATAAAACCAACCGTGTAAGCGTGTGTGTGTGTGTATATATAAATATATCCCATAATGTCCGAGCAGTGGCGAGCTTGCGTTTCCCGGCCGACGAGTTGCACTCTGGGACCCAGGCGAACAGGGACAGCAGGAATCCTGAGGGTGCTTGTTAACCCTCCCTCCTCGAGGATAAGGCATTCTGAGGAGGAGATAGCGCTCACAATGCCATTCCTTATGAGGCCTCGCGAGGAAATGTGCATCCCGGTCTGCGTGGCGGCGGCGGTCTGGCTCGCCCCGTCCCGTCCCGCGCCGCTGGCCAGAGGCCCCCAGGGGAAGGGCCCCCGGGCCTCATCCAGGAGCGCTTTCGGCCGCCATGCGAGCGTTACCAACCCCCCCTCTCTCTCCCGCCCTGCCCCCACCAAGTAAAATCAATCTTTTTTGGTACGGCTCTTAAATAAACAGGATTAGAGTTGAAGTCCACTGTCCCTCCCACTCCTCCTCTTCTCCGGGTTAACGCTCCGCTCGCCAAAGGAGGGTCCGCCCCAAACGCTCCCACAATGCCTTGCGGCCGTGCTCACGCTCGCTCAGAGTTACAGTGTCCCACCTCTGGGCAGGGAGAGGGGACGGACGAGGGGAAAACATTGCGATTAAGAACGCGCCGTTCCACAAAGCGAGAGGGCACTAAACGGGACGCGTCATAAAAACAAGATAACAGTATCGAACTCTCCGCGATAAACTCGCTTTGTGGTGTTAACTGCTGAGATTAAAACTCCATGTTGTGTGCAGGTAGCGTAATGAGCTGATTTATGATTTCGGTTTCCTGGGCCAACGACAAAACACGTTTCGGAGAGGAAAAGAACTAGATGAAGTGAGTGATTGAAAACGGCTAGCTTCTGTTTCACGGCATACTGTGATTCCAGGCCCGGAATGAAAATCTGAAAACACTAAAGAAACAAACGTTGACTATGCAAAACCTGAAGGTCCAGTTGAAACGACAGGCTCGAGCAGGCTCCTGAAGCACCTGCTGCACTGGAGGTCCTTGCGAAGACACTAAATCAACACTAGAGCCGACACATAAATGATTCAGTCCGCTGTTTTTCAGAAAGCCCTGTTCTACAGCAAGGAAAGCTGGAAAGCTGGACCCTCACAAACTCTTTCTTCACTCCGTTTATCCCCGAGATGAAAAGGAGATATATTCATCTCATATCCTAATTAGTCATTCTCATTCAAAAAGCATCGTTGTTGGTTTAGAGACGGCGTGGGTCTCTCTGCCTATGGGCGTGGGGGACGCGCGGTGCCAGTTCAGAGTCGGTTTGAAACACAAGCCTTATAATTACGGCACGGGTAATGAGACACAGCTGACGAGATCCGCGAACGCGTCCTGAAACGTCCTTTGACAGGGGCGGACGGACCGAAGGACATCGCTTCACGTCGTCACGAACCCTGAGGTATCGGTGTCCGAGCCGAGGACAGCGGGCCCGCGCCGGAGGGTTTAGGAGGGAGACGCGGCAAGGCGAGGCGGGCTGGGGACGGCGAGCGCGTTCCCTGAGAGAGGAGCGCAGCGTGGGGCTCGGCGTTAATTACAACAGCGAGCCATCTGTTTACGCCGCCAACATCCCTTTGTTTCTCGCCTCCAGCGCCAACCGCAAAAAAGACGAGAAAAAAAAAAAGGGAAAAAAAACGCACGCACGCACGCTCTCGGAGGGCGGGCGCGCTTCCAGAACAATCCGCGCAGAACAGAAAACCCTCCTCGACGTGCATGTTCAGGAGGGTCTGATGGAGATGGGTTTTCCTGTCCAGGCTGGACGGAGGCCTCGTCCACCCCCCCCAGCCCCGTACCACACGTGTACAAACCTTGCTACGGATACTCGGCTGATCTCAGACCAGTCTACGCCACTGCTAATTGCCTGCGTCTGGACTGTGGGATGACACAGAGGCCTGCTTCCTGGGGGAGAGGGGGGGGAAGGGGGAGGGGCCGGAATCAGGGACACGCCCACCCACCGCCATGCATCCGGCCACCACAAAGCCTTGTGGGAATTGGTTTTGGAGACGTTAAGCCAGTCGTCCGCAGTCTCACCGGAGGGTAACTGCAGCGACTACGCCAGGTCTAAGGGGGCTCACCTCCCCAACACCTGCTGCTCGGTCCGCGGCGCAATAAAGGCAGCACGGAAACAGTGACTGGGGCTTGCTGGACTGCAACTGATGAGCTGGGCCTAATTCAGGGGTGATTATGTAGTTTACTGGTCCACTAAACCTCTTTAAGCTTGTAATTACTGCCTGTTTGAGTAGAGACCATTCAAAAGCAATTCAGCGCTCTGCGCGGGCCACAGCTGGAGGTGGGCTGCAGGGGACCCGCCGTATCCACGGGGACCGGCGGGCACGGCGCTCAGCCGCGCAGGTAGGCTCGGCAGCCCCGCCCGCGGCATCCCGGGAACCCGCTGCCTGAACGGACCAGCGGTGCGGATCGGTTAGCGCAAAAAGAAATAAAAAATACATGTGAAAATCGTTATCTCGCCAATAGTCAGCGTGACTGTTCCACCGTTCGGCGTGACTAGTCACCGCTCCATCGGGACGAGCGTGATTACGCACCCCCGCTCTGTCGCCGTCCCAAAACGGGCTCGCTGACGCAGGGCTCCCGCAAAGGGCAACGGCCCACGAAGCGAAAATCGCCATGCGTTAAATGTTAAGGGAATGGGCTCGGGTTACGATGTTGCACCTTAGCAATGGTATCTATGCCGTTTCGTTTACTTTCAAGGAAATTATGCTTTGCTTAATGCCACTGAAATGCGATACTCAAAGGAAGCAATTTCAGGGCCAGAGAAAATTCTAATAACCCGCCCGATATTATTATGTTATTATCATGATTACCCTTTTGCCCTTACCGTTTTAATTAACGCTCATTTGAAGGGCCCAGAGGGAAAATGAACCGGGTCAAGGATGGAGAGGAGTCAAAAGTAGGTAAAGGTATTTCACAATTGCTCCCTTATGCCTGCCCGGCTCTGGCAGACAGGATGAAAGAGGGAAGGGAAAAAAAAAAAGAGCTGAACAACGGAAGGAAGAGCCTTTCTCTCTCTCCCTCCCGCTTAATCCCCCCCTCTCTATATATATATCTCCGTCTCTCCTTCTCTTGCTTACTCACTCTCCCTTTCTTTCACACACTATTTCTCTTCCTCTCTCTCTCTCTGTTTTGCTATGTCTACTTCTCCTTTTCCCACTCTCTCCCTCTCCCTTCTGCTCTCTCTCTCCCCCTCTCTCTCTCTCCCTTTTCTGTTTTTCTTACTCTTTCACACATCTCCTGAAGTATGTGTCTCTCTTTCTCTCCTACTCATGCTCTCTCTCCCTCCCTCTGTTTCTCTGTGCTGTGCTGTCTCTTGCTGTGTCTTCCTCTATCTTCCTCTCTCTCCTCTCTCTGACCTGTCTCTTGCTGTGTCTTCCTCTTTCTCCCTCCTCTATCATATTCCATATGTCTATCTCTCTCTGACTCTCCTTCTCTCACTGTCTCTCTCTCTCCCTCTCCTGCTCTCTCTCCCTCCCTCTCTTTCTGTCCCTCTTTCACACACGCAAGTGCACCCCCTTCCCCTCCCCTCCCCACCCCAGCCTTGTTCCCATCGGAGCTGTGCTTTTTCAGATCGATGACTTAATCTGTCGTAACAAACAAGTGAGCAGCACCTCCAGCCATGCACAGCGTTCCCCTCTGCTGCTGCTGCTGCTGCTGCTGCTGCTAAAACCTCCAGCAGATACGCTCGCGCTCCACAGAGACACAGAGCCCCGCACACGGCGAGCAGCACCACACCGCCATCTTGCCCCGACCACCGACTGACCGACCGACGGGCCTGCCCAGCTCTGGAGGAAACACACATCTGTCTGAGACCGTCAGCCTCACGTTCCAAACCGAAACCCGTAACGAGACAATCCCACAAGGCCACGACACCTCGCTCTCCTCGATCGGCATAAACCAGGGACCCCCGGGTGATCGTTTTCACCCCGCGACACATGCAATGGGAATGTGCCCCCCAACACCCTGATGTTGTGAGGCTGTGACAAAAAGCATCCGCAGCGTTACAGGAACGTTACAGGAACGTTCGGGAGAACGTTCGGGAGAACGCGTTTCCGGTTAGCCGGGGCGGCACATTCCTCATCGCTATCGACCAATAGGACTGAGAGGGCTGCAGCAGCAGAAATTTCCCATTATTTGAAAAGAACCTTAAAATCATGTTTAATTATTGAACGCGAGCTAACTTTAGATTGGGTTTGGCCAAACACGGTGGACTCGGGGGGGGTTTAATTGTCTCCAGCGCTGATCTCCGCTGTTCTTGCCCGGGAGAAATCAATGGCAGCACAGATAAAGGCGTTCTAAAAGGGCACGGGATTGAGCGCGCCAGCAATGCTGGCTCCATTAAACACTTTACGCACTTACAGACGGGCGGCATAAAATCATTTAATTTATTTCTCATCGACGGCGGCTGTGTTAATGACTGGCCAGCTGAAATTCCTCCCCACATCCCCGCCGTCGGACTCGAGCTAACGCTAACGCGCCGCGCCGTCTGGCCTGGGCAGGGTGGAGGACGGTCGGCCACGAAGGCTCGCAGCTGTGCACTGCAAACTGCAAATCAGCAGGCCCCCGATCGATACGTATTTACTGAACTTTGGGGGGCGGACGTGGAAAAAGGCTTGCCTGCTCTGCTAAAAAGAGGAAAGAAAAACAGCATCTCGTCACGAGTTTTGATCCGGCTTCCCACGGCACGTCCGCGCTTCCAAAATTAGGTCTGAAGCCGCACGCCCGGTGGAGATCGCGTGCCAAGATCGGCTCGATGGTGAGTCAGTTCTGCGAACGCGAAAATTGATTATTAGCGAGCTGCTCGCCGCACGATCCATGGCGCTCACGGACGGAGAGAGAGAGAGAGGTGGCACGGCGTATCTGGGGCAGCCCGCGTGCGTGGCGCGGCGCGCGGTGGAGAGCGGGGCCACAGCCGCCGGAAATCAAACGCATCGAGCGGCTGACTGCATTCAGCTGGGGCGAAGGACCCCTGCGGTAAACGCCGACGCTAACACAAGCCAGGCCGCATTACATCAACATCGTTACTATGATAGGGATGATTATTATTATTGCTGAAATTTAGCAATGCCCTTTTGCAGACTAACACAAATCATGTGCACACATGAACGCCGGGCGTGTGTCTGCAGGCGTATCGATATCAAAAAGCAGCTCAAACAGTGGAACGGTTCAGTTAGTCTATCAGAACCCCAATTCACATAAAATCATGTGAATTGTGTTTGCCCAAGATGGCCGCCATCTCCCCCGCTGGCTCCAGCAGGCTAAGGCCGGAGGTTTGGGCCTATAGGCCTGTCCTTGACCCTCGCAAGCCCTGATGCATCTCACTCACACAGCCCTGCCAGACACTGTCAGCCCCTACATATCTGCCCCCTCCCCCGAAACAGCACTGTTCTCCTCTGGCCGCCGTCCTCCGACCACGATGCTAGCAGACGCTAGCGAGCCGAGGCTCCCATCACTCCAAGGGCACTTTATTGCCCTTTTCATTCATTCGGGGGCAAAAACATCTTTGGCCCAAACATGTTTTGGAGTTCTAGGGGCCAAATTTGGACACAGTACTGCAATATCAAAAGGGGGCCAAAAGTCACATGGCGGGAAGAAGTAATTTACACACCAGAGAACTGCAGCAGTGTGTTCTGGGGGTGGCAGGTAGAGGGGGGGGGGGGTCAGGGTGAGGTTACACGGGGATTTATAGACCGACTCCTACCAAACAATAAAACAGCACTGCTAAAGTTTCACACCAAGCGGGCCTGGAAGTGTCTCCAGCCTCTGTAATCAAATCAAATATCGTTTAATTACTACTACTGCACAGAGGTTATCGCTAACTCCCGCTAACTCTTTGCACCGAGCTGCTAATGAAAACGGCACAACGGCGCTATATGCTAAGCGCCAGCAACCCAGGGTTTTGTCAGCTACGCACCCCCGGCAACCGTCTGAGAGAGGCAGCGGCCTACTGCCCGGGCTGCACCATACTGAGAGGGGGGGAAAGAAGAGGGGAAAAAACGCGCCCAGCCAAAACGGAGTCTTTCAATCCTTTCGGGGTTGACTGACCCAGGGCCTTTCGTAAAGTTCTCACGTCCTACCTAAACAGACCCAGACCGGTCGTCTGTCCCGCTCTCGGGCCCCGGGACGGAACGTCTGTGGAAAACGGGGGTTGGTGGTGGGGGGGAGAAAGAAAAATGAAAGAAAGAAAGAAAGAAAGAAAGGGGGGTACAAAAAATCCTCCACTCCTGTCGGTGCTGTGACCGCTGTGCGGCGGTTCAAAGGTGGCACGAATTTAAGTTTAAAAGCCCTTCAGGAGCATTAAAGAGAGGGAACGAGAGAAGAAGGGGCGAAGGGCCCGGGGAGGTGAAAAAATAAAAGAGAGGGGGAGGAGGTGGAGGACGCGAGAGCAGTAATGGGGTTCTGTGCCCGACTCCATCTTGGCGCTTTTTTTTTTTTTTGTTTGGGGGGGCGGTGGAACGATGAAGGCGCATCCTGCAGCCATCAATCACCCCCCTCCCTCCCTCCCCCCCTCCCCCTCCCCCTCCCCCAGATGGCCTTTCAAGCCACGGCTCCAACCGACGGTCGGGTGAGCGGTCGGCGGGGTCCGTCCGCGGCTCTCCCGGCACAATCTGGCGGCCGCCGGCTCTCTCTCTCTCTCCTCTCTCTCTCTCTCTCCCTTTAATTCATTCTGTGATAGCGAAACACTTGCCATTTACCCTGTCAGTGTGTAAGGGTTGCCAATGATGAATGCAGCTGCACGCTGGGGGCCTTTCCCCCACCGCCCCCCTCTCTTTCGGCCCACAAAGACGAGGCCCAAAGAGCCGTCTGTTCCAGGTCCCAGGGGCCTGTCAGTCGGGTAATTGATGATGTTTTCACTACAAGGTGTGGGACCGTGGGGGTGGGAGAGGGAGGGGGGAGCGGGCGGTGGAGGTGGGGGCTCGCTTGGGGGGGGCAAACGCATCTCCGCTCTCTGGGAATCCAGTGCGCTTAAATTGACTCAGCTGCCTCTTTTCTGGCCGCCCCCGACCTTTATCATAAGGCTCTGCTCATTGCTTCCAAATGTTCCCCCCCGCCCGCCTAGCCCCCCCATCTCTTCACTCGGTCGCTCGGAGAGCAACAAAGACGCGGGACAGGGGATCGAACCCCGTCGACGGGCGGGAGGATACGCATCCACCGTAATCCCCCAAAAAAAAAAAGAGGTCGGAAAATATAGGAACAAAGGCGTCCACAGAGCTGAAATAAGGGTGCGAGATGGTCCCGGGGCGAGGGCAGGACGCCCCGTCCGCGCCCTCTGTCCCAACTTCTCTTTATCTTTTAATTCCCTGGCGCCTGGGATCCTGCCGCTTAGACGACATTAAGAAATAATCAGAGACCACGGGCTGCTAAATTGAATTTACAAATATTAATATGAATGGAGGTTTTTTTCCCCTCCCTCTCCCTCCCTCTCTCTCTCTCTCTCTCTCTCTCCCTCCCTCTTGTCATACATCAATGGGCGTAAAGACAATGCGTACGCAGGGAGCTGAGGCCGTTTCGGGGCTCTTTTCAGCAAAGGGGGCGGCGGGGCGGCGGGGGTTTTTGATTTACTTTTTTTTTTTTTTTTTTGCCCCGTTCCGAGTCTCAGGAGATGGGAGTCATAAACGGGAGTCCCGGGTCTGAGAAGCAGGGACTCCCCGCCAGCAACGTGGCAGCGTAGCCCGGCCGGGTTGCCATGGGTGACCAGTGCGCTGACATCCAAGGGCTCCAGCAATAAACAACCGATGACTAATGGCATCTGAAGCCTGGCCGACCTCTGACCCCTAATGGCCTGGGCAACCCCCGCCCACCCCCCCGCCCTCTCCGGCAAGGTCGTTCCAGGAGGAGTCGTTCTAACTGCTACCATGCCTCCACTTTGTGCAACAAGGCGTCGTTTTTCCTGAGTTCGAGGGGCCAGGCCAGAGAGTTTTGTGCAAATAGCTAAGAACGCAGAGTTCCAGGCAACGCCAGACCGCTAAAAAGAAAGTGGGGTTTTCTTGTTGTTTTTAGTTTTTAGTTTTTTCTTAACGGCTGTCGCTTGAAGGTGCTTTAACAACGCGGTCGCCTGGGTCCTTGCCTATTTCTCACAAGACGGCTGACAACTAAACGTCGCCCGTAGAGGCGTGCCTTACGCCAGGAGGGACAGCCTCATCTCCGCCTGCCACATCTCGTGTCCTTACTTGTCATTAGGGATTTAGGTCAGCTTCTAATACGAATCTAATACGACGCCGTGCCAAAGCCTGACGGCAGCACCCATCATCATCGAGCGCGCTGACGGAGACGTATCGATGATGCTCGTCTTGGCACGCAGTCGCCACGGCGATGGGGCTGGGCCGGGTTTAATTGACGAGGCTGTGTCAACACTCTGATCCACGATGGCACAGCACCACTGTGACAGCTCTCACTGTAGTGCCATCATAAATAGCCATGGATACGCATGCAGCGTGCCCACAACAAGCCAGGGGAAATAAATTAAATCCTATCCTATGTTGATTAACCTTATTATTATGATTGTGTTAATGATTATTGCCATGATGATGATGATGATGATGATGATGAATATGATGATTATTATACTTCTTCTTTGTCTTCTTATTATTATTATTTGTTGTGGCAGTAGTCGTAGTTGTAGTAGTATTTCATCAACTTGCTCCATGGAAAGTATTGTTGACTGCTTTCTTTGGTACATGAATATATATTTTCCATTATTAGGCTTCAAAACAAGCCACAAGCAAAAATAAATAAAAAACATACTCACTGTGATGCATAATCAAGGGATTTCTTGCTGTGAAATATTTAAAAACTGTAAAAATGTTGCTGAGCGTGTTAAAAAGAGCCATTCATTACCTCATCACAGCGACTGTTATTTCAAGACAAATCTGAAAAGGCCCCCACTGCCCCCCCGCCAACCCCCCTCCACCCCCACCTTTCAAAAACTCCACAATGCTTCCTGAGTGCTGCTTCTCAGCAAGGTCACATGCTGACCATCTGTAACTCTCCCGTACGTGGCATTAACGCGCCAGTAAACCCCGACTGATTCCTCGTCCCTTTCCCCTGAAATCATCGAGAATCCTTCAGGGCCCAAAGGAGGGCAGGGCGGCGGCCCCCGTTCGCCGCGTTTCGGCCCGGATGATTTCTCGATCCCCGTTAGGCCCCCGGTTACACCGCGCGGCGGCTGAGGCCCTCGGAGTCGCCGAGATGAATTACGGCGTCTTTCACACCTGTTTCTGTTCAAAAACGCCAAACCGCGTCGAGGTTTGTTAATCGTGCTTCCAGGGAGAAATGGCTGTCCTTGCATTGTTACATCTGGGCGCAAAGGGTGGGAAATTAGACCCTAATTGCATTAACAGGGATTATGCCTTCCAGTTCCATTTTATTTTTTATACGTGAACACACTGTAAAAAGAAAAACGAAGAAGAAAAAAACCCTCGATCTGCTGTGGTTTGATTTTATGAGCTGTGACTGCAGCTCCTTCTCACTCCGGCGATGAATATTCTGTGTACAAATAGAGCGAGGGCTTGCCAAGGCTCATAATCCCCTGGTCCGGGCCCAGCCTCCCAACGCCTGCACGGCAACAATCTGAGGCCTCGGCTTCTTCTAATTACTCTATCACGTAATTTCACAAATTGTCTTTCCATCGGGGAGCCTCGGTGCGAACCGCGCAGCTCGGTGGGGCTTTTTGGCCCATGGCCTTCATTTACTACTCATTTCTTGTTCAATTAAACAAGAAAATACCATTTGCAAGAGGAGAAAAGGGGGAGGGGTGGGGGTTGGAAACGGGAGAGGAAGAGAAAGAAGGGACTCAGATTACATTCGGAGAGGAAGGGGGAAACGGAGCGCCGGCCGGCCGGTCGCTTCTCCCCAGGAAGCCTGGCGCGATCGCACTATTTTCATTAAGATAAACAGAACAAACCGAAACGAAGGCGGAGGTATAACAAACAACGAGAGAGGGGTTTTTGCGGCTTTCTGTCGCCGCCGCCGCGACTTTTTAACGTGTTCGCACCACGTTCTAAAAAGCCCCAAAGTGGCAAATGGCTTTTTTTTCTCTCCCTTTCTTTACTTTTCCACTGTGCCAAAGATGGTTCAGCTCGACCGACTTTAGATAATCAACAATAAAAACATAGGGGAGGAAAAACAAACCCTGGGATGTAAACAAAGCTATTACTCAGCTAGCTAAAACTAGCAATGTCTTCATGCCCGACTGCAGAGGCTGAAGAGGCCCTAATCCTCTGCCAATCCACTAATGGTTGGATAAAACCTTCCATCGCTACGGATTGGCTCCTCTGCTACACGCACGTTTTGCTGCTGAGATATTAACACGTCCTGCTACCCAAACGGGCCAAAGTGGTCCCGTGACCTGCGGTCAGCAGAGAATGACTCTCCACTTTGTGAGCTGGAACTGCAGAGTCCCTTCCCACCTCACGCCCACGCCGTCCACTCTTCCCCTGTAAGAGACCTGACACCGCGCGGGCTGTTAATGTTCCCCACAGGAAGCGTGAGGTAAAGGGGGTGGACGCCTCCCTCAAACATGTTGGCCAACGGGGTCTCTCTGGGAGATGGCCTTCATAACGGCTCGCAAAGGTATTGCGAGAGAGACGTAGCCATTTTCTTCCTCCTAAAAAAAAAAAAAAAAGGGCTTAGCTTTCCTTGGCCGAAAAAGAAAGGGCTGCTCGGAGATGTTGAAAAACCTCCTCGGTAGAATTGTTTCTACGAGTAATATCAAATGGCTCGTCCAAAGCCACGTACGCACTCTCAGACTTTGTGAAGCGTTTTAAAGCTCTGCGAAGGCTTGCCGGCCCAGCGGCGAGCAGGTAGAGACACGCAGGCGTATCTGGTGTCTGAGCTGGGCTCACGCTGGCAGGGCCCCATGAGTCTGGCCACCAATTGGCTCGCCCCCACGACCCAGAATCCCACTCTTCTCCTTCTCTCTCTATCTCTCTCGCCCATCTGCATGACCGTGCCCACTGCTGCAGGCCTCCTCCACGTTTTCGGCCAAGAGTTTCCAAAAGCTTCCCAAGAGACCTAGAGATGGGCGTGGATGGAGGATGGTGGAGGATTTGGGGAGGTACGCCCGCCTCCTTCGTGGACCCACTGAATTGCAGGGCACCGCGACGCCATTGGTCGTCCCCATACAAAGTGGTGGGACTCCGTTCCCCCAAATTCCTAACCCACACGGTCCCACTGTACCAAGGGGGGGGGGGATTTCGAGCATCCCTCTTTTGTCCCCTTTCTCTCTACACTAGATGCTAATCAACAACTTGCGAATGTAGTGCTGTATAATTAATGGCCGTCTTCATGAATCACTTATCACGTCCGGGCAGGGGGAGGAGAGAGGCAGCAATGAGTTGCCCTGCAAACATCAGAGCCCCCCTTCCTCCCAGCATATGTAGATCTGCCAAATAAATAAATAAATAGATGTCTCCATTTCAGACACCTCTCCTCTGTGGTCTTCTGGGTGAGTTGGGGGCCGGAGTGGGGGGGGGGTCATACATGCTTGAGAGGTAGGGTTAAGGGCTATTCTCAAACACGCTTCACACTGTCTGATTTATGTAAAAATAAGCAAATAAATAATGAATAAAAAATTGGTTTCTCTTTTGACCAAAGTCTGACAGGAAGCACATTTCCTCTCCGCGCTCGCTCACAAAGAAAGGCGGCCTTGATACGCCGGAGCGGGGGATCAAACGACCCCCACTTGAATGCACCTTTGTGCTTCCCCTGTGACACTGCAAGAGAGAGCAAGGCCTTTATCTTCTCCACGGAAATCAAATCTGCACCACACACAGCGATGTTCCAAATGTGACATACATACAAGCGATCGGGGCCCGTAAACTCTGCAGAAATCTGCTCGTCTCCGCTGAACGTGAGCCGATGCGTCTTCCACAGGGGCGCCCAGGTTCGCTCCTGGAGATCTGCTGGGTGTGCAGGCTTTTGTGCCAGCCCAGCACTAACACACCTGACTCGAATATTCACTGTTTTTGACGAGCAGCTGATTAATGAAATCAGGTGTGTTCCTGCTGGGCTGGGGAAAAAAAGCCTGCACACCCAGCAGGCCTCCTGGAGTGAACCTGGGCACCCGTGGTCCACCAGATCGCCCACCGCCCTGAGTTTCGCAAGCCTTTGATAAAACAAGCGAAAAATGTCAGGTTTGTTTGAGCTGTACACAGCCCCGTATTGACATTCTCACCTCCCGTTTTCAAGCGTCAACAGCCTTATCGCTCAACGCCCACTCGATACTCGAGCCTTAAAAGAGGGCAATAACAACGGCTTTCCACGAACAGGCCCCCCTCGCCGCGCTACGGTTTGGCGACCGCCTAAGACGGCACGACCGGCGTGATTTATTTACCTCAGACTCAGACGCCCACAGCCGCGTGACGTGTCGTCCCCGGCGCATCGCTTCTGCGGCCGTCCCTGCTGACGAAACCAGGAAACCAGGGCGGCTGACGCTTAGAGGCCCCCGCTTTTCTTCACCGTTCCGCTCAGCGCGAGGAGCCTTTCGGACAGATTGCCACCGAGGCGGCGCGGACCACGTCAATCGGGCCGCGACGAGCCGACGGCCGCCGTTCCCCATCGCCGACGGCCACTTCCGCCCGTCGCCCGAGCGCGGTGGCATTCCGTCACAGAACTAGGCCGCTAGGCCGCTAGCCCCGCTGCCTTTGATGTGGTTACGGCGTTGGCAGCGATAAGGAGCTAAGAATTCAGCTGCGCGGCCGTCCCGTTTACTCGCTTCCCCCAGTGTGCTGTATCGGCCCCTTATCTACACACACGCGATCGTTAGCTTCAGACAAGGGGGGGAAGAAAAAAGAGGCTAGCAACCAGGCCTCGAAGCAGATGGCGAAGTTTGACGAATAGCGTTTCAGCTTGTGGGATAAAGTAATTGCGCTTCGCTTGATAACGTTCATCTCTAACATCTATTTCCCAGAGGCAGATTGATTGGCTTTCAAAAAAAGCCCTGCCTTTCCAGACACCGAGAAACCGCATGTTTGGTAAGGTGGCCCGCAGATTAGGCCAGCTTTAATGCTTTCGAGCGCTGTGGAGATTTTGTGTGCTTTTTTGGAGATACACAAGGAGGAGGATCGCGGCGGCGTAGGGGTGTAGAACAGCCGGTCATGGACCGTGGGGGTGGGTGGGTCGTGGGGGCCCAGACGACCGAGGGGACGAAGAAGAAATCAAGTTACTCACGGTCAAGTGCTGGAAGAGCCACGCCCTCATGATGTTCGTCGCCACTTTGGGAAAGATCCCTCGCTTCTTGTTGCGCTTCTTCTCCTTGTCGGGGTCGTCATCGTCCCCTGTGCTGGGCGAGGCCACGCTGTTGTCCAGGCCGTCACCTGTCGG
>JAINUG010000129.1:1850000-1862500 GCA_029706075.1 Aldrovandia affinis
AGAAGTAGAAAGGGGGGAGGGGGAGAGAGAGAGAGAGAGAGAGGGACAGAGAGGGACAGAGAGAGAGAGAGAGGGGAGAGAGAGAGAGAGGAGGACAGAGAGAGAGAGAGAGAGAGAGAGAGAGACCATCGGATGTCTGAGGCAGGCCATGCTCTACGTACGCTAAAGTTTTCTCTCGTCCTTTACTACTTAACCTCTTTCTCACAATATTTTTACTTCCACCTGACCTTTCGCAGGCTAGAATAAGGGTGGGGGAGCAGAAAGGCCAGGGCTGTCGAATTTATCGGCATTTCCATTTTCGCCGCAATTGGATACCAATCACCTTCCGTGAGGACGGAGGCCGAATCCGCGGTTTTCCTTCTTCTTTTAAATAACGCCGACGCGGGGGAAAAGCGTCAGGAGTGGGGGAGAGGCGGGACACGGCGTTGTCGGCGGTAACTGTGAGCCTCGATCTAAAAATAATAATAAAGTGAACGGCAGCGGGGCCCAGGCCGCCATTTTGTAGGGCCGGCGCCCCGTCGCCGAAATAAAGGCGAATTACGGAGGCAGGCTGAAAAGGTGGAAATAATCATAAAAATGATGCGAGTCTATAAACAAACTCACAGCCTCATTAGTCCGGCAGGGCCACAGCCGATGATTTATGCCGGGGTTTCTATTTTTATTTTTTTTGCCCATGCCACAAGGAAATGCCAGGGGGTAACTTTGGCCAACCGCTAATGGCTTGTGACAGCTTCGTAGCAACTAGTGCAAGAGAGAGGTGGGGGACGGGGGACGGGGGGTGACGGGGGCTGTACTGCACGCCCGTGACAGGAAGCGAAAATGTCATATCGTCTGCCCATGTGTGGCAGGGCCTGTGTGACAATTAGGGAGCAGGCCAGTGACTTGGGGAGGCCAGGGGCGGCGGGAGATGGCCTGGGGCGAGCGCTGGCCGGGGAGGGAGGGGGGCACGCTGGAATTCTTTATTACCCCCTGCGTGCTGTCGGGACGCCCACTCCGCTCGAATCAGGCTCGGTCTCTGCAGCCCCCTTTTGTCAGTGAGGGGGCGGGCGAGAGGCACACTCCGCTCCCCCCAATGGCCGCCTCTTCTTCACCCCCTCTTTCGTTCGCATTCCTTTTCTCCCTTTCTCCTCTCCTCCCTCTCCTCCTCCATCCATCTCATGCCGTGTCTTGAGCTGTTGGACTGTCCTCATCTCTCTTTCATTCTCTCTCTCATTCTCTCTTTCTAACTCTGTCTCTCCTTCATTCTCTCTCTCTCTCTCTTTCATTCTCTCTTTATCTCTCATTCTCTCTCTCTCTCTCTCTTTCATTCTCTCTTTATCTCTCATTCTGTCTCTATCTCTCTCTCTTTCAATCTCTCTCTTTATCTCTCATTCTCTGTCTCTCTATCTCTCATTCTCGCTCTCTCTTTCATTCTCTCTCTCTCTCTCTCTCTCTCTAGGCGTCTCAGGATAGCATCAGAGGAATTGTGGGTAATGCGCTGTGATCTGATCGCTCTGAAGCGGGCCCTTTAATTGGCGCTACCTGCTCCTTTGTTTTTGCACACGGAGCAGAAAGGTGGCAGCTATTTCTCCCTGCCCTTTCACAAATTAGCAAAGCAGCTTTTCAGATCACTGGAGCGGACATACTCCTTGTCAGACAACTACGGATGCAGAAAAAAAAGAGAAGGCTTTCCATTCATCTTCTCTCGATTGCATAATGCATTTTTTCTTCCTCTTTTTCTCCCTGATGTGTTTATTTAACTCCATGACTGTATTTGTCTATCTCCCGCACAAAGGGACCCCTGACAGACTGGGATAAAGAGGAGGCACGGCTGCTGGCTCCTATCTCCCAGACACGAGTTATAAGTCAAGCTGTCAAAAGGCTCGGAGCACAGCTGCTCGTGCTTTCAAATAATTTCGAGAAGTGTTTTCCCAAAATCTTTATAGGCCATGGTCCAGCGGCGTGGGCCAAGGAGCAGAGGCAGGATCACCTCTTTGTTTTTTTGTTCTTTTCTTTCCTTTCCTTTTTTTTTTTTTAGCACAGCACTTCATCCGTGGACACAGTTTCTCACGAGACCCCCCCCCCCACCCTCCCCCCACCCCACCGGGGCTCTTCCCAGGTGACCCGTAGACCAAGGCCCGCTCCCTCCCAGACCTCCCTGTCCCGTCCCGTCCCGTCCTGTCCCGTTCTCGCCTCGAACCCGGCCCGGCTCAAGCGTCCCAGGGCCAGGGCCAGTCGCGGCAGACACCCCCCCACGCCCCCACCCCCAGGCTCTCAGGGCCCCCATCACCCTGCTCCATTCACAGGGCGGTCACGGGGAGGGGAGGGCAGCCAGGACAACAACAGAGGAAAAAAACGGGAGAAAGCCGGCGTTTATTGTGCTGCAGACATTGAGCGAGGCGGTGGGGGCTCCATTCGCACAGGGCAGAAGTGCCTCCCTCTTACACGTATTCAGGCTATGCAGGAATTTCCTCAGGAGAATTCTCAACAACAATTGCTGCCATTTTTTTTTATGTCTTCCACGGAAACAGGGAAAAAAACTGCCATTTTTACCCAAAGTCCCTCCACGTACAAACCCTTAAAAAAGAATTCAGCCCCCTTACCATATATATATATATATATATATATATAAATATATTATTTGTTTCTTTTTCTGACTCTGCCATTCAAGAGCTGATGACAAGCACAGTCAACACATCAATATGGTGAGTCTAGACATTTTTCCTGCCATTTTGTTTTCACCAAAAAGATCTCCCCATTGTGCCCATTATGCACGTCTGCGCTAAGTGCCGGGTTACTTTGACAGAACAGTTTTTCTGTTTGTAATGCGGTAGTTCTGTTCCTGTGTGAGTACATGTTCTCTCCTAATTAAAGGGGAGCTCTTAACAGGTAAGCGCGTCCTCGCACTCTGAGCTACGATTGTTGTGAAACAAACACACAGCGATGACTCATTTCCGTGGAAACAGATCAGGCGCTCCTACAATTTGTTTTCAATTTCCAAACCCTTCAAATACTGACTGGCTTCAGTACACTTTCAGCAATAGGTATTAATATTATTTTGACGCTATTTTGGGTGGGGTTTGTAGGTGTGAAGACTCTCTTTTCACACCACTTGCATTGCTGAGAATGAAAAACAAACTTCTTCTCAAAATCTTTAAAGAAACAAAATCTTTTTTTTTACCCCCTCAAAAAATTCAAGCACATCCCCAGATGGTACCAGCAGACTACTGACTGTACCCGCCACGTGGGAGATGACAAAGGGGCATTTCAAATTCTGTGGCTGTTCTGTGTGTGTAAGGGTCAGCCCCACTACCCCCCACACACTGTTAAAGGCCACAAGGCCTCAGGGCACAGCGGAATATTAAACTTCAGTGTTTGGTTCCTGCGGGTCGCCTTTACGAGTCTGTGCGATGGAAAGAGTAACGGTCAAACGAGAGAGAGGACCCCTGAATTTAGCCTTTAAGCGTCGGGAATGTTTTTCCTCCGTAAATATTGATTTTCCTCCTCCCCTCTCTGTCCGCTAAACCGAGGATGTGGTGCGGTGGTGGGGACGAAGAGGAGGCCGGCTTCTGTGGCCAGGACTCTTGGAGTCGCCGAGGCCATTCCAGAACGTCCATTCAGAGAGACTTCCCTCCTCCACCCCCACCCGTTTCCTCTGCGGGGCAACACTCGCTCCATCTCATCTCGGTCTGGACTGGAAAGTTTGAAATGGCCGGGTTTCACAACCACTCCACCGGCCCCTCGCCCCCAAAGCAGTCCGAGAGCCACCCGGCGGCACGTACCTCTCCTCTCGACGACGTCTCCCGCAGCGCCGCTGGCAACGGAAAAACAGCCCCGAATTCTGGGAAGGAGTCGCGTTCAGCGGGGCCGGGGCGAAACGAACCCAAACGCGGACGGAGGGCCAGGATCTAACGGAGACCCGACGCAGACGGAAACCCAAGGTATGAGGAAGCGTCTGCTCCGGGCGCGGGGACAAATCCGACGCGAGGGAGAAAGAAAACACATTCTCCCAGACTCCTAGGCCAGTTGGGTGGCCCAGGCCCAGGTTCGAGCCATGAGGAGGGAGAGAGAGAGAGAGCTGGCTGGGGCACTGAGAGACATTTCCTCCCCGGGCTGGAGGGGGGAACATACCGACGGGGATCTCTCAAGACTTCTCAGGACAGCGCGGTCCACACGCCACCGCCCGCCAACGAAAGCCCTCGGCCACAAAGAGAACCCGACAGGAAATACCGCCAAACCTAAAGCGCTATCCTCGGAGATACAGCGTGTGCCCAGACGCCGCCAGAGAGAGACAGGCCCTTGAAACCCAACGTCCAGAAATCAATATCACCTTTCTGTATTCATCAAAAACATTTGCAATGACGGTGCTAAAATACAATACGTACCAGATGCGGGGCAAGATACTTCCCGTCAATCTCATAGAGACGTTACATATTTCGATATAGTTTGGCGGCGGCTGTCAGAGACAGGGGGTAAAGACTCTATTCTCGGTGCCTGCGGTTTACTGAACCATTTCTTATTATTAGCTTCTGGCTGATAATTTTCCACATGGCGGTTATCTAAATGACACAGGCGAAAGATAAGTGCGCTTAATATACAAGGATTTTCCCCCATAGCGGCGTATCGCTGCCGTCGCGGCTGAAGTGCAGTTGATTATACACCAGCGTTTAGGCCCCGCTAATAATACTCTTGTCATTTTCCCCCAGCTTTTGTTTAATCGAGGTTGACACGGGGAGGAGGATCGAGCGGCGCTGTTTGTTTAGGGCCCGTCCGAGGAAGTGGCGAGGCGGTCAAAGAGAACGGGGAGGGTCTGGTGCGCCTCGTCGTACGAGGGGCGGTGGGGGTCAGCTCAGTTCAGAGCACCTCAGGTCGCTTTCGTGTCAGATGCCCGATTGGAAAAAAGAAAAAAGGAGAAACAAAAAACGACAACACGGGGAAGGGGAGTGAGTCATTTTCCCTTTTTGCTCTTTTTTCCCCCCTTATTTCTTTCTTGGGCACTTCCGATCATTGTGCGTGATTAAAGGCATTATCGAAATGTCCAGTCGCCTGCGTGCCGTCTGTTGATGGACAGGCGTAACATGGTGGTGGTGGTGGTGGGGGCGGATGTATGCATGCACGGCCCCCGTTTGGGCGCTAATGCAGGCCACAGGAAGTGGTGGTGGGGAGTTTGAGGTTCCGTAAGCTCCAGTGGACGGGTCTGATAAAGATGAGGCGGAAGCGGCGGAAATGGAGCCAAAATGGCCGCCGCGCTCCGTCACGTGAGCTTGCGGACACAACAGGCCCCTGAGAACCTCTACGACACGGGGGTTTGGGCCTGGCGGGGCTCGAGCCCTCGTCTTCAAACCCCAGAGACTTGTCCCCCTGAAGAAGCCGTCTCCACGCGCCAGAGACTTGTGTTCGTCGGCCTATCAGCCGCTCTCCATTTCAGAGTCTCGGCCGTTCCCCTTAATCTCCTTCCCTCTCCTTTTCTCCGCACGCTGAACTGGTCGGGTTACCGTTTGAACCGCGCCGCTCTTCAAACACACGGGACACAGCCGACATCCACAAACATCCACAAGAGCTCAGCTCACCCCCTCCCTAAACCCCCCCAACCCCCTCGACCAAAACAAACAAACTTTTTTTTCGGGTTTGTTTACACGGTTTCTATTTTATTTTTTCTCCTGAGCCTAAAAAAACCCTTTCCAGCTGCGTTTGATCTCTTCCACCCTAACCCCCCTCGACAGGTATCCATGTCAGAGTGCTCACTGGGGTCTTAGCTGTATTTGGGGGGTGGGGGGTTTCGTTTGGCCGGGGTCAGCTGCAGGTCAAGCGTTTGGCCAGCACATTGCCAGCTGGCCCTACAGTGGCCCTCGCGGCCCCTAGCCACGGAGGCTACTGTCCAGTCAAGCCCCCCCCCTCCCCCTAGCGTGTCCCCAGAAAAAGAACACCCCTCCCCCGGTGAAGCGCTCCCGGTGACAAATAAAAAGGTCAAACACATCAGAAGATGGAATATGGCAAAATGCGCAGCATTACTGGCATTCCCCTGCATGAAATGGGCTTTACGGAGTGTCAGCCCCCGAGCCGGCCTGATCATTTCTTCAGCCCTTTGTCGCTCCCGCGCATAATGTCCTCCTCCAAAGAGGCTCTAACGCGGCCAAATTGAATTATTTCCATTCAAGGGAGAGGGGCTTCACTCTTCTTCGCCTTCACATATCTTAATGTTAAGAAACGGACAGAGAAGAATGAGATTAACTACATGCCCCCGCCCTGCCGTACTTAAGATCCCTCTCCCGGGGAAAGTCAATAAAGCCTCTCGATTGAGGGGGGGGGGGGGGGGGGGGACGAGCAGAATATTTTTTCAGAGCGGAGCGGTTTTAACGCGCTCTCTCTCTCTCTCTCTCTCTCTCTTCACACGAAACCGTCGGTGTCTCTCTGCCGACGGGGGTGGTGGGATATTATTTTCGCACGCGCTGAAACAATGACGATGATAATCGGCGGGAGCGATATTCCTGACTCCTGAGCGGTTATCGGCAGGGCGGCATATGGCGAGCGAGCAGCAGGCTACGCCGTCCACATCCTCTTTGCAGGCTAAAATTAGCCCGGTGCTGTTTGCGGGTTTTAGGCCAGACTTTAGGCCGCAGAGACACTTTGGATAAAAACCCTCGCCGGCCTCAACGTCACAGGGCCCTGGGAGACTCACCTCAGGCCCACTTCAGGTACAGATGATAACCACAAACAAAACAGCCTGACCTCCACCATTACTTCAACCAAGGGCATATTGAGATGCTTGCTCACCACTATATAAGGGACAACAAATATATCGTTTGGCCCTGTATATATACAGTAATATGTATGTACATACATGCAACTGGCAAAATAAAGGCACCATCAACATGAAGTGCCTTAGTGGGGCGTTGGGCCAGCATAAGCCACCAAAACAGCTTCAATGCGCCTTGGCATAGATTCTATTATTTTTCACTCAAACTTACACTACAAACTGGGAATAATAAATGCATTCATTATGAATATCAAAATGAATATAATTGCATACGTGAAGAGGGATAAACTGGAGATAGTTAGGTGAAAGAAACCTCTGAAACAGAATTGTGAAAGCATTACTGCGCATCGTTTTATAAGGGACTGCACCCACTTCAGGCATGTTCTCCACTGCCTGTTACTAACACCACACTGACATGGCATCCACAACGCCAGCTGAACCCCGCCCCCCCACCTCACCCCCCCCAAAGAAAAAAAGAAAAAACAAAAGAAAAGAAAAAGTCAAAGAGAAAGATCTGAGGGGGTAGGGTTTGTAAATGTCTTTGTGAAAAGCTTAAATAAACTGCGGCCTGGCTGGTGATACTGAGCCAAAGAGGAGTGCCAGGATAATGAGCAAAGTGTTAAAGCCTTGTTTGTTTACTGTCACTCCGAGTTCCAGGCTCTGCACGTTCCCTCCCTCCCTCCCTCCCTTCCTTCCCTCTCTCCCTCCCTCCCTCCCTCCCTGCCTGCCTCCCCGGCCCGCCTGCCCTCCCTATCAGTTACCGAGGCCCGCTGATTGTGATTCTCTCCGGGTGCTATCGGGTTTTTCCCTGAAAAGTTGGACGGCGTGTATCTGATAGTCCCCTCCCGGGCGGCTGCGGCACTTTGGGGATGTTGAGTAACGTTAGCTCAGCCCTTTATCGGAGTTCGTAATCCGCTGTGACACGTCAGTGTCGAGTCACCCCGATTTCTGTCAAATTCGTGCAGATCTTCACGGCCGAGCACGGAAACGGGGCCACGTTCTAGGGGAGGAAACGGAGGTCCCGTCCCAAAATCGGACCGGGGAAAGTGTCACGGGAAAAAACGCCACGCAACGAAATTCTTCAGATTTTATTTTGTCTTTTTATTCTTTTTTATTATTGAGGGGGAGGAGCTGGTGCGTTGCCTTAAAACATTAGTTGTCGAGCACCAATGAATTATAGCCCTGAGTCACGCCACAAGATTTGAGCCGTGACGATTCATCTCGTTTTCATTTCCGATAAGGCTGGTCTTATGGTCTTAGAACGTATGTGTATTACTTTGATTTCTTTTCTTTTTTTACTCCCCAGCCATGAGAAATATTGTGCAATGCTACTAATTTGAATTTGTTTTAAAGTCACGCAAGGACAGAAATCCGAAATGAAGAAATAAAGATTTTTTGTCTTTTTTATTAAGCCAAACAGTGTGTCAATTTACTACACACTTAAATTAAACAACCGTCAAAGTGCTTCCATGCCTTTGATTGAACGTAAAAGCTTGTGATGGCGAAGAGCTGCTTCTTAATATTGCGACTTCAAAACAGGCCTTTGATCGCGTCTCACCACATAATGAGGCTCCCGGTGCCAGAGAAGACTGGAGATTTTAGTCAGTGTCAGTAATTTGGCTCGGCCGCACGAGGGGAAGCGACGTGCAGGATGCACTTCACAGCGCAACTGTCTCTGCGTACATCGGGAAACGATTTTGAGATCGAAAGTGGCTACATCATTAGCGCGCCATAATTACAACGTGTATTATTTAAAGACACCATTTTATCATCTTGACCCGAGCTTTCCGTGTGGCTTGGGAGCAGCAGCTCTCAACCGCTCTGTTCGGATGCGTGCGCTCCTCTCTCTCGCGGCGAAAACGGTGAAGATTTCTGAATGAAACGGCCAAGTTGGTCGGAGGACAAACGGATTGCTCCGTAGATAGATGATGCACAACAGATCAACGCCAGCCTATCTTTGCCCATCTCATCGTTCGTAGAAGATTTTGTGGCAGAGTAGGAAGAGGGTGCGTAGCCCACCTGCCGTATCGGTAAATGGGCGGAGAAGCCCTGCTCAAGAGTGGCACTCTTCTGTAGGAAGCCTTTTTTCCCCACGACACACACACACGGGCTCACACATACACACAGGCACACACACACATACACACATACACACAGGCACACACACGCACACACACACATACACAGGCACACACACACACAGGCACACACATACACACAAGCACACAGGCACACACACACACACACACATACACACAGGCACACACACACATACACACATACACACAGGGCACACACACACATACACAGGCACACACATACACACAGGCACACACATACACACAAGCACACAGGCACACACACACACACACACATACACACAGGCACACACACACACACACATACACACAGGCACACACACACACACACACACACATACACACAGGCACACACATACACACAGGCACACACACACACACATACACACAGGCACACAGGCACACACACAAACACAAACACACACAGGCACACACACACACACACACACACACACAGAGACACAGACACACACAGACACACCAGCCGAACACCGGGAACTTCAGGAGATGAGTCCTCTTGGCACGCCATCTGTTCACATTGGGGCCTTGCCCTTAATGTCTAATTCGAGAAACGTGTCAAGCTTTTTTTCGTTTCTTACCCAACACTTTCGGGTCTTGAGGTCAGGGGACGCAGGCGAAACCAGGAAACCCTGGTAATCGCACGGAGAGCTGGCGCGCGACGCTGGTTCAAACACGTCAAGTGAGCTAGCAGCAAGTTATGTAAGAAAGGCATTGTGGGTAGGGGCCCGAGAGAGCCTTTAGAACACGAGACGCCGCGAAGCCGCGGCCGTCTCGAGGATCCGCGTCGGCGTAATCAGGTGAAGCCACTCTTTGCGGGAGAAAGAGTTTCGGGCCAAAGCAAACAGAGACACAAACACAACCTGACACCTTATCGTCCCTGCTTTATGACCATTATCTGCCAGGAGACAGGCCACTCAATCAGGCCAATAAAAAGGCAGCAACGGCAATGATTGAGAAAGCAGAAGAGCGCTCGATGTATGGGAATATGGTTTGTTTGCCTATGCCCCCTGTATTCTTTCGCTTTCTCTGACGTTTCATTCCGGTTTCCCACAGTCCGCAGAGCCACGGGAGAGAGGACCGCCCGCCCCACAGCAGGCCCGTCCCGTCCCCGGCGTCCCATCTCCAGTGGGAACCGGCATCATTTCCCCTTTTTTGTGTGTGCAGAGAACGCACGCTCACACGCGATCGCCTGTAGAGGAGCAGCAACAGGGCCATCAAGAGCAATAACTTTCCGTCAAAGTCAAGGTCAATGAGTTGTTGGCTTTTCTGTCTGTTGATGCGTTGCCAATGAGATTCATTTGGGCACTAAACCTGGGACGCTCACACAGGTGGGGGGCGAGGGGGGTAGCATGGCTGGGATTTCCTTTGGCAGCTTTTAAAACCACCTGTGCACTTTACCTGTGGATCTGCTCCAATTATCTGTCCTTTTTGGGGGTTTTTTGTAAAGCGATTAGCATTTTTGCAACTGTGTTTCTTCTTGGAGGGGTCTGTGAGATTGGCTCTCCACAACTTTGATGAATGTCACGGCGGATGAAGGTCTATGTTACAAACACGGGTCAGTGCACAGGAGAGCTCGACAAATGGCTCCAGTTTTGTCTTTCAAGCAGATTGGTTTCGGTTATAATCGGTGGGCCGGTAATTCCAGCCATCGATGGATTAATACGGGTCGATCCGGCGATCTGTCGATGTGCGGTATCGGTCCGAGCCCTAGGCAGGACGGGGAGAATGTTTCCACCCGACCCAAATGAGATTATGATATGAGCGTAGGAGGTCAATCTCTTGTCAATCCTCACCAGCTATTTATTTTCTCCTCTCTGTAAATCCAATTTCATTTCCATTCCAGACCCCCGCACGTGCCATATACCTCCCCCCACCACACACACACACACACACACACACACACACAGACACACACACACACACACACACACACACACACACACACACACACACAGACACACACACACACACACACAAACACACACACACACACACACACACACGCACGCAGACACACACACACACACACACACAAACAAACACACACACACACACACACACACGCACGCAGACACACACACACACACACACACACACAAACACACACACACACACACATCTACAGACACACACACACACACACACACACACACACACACACACACACACACTACACACACACAAACACAGACACACACACACATCTACAGACACACACACACACACACACACAGACACACGCACACATGTCAACATCACCAACCCACCATCCGCCACTCTATCCCCTGTCATTTCTGATGAAAGCCTCCGTCCTGCTTCCAAACACTGAGGAGATAGGGCCCTTTGACCTTTCAGAGGTTGTGATTCGTGTTCCCCTCAGCGCAGTCCCAAACAACAAGCACTGCCTGCACTTAGAGGTACCCCCCCCCCCCACCCCCTCCCCCCTCCCACCTCCTTTCTAAATACCTTAACAGCATCACTCTGAGATAATGTCTTGGCCTTTCCTCCCTCAGTCCAAGACCGAAAAGCAGCAGGGGTCTCCCTTCAGCAGCCATCTGTTTCAGCCGATCCGATGTGATATTTAATTATTCTTAAAAGACACATCTTTTGACCAGTGGTCGTGCTTTAAACCTAACCAAATCGCCGTGTGAAGAGGACACAGGCAGCGTAAACAGACGTCCACAGCTGGTCCTCCTCTTTCTGAGGGACCCTTAACACAAAGGGGGCAAGCTGTCTGACTCATACAGGAACACAACGATAACATGTTGCCTTTTAAGAGGATCGCCTCTTGCCCACACCAGACCGGAGGTGGCAGCTATTGAACTCGCAGGGGCTCGAATGTAAATATAGAAACACGGCCGGAACCTGTGGAGCACGTCGCAGTTCTGGTGACGTTACGGGGGGGAGAGAAGGAGCAGAGGAAACGGGCATTCTATCGCGCCGGACGTAAAGAATGGAGAGCTGTGCAGCGGATGTGGAGCTCATGGAAGAGGCAGGTCTGGCAGGAAGGGGCAGGATGCTTCCAGTCTGGTGGGCAATCGCTCCAATTAAAGTCTGGCTTTGATAAACACGCAGGGCGCGGGATTGGTCCCCTGGGCCGAGGTGGCCTCCCCTCCCCCCCCTGCCCCTCGGAGATCCAGGCTGAGGATCCAGCCAATCGGAGAGCAGGCGTGCCAGGGCCTCTCGTGTCCGCTTGACCTTCACGTTGGGGGCCCGGTGACGAGCTGCCGTCGGTCGATCGGAGACTAATGACAACAGCACTCAACCTGATCAATCAGACAAAAACACGATCAGGCCTCACTCTCAAGCTCGCCTTGATTGTCACCGTCCCCGCGGCTTGTCCCTGGCGAACCCTCGCCAAGAGAAGAGTTGCGTGCTTCCCTGAATTTCACCAGAGGCGGCCGAACTGAACCGACCGCATCGAGTGTGGATATGTAGCATACTTCACCAAGCTACAAGGCTGGGAAGGAATGTGTTTAAAAAAAGAGAAAACAGCATAGCTTGCACGGTTTAACTCCGCATAGATAGGCTTGGTTTGTCACAGACACTACTTCCAAAATGAGGGTTTACACATCTCCGTGCAGACAAAACACGTTCGGAAATTAGCATTCTTCGCGAGGAGCGGGCGGGAACGATTGCATGCA
>JAINUG010000129.1:1867500-1897500 GCA_029706075.1 Aldrovandia affinis
TAAGTCAGTGTGTAAGACCAGGAGACCCCTTACAGCAGTACACAGACCTTCAGCGCTAATGTGTGTAAGACCAGGAGAGATGTGGAGCGCAGCTTATATACACGGCTAGCTGTGAAAGAATACGTACTCCAGGCCCACTAAGTCATAATGAAAACCAAATAAGGCGTTTTTTTTTAAAAGAGGAAAAAAGAAAAAGCCCCACTGGCAATTAAGCCTGGGTCTATAGTAGCCCTACAGTGTCAGCTGTTTGGCGGATGGTAGGTAGCAAATGGAGCAGACGTAAGAATAAAGACAAGTGGGCCAAACAATGGGACCGCACGGGCTACACGCACTCAGCCTCATGCCGTGCTTTCTTGTGCCATTCAACACAAAACAGATGTTGCCTCTTATCACCGGGTGAAGCATTTGCATAAAAAGGGAAAATAAGGAGAGCTGGCACCTTCAGGATTAAATTTAAGGCAGGAGAATAACGCAAAATAAAGTTTAAAATCCGTGCGGTGCATTTGAGCACCGTTTTTAAGACATTTTCCGTCTTATCGTGCGGTTTAAGACGCTCTTATCCCTTTGGTAATATTGGTGAGGGTAAGTTATGAAAGTAGCGAGAATAAGACCTGCTATAAGCATGTGTTTGTGTGTGTGTGTGTGTGTGTGTGTGTGTATACAGGCTTTACTTAACCGGGAAATCCCTTTTTTGAGGGAGAACCGGCCAAGATAGGAGCAACAAAATAATCTTACATAAAAGTTTATGTTAAGACATAAACAGCACATTAATACACTACCAGAGCACTGCTACAAAGTCCATTATTTAGGCCTACAAAACATTGTATCCTACTATGTGTGTGTGTGTGTGTGTGTGTGTGCATGTGTATCTGTATGTCTGTGTGTGTGCACATTATCACCTAAAGGCCAAAATGATTCTCCTGTTGCTATAGTGTATTAACATTTAGTTCAGTTAATTTGTGACTTGCTTGTTAACTTAATATCATAATAAGTATAATAGGCCTGATATAATGACATAATATGCAAATACAATAAAAATCTCTTCATAGAACTATTAAATAAAAGACATTACAGTGCACAAGATTTTGGACAACGACTGTCTAATTTGAAAGTCTTCAAACTGTGGTTCACTGATGGCTCTGAACCTTGTCAAAGGCAGCCTCCATGTTGGGAAATCTCTGGCCACCTCCTGGTAGCTTGTTCAGATTTCCACGCTAGTCGGTTAAAAAGTATTGGATAAAAAGGCTCTTCGACAAAAAAAGAGAAAGAAAGAGAAAGAAAAAATATATATAGTGTATTATACAGCATACCAAGAGAATGTTGTAAGGGGGTAATCTGGAACACATGCTCAGAAAGCAAACGGTTAAAGCAGCAATTGCCAGTTTCTACAACTCCAGTGCTTGAAAAAAAAGAAAAGGGGGGTGGGGTGTGGGTGGGGGGAGGGGGTGGGCTTGTTTATTCAGAGCTTTGTTAAGAAGAATGGTACAGCACCCCAGAGACAGGGAATGCCAGGCACAAAGCCTCTGGTGCCCCAACATGCAAGAGGATGTTTTTCTACGCGCATCAAATCCCACTTGAAAATATAATTAAGAAGGAGAAAATGGCAAACTATTGCATTAACTGTACTGTAATTGAACAAAAGGCCAACGAGGCATGCGGGAGGTTTGAGCAGGGACCCATGGGAGCTAGGGGGTGGGGGCGGTCCTCCAGATCCAGGGAGCGACATCTCCAGGGTACGCTCTGGGTCTATTTATAACGCCCTGGACAACTCCTGTCGATCGCTGATCTGACTGGTAATTAATAGAGAACGCCCTGACGACAATGCGAAACGTACGGGGGGGGCGAGCCGTCCGGAAATAGATGAATAAATAAGCAAGCAGACAGGGATGAGAAAATGGGGTGCTGGGGCAAGGCGTGGGGGCTGGGGGTGATGTATGATGAACAGGCGTGTGGAGCGAGCGGTGTGTGGCTCCTCGGAGAGCTGTGTGGAGAGGGAGGCGAGCCTTGTGCTGGAGGGCGAGGAGAGGAGAGGAGAGGAGAGGAGAGGAGAGGAGAGGCTGCCCCCTCTGCACACACCGACACACTCTCGCCATGCTCACTGACCCTCTCATCAGCTGGCTGGGGTTTTATTCACCCGTCTCTCTCTCTCTCTCTCTCTCTCTCTCTGTGGCTCTCTCTCTCTCCCTCTGCATCTCTCTCTCTCTCTGTCTCTCTCTCAGTGTCTCACTTTCTCTTCGCCTCTCTCTCTCTCTATCCCTCTCTCTCTGTCTCCCTCGCTCTCCCCTCTCTCTCCTCCTCCCCCCACCCTCTTGCCTTTCCGCCCCCCCTCTTTTCTCCCTCTCTCTACAGTGCAGGATGTAGATTAATTCAATGCTTAATTGTTTAGTAAATTCAATTTTCCACCTTCCATTCTGCACAGCTTCAGCTGAAGTCCCTAAATCGGCGGTGCTGAGCCGCAGGAGCAGCGCTTGTGATCTGCGCCCACCTTCTTTTCCTCTCTCTTTTTTTCATTATCGTCTTCTTCCTCCGCCACTTAATTCGCCGTGAAAAGATTTTCCTTGCTGGATATTCTGATTCCGCTATGATCGGTGAGGCATTCCAATTCATTGCATTTTCATTGTGTTGGTTCTTAGATTCCAGGCCCCCTTTCTCAAAGGCCTTCCCCCATATTAAACAAGCACTCATGCAAGAGACGTCGGCTTTGCCAATTCCCTTATAATAAAAAATAATAATAATAAGCAATGTAGCTGGCTGCCATGCGTTACTCTCTCTTTAAATAAAGTATCAATTTCACAGGAGGATTGGGGTATTTACATACAAACTTGTACGTATGTACAAACTTCATGTGATATCTGCACATGCATGGCATCAAATATAAATGTTCTGTGTTCGCTACTATGGTAAACAAGAGAAAGGTAACAACTCCCAGGTCCACAGATGAATGTAATGCCACACACCCATAGTTTTATAGTTTGAGAAAAGCCAAGTTCCTATGACTACCTTTACTACAATGACACGAGGCAGAAAATGGGAACGGCTACAATACAAAACCTCATTGCTTATCAAGTCTCTGAAACCAGGGATATTGAACGTCCGGGTCACTGAGTTTAGGGGATGTGCTGGCAGCTTGCACATCAAACTACTCCATGTGTCTCATTGCTCCTTCAATACTGTTTGTTCCTAACTACGCAAAAGAAGAAAAAACGTAACTATGACCGAGAAAATGATTTTTAAGAAGTTCATAAATAATGAAAGGATGCACTTGGGACCACTTTAACCAAGCCGGATGAAATTAAATTGTTGTTAGTGTTAATTCCCAGTAAACATTTCTACATTTTACAGGACAGAAAATGTCAATATAATTATTTAACACTTGCCTCCCTCGACGTGTGCTTCTCCACTCATTCATGTACATTAAGCACCGTGCACACAACAAAGATAACCCCGTTATGTAATACATCCAAACCAATCTTGTACGATTCAAACGTAACCGCACACAGCTACCGATGGACAAATAACAACGACTTGTTGATCCGCTCAAACGGCATCAAGTCAAGCAGCGTTTAACACAAAATCCAGACGACGCTTTAAAATGGGACCTATCTCGTTTGAACTGTCAATGGGTTTTCTAACACTGTGCTCGTGCAACCATGCGAGACCTACACCTTTCTGAGAGCCCTCTCAACGGAGCTCAGCAGTAACCGTAAAATGTATCACAGATGATAAAAAAAAGCCCACATGTTGGTCACAGGCAGAATTAGATGTGCATTTTTCACTAATCAAAGAAGCCCTCACTTTGGTGCCCAGCACACTACAAACAGAGAGCAGTCACATGGCTGGTCCTTTGCACCACTTGTTGAAATCTTCAGCTGAAAACCCCCCGGTCGTCCACTGTCTACAGGGAAAACGCTCGCTTGTTTGTCTTTAAGGGATACACATTGCTCTTGTCATAAATGTCACACGGTCTGACGAGGAGAACAGAAGATAGTACTGAGTCAAGCAGCAAGTGCAAGTCGCCCAGTTCTGTCCAATGTAACACAAAAGAATTTGCGAGAGGGAAAAGAAACATATATCAACTATACTGCGGGACACACTGGGAATTCTCTTATGTGGTGGAGACGCCGCCCTGGCCAAAATATTTGACATAACTTGAGTTAGTAGTTGAAGACAGTGCGTCATAGCCACACACAATGCAGAAAAAATGTGATGGAGATATTGAAAAACACAAGATGGGTTCTGAAGAGACTGCCAATAAAAAAAATGGAGTCGGTTCAAACGAAAACCAAAGAATAGAAGCCCTATTATCTTCACATACTTTTAACAATGACTTAAAAAAAAAATTATTACTACTTTCCAAACTTGTGTTTTAATCTGAATGAACGACCGCGCCGTGCATGTTAAGGTAAAAATATAAATACTTGTATTTGTTAATGGGTTTAACGTGTTGCTAATTAGCACTTCTGTTTTTATCTTATACACATAGGCTTATTTGAGGAAAGCACCAGAGAGCCAGTGCTGATCAAGGTTGTTCCCTTTCCCGGACTTGATATAAAATCACAGAATGTGCACTTTCATTTCATTTTTAGGTTTTTAACGGTACATTGAATGTCCCCAAGCTCCCTTTGAAAAACATATCAATGCACTTGCAAACAAGAGCAATAATTACAATGGCGATCTTGATGGTCGTGGTTTTTAAAAACCGTTTCCCCATTGGCGGGACAGAGAGCAAACAACAACTCCATTAAGCATTTTAATTATTTTAAAGGGCACTTCAGTAACCATGGTACAGTCAACAAAAGCCCTCTTGGAGGGGATAGCGGTCTGAACCCTTGAGCAGTGCTACACAGGGCTGTTCCGCGAAGGCATAATGCAACGCAGAAGTCTTTAGTTAATTAGCAAATTAGTGCGCCACTCCCTGCGCTCCCTTCAGACAAAGACAACTGTGTAAATCCTATTTTTGGTAGGAAATGCATCAGACCCTTCGCTCAGCTTTGAGGGGATCTCGAGTGTTGGCCGTGTGCGCCACTGCAACAAAACAAAAAAGACTTCACAAACTAGGAAAATAGCCTAATGACAGTAGGCACTGATTCACGGCCAGTGTTACAGTCTATTTTCTGCTCGCGCAGAACACTCGAAACAAGCATGGGATCCGTACAGCCCTGAGCCTGAAGCGGAATTTTCCGCTGGGCTTTTGAGTTGTGTCAGTAGTTAATACAAAACTGTTTGCAATACAAACTGACATGACTTTATGAATCTTGGCCACACTGGTCAAAAACACATTTGGCCCTGGTTAATTCCGATAGGTTAAGACAAACCTTTAAAATAAATGTATCACGTTGCCATGACGGAGGTCGGAGCCCTCTTTACAAACACTGAACATAAAAGTCTGATTTCTTTCGGGACATTGAGACGTTTCTCGTCGTCATTGTGCTACGGCTGTGACAACACACGTGCACTGAAATCCATCAGTCGCCAGGAGAGCGTTGCCAGGGCGTGGGCTGCAAGCCATAACCGCGGGAAATGGCCAGCCCCATACTCAGTTCAGTAATTTCATTTTCTTCTCTCTTTGTAAAATTGAGGCTACATTGAAGATGTAAGTGACAGTAAGTTAAAGGTTGTATTTGTTTTAGTCACTAACAGGGCTCTTTGCGATTATCTCTCTCTCTCTCTCTCTCTCTCTCTCTCTCTCTCTCTCTCTCTCACACACACACACACATACTCTCTTTCTCTCTCTTCACCCCTCCCTCCCTCTCCCCTCTTCAAAAGGAATAATCTAAAGAGATCAGGGATTTCGCAGTGAAAGGGTTAAATGGCTAACCAGTCACTCCGGCTCGGAGAGCACCTGAGGGGGCTCCGCGTGCATAAACGCCGCCTGAAGTACACAACACGATTTTAAACTGGCTGGGCCGCATTCACGAGCCAGCGGAGAGGGTCTGACTTTTTCACCTCCGCTCTGTGCTGCACTCTTTTCGCTGGGAGGAGCCACGTCTTTCGCCAACTCACTACTCCCAGCGTTAGACATTATTAAAACATTTGCGCTCCAAAAAAAATGTAAGGGGCCTGCTTTTTCTTCTGCTCAATTGAGCCCAGGCCCAGGAACACTATAGCGCATTTTACCCGTTATGTGTTTTTTAAAAATTCATTTATTTAATCCTGCTTTCTGCTTTTGCTTGAATAAATTAGCTTATGAATAAATAAGTCAAACATTTAACACTGTTAGAATATTTTCACTCCCGAGTCCAATTCGACGGTATGCCCCGGGACGTGCGTTTGAAAAAATACATATTTGAAGAGATAATTTATGCAAGGCAACGTCACCGCCAAACAAATGTAAACACGAGATTACATCCTAAATAACATGAAATAATACATGTATTTCAACTCGTGGTTATCGAAAGGCGAGCACAGCATAAACCACTGTAGAATAACGCCAAGACCTCCGGAAGCATGTATATTAAATATCAAGCATTCCATAACGAGTAGGCCTATATAGGATTTCTAGTAGGCCCTATTGCGTTAAAAACAAATCTATATATTTGACCTAAAACGTAAACATGCAAGCACAGTGGTCCATACATTTTATTCAATGACGTAGATTTACGTTTTTCTATGCATTGCTTTGTGAATTTATGGCAGTAAACATATAAGATGTTGGCCTCAATATTTAGGCGTATCATGGGGGAAATTAGGGCATGTCTTCATCTTAAAGTCAATTAATGATCTGATTCCCTGCCCTCAAGCGCATCATAATCACGCTCAGATAGCTTCATATACATTTGAACCCTAGAGTCTTCAGAAAGTCTATTTCTATCGTTTAAGATTCTCTCGAAGCCGTCAAATTTGACAAAACGGAAAATACAAAAGTTCCGGCCAGTTTCCTCACTAGCCTATAGAACGTTGAGTAGGTTAAAGTAAATCTACACAAAAAAACGTCCAATTTGGTGTCTCGTTATTTAATTATATGTATATATTTTATATTTAATTATTTTTTTATTTTACTGATTAGCTCATTATCATAATGCGTATTAAAACTGAAATGAAGGTGTCTGGTAATGAGAGGTCGTTCCAGTTAAGTAATGAATGGTATTTACGCCAAGCTTTTCACTTCATTATATAAAAGCATTCTGACTATCGTAACAGCAGCGCGGTACAATTAGAGCGTGTCTCCTGTCGACCATTCAACCATATGGAAGTTCGCGGATTTAAATTATTTAGCCTGGTGGCTTCATTACTTTTGATGCAGGTGTACTTTATCCTTTTGTTTGAACACTGAGGCGATTTTATTCAGCAATATTACACCTCAAAATGTAGACCGTGCAAAACTTTTATTATTATAATTTTCTAAATCATATTAAGGCAACGTATAGCTACACACATGCACGGACATACACACACACACACCGCCGAAATAATTATAGACAACATTTGGTGGATACCATTTGCAAAGGACACCATTTTCTCCTTTTCGTCGTGCGACGGACAACAGAATCCTCCAGCTACCAGAAGCGAGGCCCGTGATGGTGCACACATAATGTTTCATAACTCTTTACAACCAAGCACTATTCCTCACTTTAATGCTAACGTGGATGTTTGAAAAACGTAAACTGATTTTAATACCACAGGACTTTCATCAACCAGTGCGCTAAAGCAAAAAAAATCCCCTTGGATAAGCAATGTGCGCTCAAGTCTGAGGAAAAATACTGACAAGACAACTAATGAAGCGTGAACAGCAGGAGAAACACAAGGGCCAAAGACTCCTCTCCGGAGCCGCTCAGTTCATATCACTACGCTAGGTCATCTCGCTGAGATTTTCATTCAAACTGATATTTGAATTAGAATCTCGCTACCGTGCAGTTATTACAAATGCATAACGCTTCATCCAGTCTGAAACGTGAAGAAGAAAAAAAGTAAATCATAAAAAACACGTCGGTACCGTAATGACGCCACTAATTCAAAAAAACTAATCACGACTTTTTTTTTTACAACTGAGTTAAAAACTGAAACAGGCAGATACCCAAAGAGACGGTCTTGCATGCATGTTTTCAAAGCGGAGAAACTAGATTATCCCCACATACCTGATCAACGTTCCCCGAAGATCTTGTGATATCTTCACTATCTGACTTTGATCCACCTTCTCTGTCATCTATAACCAAGTCGATGGGCATCTTGCCTTTCAAGCAGCTGATATACCGATGACAGAAATTGTCACATAGCTCGTGCACCTAGAAACACAAAGCGGAGCAGAAAATAACACAACAATCACAAAAATGACATTACAACAGGCACTGACAAGCGCAACCAGACCTTATGACGTGTATTTGAATTTTTTTAAGTTTAAAAATTGTTTAACTACTTCTGCAACCCTCTAAAGGCCGCCATACGCATCCGGAATTTGGAATAACTTTACTTTCTCGCAAAATAGAGATATCCCAGAAAATTGACAGTGACAAGACGACTCTCCGGCTGCAGCCGTAGCTATTCAACGCCGGTGCTAAATTCATATGCTCCCGGGGCAGCACGCATTGGAGGGATGACATGTTTGAATGACATTTAAGGTAAACTGTTTAATTTCCTCCAGTTATTGCATTACCACCCCTCTTTCGCCGTCCGGACTATCCAAAGGCAGTGAGCGTGAATAAGACATTATCACGTGAGCCCCAACGCTTACGCCGAAGAGTAATTACGCTTTTATTACATATCTGCGCCATGACGACCGTGCATCTTAGAGCGCGCGACGCGACTTTATCTCTTTTAACTCTGAAAGTATTGCTTTTGATAATGCATCTTATACATAAGTAGGGTTTACAGAAATCAAAAGGCGTGCATTCAAACTGCTATTGTGTTTAAAAAAAAAATCTATTATCTTGAGTGGGTTGTTGTAGCAAGTTTTAGATTTATTTCGGCCCATTCCTGTTATCTGTCGGTGCACTTCAGTGACCATTGAGCTGCGCCAAGGCACAACCGAAACAGGAACAGTCTAGCCTAAAACTTAGCTTAAGTTCTTTACTCAAAGTTAAGATCAACGCGCCATTGTGGTGCAATTAGACCCTCCCCTCCAAAATACACAATAAATGTCACAGCGGAATTGAAGTCGAGATATTTCTAAGGGATAGCCCATTTCTCCAGTTTTAGCAGCCTGGTTTGTAATTAAACTTGGAGGAGAAATGGGCGCCAAGATTAGTTTTGACACTAATTACAATAGAACAGAAAAAATACATTTATGCAAATTTATCCCACAGGTCTGAATTGTAAAACCAGCAAATAAGTAAGGGGAAATCACCTTCTCCAGCTCCAGCAGATGGAATCGTAATACTTGAATTGCTTGAATCATCTGGAAAAAAAGTTTTTCACACATAAACTCTAGAATTACTACATAATAAAACAAACGTATTTTAAATATGAACAATCTACAGTCACACATGCCTTCATGATTTATCACGTTATTTCTTAAATAGGCCTATACACAAGTCATATTGTTATCTAACTGGTTATTTCATTTTTCATTTCCATAATTACAATCTTTAAAATGTGATTGTCACCTACACTATAATAATTTAACCGCTTGGTTACGTGCCCATAACATATATTAGGGTACTTAATAGGGTTCTATTTAAAATTAATCAGTTATGAAATACTGGAGATTAGATCGTAAACAGAAGTTTAACAAATTAGCATATCAAACTTTTCTTTGAGGTAAAAACAGCACTCAAAGACAGCTGACAGCTTTCCAATGATAACAATGCACACGGATGTTTGTGGTGACAACTAGGGGTATCATGCAATCGAACAATACGATTTGAACTTGATATCCTGAACGGCCATGGCACATGTAAACTTTGCTCAAACAGTTCAAAGATTAATGAAACATTCATGAATCTATTAATCTATCTAATATATTTAAAATACTATTATATCAGTACAATAAAGCAGACAAGCAATAAAGCAGAATAATGCATTATAAAGTATAAACTTACCAAATTATCCAGTTCTGGATTTGATGAAAATAAAGGTTTTTCTGCTCGAATCTAAAGCAAGAGGAAAATATAATTAAAACATATTTTCCTAAAAGTAGCCTAAGATCATTATGCATTGATTTGCTTCATATATGAGTATTATCAATCTAATTTGTAATAACAGCCATCGTCGTTGTCATTTTATTAAAACAGCTATGGGTGGCAATAATGTTTAATTAAGAAAATGCAGCCTGCTTATTTTGTCCGAAACATACCCACATGGAACAACGGTGCTGTAAGCACATGTTTAATAGTGCAATAAAAGTGTTTTGTTGGTTTTTTTTGGTTTTTTTAAACTAAATAAAAACTTGGGTAGAAAAAACCGCATGCACGAATATATATTTTCTGACCTGTTTTGCGAATACTGCTATATCTTCATTGAAAGATTCAGATGAACACACGTCGCCACCCGCAACTCCGGGCTCTCTCGGCGTGCACGTCGCTAATTCACATTTCTCAAAAATCAGTGCTAGAAGAGGGAAGAGGGGGTGCCTGCAAAGAGAGTACAACCGTGAGCCTCGGTACAGCGTCCCAGCGAAACCCACGCGAGCAGCGACGCGAGGGGGCCACTACCCTCTCTCCCACCCTCTGCACCGGGGTTATTTAGTCAACAATCCCACACGGCAAACAAATGCGCACTCCACACACGCAAACTGTCAATATAATTATTTGTGATTTAGCAGTACAGCGCAATATAATGAAACAGTCGCTCCAAATCGATGGAAGCCATGTTGTGCAACAATGTCTTTCCCTCCCTCGGCATAACGCTCCCCTACGTCTCCTTTGGCAAGCTTAAACGTTTCAAAGTGTGAAATAAATACTCTCTTCCAAACCAGAGGTCTACTTAGAAAACGCAGTTTAAAAACAGGCACAAGGCAAAGATGCCGTTTTTAGTACAACAGACACAAATATGCAAGTCTGGGCACCCACCGTATAAACCGTGAGCGCCATGACGGCCAACACGTACATTATATCTACGTAATCTGTTCAACATGTTTCAGCCATTTGTACTTTTTTCTACGCGAACACTTTAAATAATAAACACAAGTTAGTATGTATTTTTTTAAATATTTTTCTTTTGATTTCTATTTGGCAGTTTCCTGTATGACTAAACAACAGAATGGTGGCGAAGTAGCCTGCGTTTATATACACTTTAAGTTTGGCCGCAACAACGTACAGCTCAACTGTCAAGTAAAGACAATTAGGAAAGATAAAACTAATGCAATTTCGATGTAATTCATATGTGGTTACAAAACATGTTTTACTAAGGACGCCGCGTAAATGTAGCTATTTTTGGGAACATAAACTTTACATAAACACTACACTTTTGGTAGTATAACAAAGCAACACGCTTTTGTTTTATTAATTATAGGCCTACAAATGTACTGAAAATAATGAGAATATATATACATATACGACAAGTAATGCGTTTTATGAGTCTGAATTATACTCAACAATAGGCCACGGCAAATATTGACCCTATTAATGTTCAACTCATAACAAGCAATAAGCATAATCTGGATCAAAACAACAAAGAATTGTCAAGACCCAATAAATTCCTTAAAAGTATTTTCTCAAAACATAAGGTTCTAAAAAACATTCTATAAAAATAGGCCTTTTTGTTCTTTGTCCGCTTATGTGTTTTTCTTTGTTCGCTTTTTTTTACTGAGCGTTATGTTCCCGCTGCCTGAATAACTTTATTATCTCCCTGAAAACAAGCTCCCTCTCAACTTCATGGAACACTAAAGAAATCTTTCAAATTATCAGTCAACTGTTATTTACGCCCTCTCCCCTGCCCCCCCCCCCCCCCACCACCACCACCACCACCACCCCCACCCCTGCACTGCGCGCGCCACAGAACGCTGGGATTGAACCTACCCGTAAATGGAATCTTTATCTCTCTTTAAAGCGTCGTTGACCGAGGAGCCCATATTGGGCGGCATGGCGTTGTGGGCTGTGTGCGGGTACTGGTGCGAGTGGAGCTGGGGGCCGTGGTTCAGGTGCACAGCCTGCATGGACCTGGCCGCGTGGGGGTCCCCATACATCGTGGTAGGGATCCCTACGCCGTCCATTCCATAATGCGGTAAATCTTCGTACTGCACACAACAAGCAGAGGAAATTATCAAAATAATAATAATAATAATAATAATAATGATAATACACGTTACAATCACTTATAACTCCTAGTATAATTTGGCACCTATGACGCAGTAAAAAATGGAAGAAAGAAATGTTGTTGATGTTGTGATAGATCAAAAGTGGAAGCTGTGTATGTGCTCTCGACCTTGTGCAACTTATCAGTCACACGCCATACCATTAATATATCCAATGTGTGACTTTTTTCCCTGTATGTAAACAGACAATAAAAAAGTGTTCTGTTCATTACATCAAACACAGGAAGAATTCGACGAGACTTCAGTATGCTGTGTGTAGCCGGGGTGAACAATTATGCAAATATTAACATATCGGCAGCTATTTCAATAATAGGAAAATAATTAGGCTATAATTTAGTGTCGCAATAATCATCTTCACCCAAATCACTTGTGAGATTGTCTCACGATGTTTTACCATTTCATTCACACGCTGACTGTTATTTTGTGATGTGTAAGTATAGCTTGTCAATCCAAATATTTTCAAACTAAAGAGAAAGGCAGCAGCTGATGTTTAGTACAAAAGTCATGTAGTTGCATAAGTACACTGGAGCGTAGTGTAGCAACGCCTATACAGGTATATCAATATGGATTTGTAATTCAAATGTAGAATAACTACATCAACAGTCTACGTCTAATACAGTTTAGCAAATCAGTGCCAAGCAGTTTCGCGTGTATTGTGTATTCTGGCGACAATAGTTTTTGTGATTCTGTTAAAATTCGACTGAGTACTTAAGCTAAATTATTCATGATGATGTTTGAACAGGACGAGGAAATAACAGGGAAAGTGAGAAAACGAATTAACACATTTATGCCCGAAAACCGTAAAGGTGTTAAAAGCCTGCAGAGAAGTTTGCTTCAGTCCCTCCGACGCAAGCAAATGGTTGAAATAGGGCTTAGATAGGCATTTGACCTTATTTTCAATATGCCTGTAGTTCATCTAAACAAAGGTACAAAACAGAAAAAAACTTTATACTGGCCCAAAGCAACAAAATTTGTATAACTACAGCTTAGAACTTAATGAGGGCATAAGTGTGTGGAACAGATTGGAGCGATCTGAAATGTATCCAATTAGATAAACTGATATTGTTCAGATACCGTATTCAGCATGCGTGTTGAAACATGAGTTGTAATTTACCATGAAAAGCTACTTAAATAAGTGACCGAACTGTGTTGAGGGAAACCGTTGAGATGAGAAAAATAAAGCTATGTATACATGCTTGGGGTAACAGTGGACTTTTCTCAGACGTTACAGAAAAACAAATCCATTGGTTCATATGTGCCACTTTAACACGGTATCTGTTCCTTGTATAAAAATCATATTCTAAACTAGTTTTTAAGAATAGGATATTTGATTTTGCTAGCTGTTTATCTGGTGTAATAAATACAAATGTATATGTGGTCAAACTAGTTTAAAAGGGGTGGGAGACACAACCCAAATAACATCGAAATATACGGTGGTCATAATTCCATACAAATGGAGGAAAAAAAAGTAAACTCTGTCATCAGCCACGTATCAATGTTATATCTGAGTTGCTGAAACTTTTCAGAATACGTACCCTTTGCGCCATCGGCCTTCCTCTCTCCCTGTTCTTCCACTGACTTTAGATATCTCCTAAGAGGCCAGGGTGAAGGGAAATTAACACGCAAACTCCAAAAGCGAGATTCAAAATCCCGTGTGTTTCCTTCGGCGGCGGATGAGCCCAGACCTTCAGCTCCACTTCAGCGAAAGGTAAAACATAACACAGCAGCGAATAGCTCCTTCGCTTTTCCCCGGGACGAGGAGAGAACAAATCTTCGTTTCCAAACCAGTAGGCAATTGAAATGCCCCTCAAACAAAACCAGCGAGTCCCATGGCTTTTCGCCACTCCAACTGTCAATCAAAAGCGAGGTTGTCAAAGTACAGAATGAATGATGGTCCTCCGCGCGCTTCCTCGGGTTGGGACACCCGAAATGTTAACACGCAGATGCACACACCAAAAAAAAAATCAAGCTCTCTCCTTTCTTTGATCACTCTCAGTTCCTGCAGATTCTTTAATGCAAAAAGCCTCTAAATGAGATCAAGAAGAGGTGGGGTGATATTTCTGGCTTAGTTTTTCTTAAAGGAGCCACGATCGATGCTGCGAGCTGCCCGCCTGTGTGTGTTCAATGTATGTGTGTCTTGAACGGTGCAGAGAAGTGGGTCTGGACCAGAATGCTGGAACCCGGAAGTAGTGGTGGCCATAACAGGTCGCGTATTTCACAATGCAATGGGCTACATCAAGTTCCTCGCGCTGGAGGGGGAGCGAAATCCATGGGAGAACCATGGAGAGCAGAGTGGGTGTTCAGTTGCAGAAAGGCAATGTTGTATTTAGAATCATGTCTGCCTCTCTCTCTCTCTCTCTCTCGCTCTCTATTTATCTTTATTTTCAACCCTTCGTATTCTCTCACTAACCCTCGAAAGCAAAACAATTAACAGAGGTTATTAGTATTTAACTCTAAAATTAATGATCATATAACCGCATGTCTGCAAACGTCTGCAAAGCCAAATAATGAGTTAATTACTGGCCGCTGTAGGTCGGTTCATATCGACGTGCATCGTGTTTCTCTAACAATATTTTAAGCGCACGTTTGGGATCTTTTGGGATTAAAAATCCTGGTCATTCTGATTCATTGCGATTCTTTATGGAATGACTTTTGTTTTGGCGCATGGTTTGTGCGGAATATTTAGACCCATTTGATTAATAAACGCGTCTCGGTCGCGTTGCTTTAAATCACATGCACACAAACTAAATTAAAATGTGATACATTAACTGATGCATTTGTTCAGCAGGAAAACGCAGTTGGGAGTTTGCCATATTTGTGCGTGATTAATTCCATGTAAAATATTGCCACATACATTGTATTATTGGAGCTTTTTGCTCTTTTTTCCCCAACACAAGACGGCCAAAGATCAGAGAATGTCTATGTTTCCCGAATGGTGTAAACAGGAGCATGAAATATTGTGATTTGAAAGCGCAGTGTCAGCTGAGTCTTGCCGACACTGTGATCAATTTTCTGCGTGCGCTCTCCAGCTCCGGACACCCCCTCAAGAGCGCGAGATGAGCCGGTCCAGCTCGCAGACGACTTCAGGAGCAGGGAGGCGGTGTCCAATGGAAGCGAACCTCGGTAAGGCTAACCTTCAATTGGTTACAAAGATGATCAATTACAGTATCAAGAGATCGATCAACTTCAGTTCTGAGGCGAGGGAAAGAGTGCTTCAAAAAAGATAATAGTTACAAGCTCAGACAGGAGCAATGTCTAATGTCCTTTATATTTAAGATCAATTCAATTTATAATGGATAATATGTAAGATGTGTACGGTAGGCTATACACATACGGTAATGCAGTGTACCCCACATATACTTTGCGAGGGTATACACAGTACTGTAGTTATTTGAATATGTTTTAACGCTGAGTGTTGCGTTATTATCCGTATTATACATGAACCAAACACTTTGGAGACGTTCTCTCGGAATTATAGATTCTATTTAAAGTGACTACAGTTTACTTTACGCTTGATTAAATGGGATCATGGTGTTATTTTGTCAGTAAGTCCGCATTTAGCCAACACAATGCCCCATTTATCGTCGAATTCCACGCACAGTTCATACATTACAATGCGGACAGGATGATTTAACCTTCAGATGACAACAAAAAGACTACAATATGAACACAGAATTAGGTAGGACAATGTCTTGCGTTTTTCCAAACAACAGGTTTGTTGATACGACCCTTTTTAAGACTGGAAATATTATTTTCAGACTGTAATATTTATCTTTTGTGTCCATACTGGTTGTATGTGGATAGATCACCAATATGCAGTCTTACGTTGGTCACCATTACCATTTTCGTGTATCTTACTTTTTCCATTTTTAGAGTACTTTTTGTCTCCTTACACTTCAGAATAATTTGGCTAACTTCGTGGGTCACACCGCGGTGCATAACTTGTTATTTGTATATTCAAATGGCCATGTGACAAGGTGTATGAAGTTCGTCGAAGGGGCATCTGTCATCGACCAGAGCACTTTGGCGCAAGTAAGAATGTCATATCAGATAATGCTAGCCTCACGCATTCACTGTGCCCCTGTAGTCGTGGTGCGGTGGTATATTTCGTCTAAATTTACAAGCGTGAAATTACTATGAAACCTTCAAACTGCGAGGCGAAGCGCAGGATAGATGGCGTCGACCTCCGTTCACAATACTCGAACCAGCTTTCGGAACAAATATGAAGGGGGGAATATTATCGGAAAGGAGATTTCGGTTAATTCCACACTTCCCCAGGTATAGTACGCAGGCTATCATTGTATTACACGAGGAGAAGATATGTGGGTAAGTAGGATTTCAATCTGTGCCAGATTATTTTCCTGCATTAGGCTACACATAATTTGTAATATCAATTGCATTGAATCGAATTGTGCAGTGTAATTTTAAATAATTTATTATTAGCTATTATTATTTTCTTTGTCCATCGCACTCAAACAACTTTCAACTTCACACAACTGAAGTAATTGTGTAACCTATCGTATTAGTAGTCATTTCTATTGACTTGCTTTACCATATAAAAATGCTTAATTGTCCTTGCTAAATATTGAGTCAAATTCAAGCAGATTCATAGCAGTGGTGAATTGTAATACCTAACTGCAGTATTGTAATTGGACTGGGGATCAATTTTAACTTCGGAGGGGTTCAAAAATGTTCCCCACAACAATTATTACTGTATTAGTAGATACTATTTTTTTAAATAACTTTCTTTACAATACTGTCCACATTAAAACTACTTATAGTAGACTACGTCGGATGAGCTGATAATTGCTGATCATTAAATTAAATTGCCATTGCAGTTATATTTGGCACCAGAGAGATTCGCTATAGGCTTGACTTGAAAAATGAGCCTGTGTCTGAACAACACGTCTAGAAATAACCTGACAAATATTGTGTGAGGCTCACTTGCCGTCTTCTAAAAACTGCCGTATATGCATTTTATGACAAGTTTGAATTCAGTACAGTAAATAGTGCTTGAAGTCGCTTTTAGTTTCGAATACAGAAAATATATGCTAATTGGGAATTCAATCTAGCCTTAAAATATAGACTACTGCATAACACAACAAAATAGGACAACGGTATTTTACAATAAGCACAATTGCAGCTGAGCAAATTATTTACCATTAAAGGGTCCATAATCTTACAAAACCATTTAATAGCATCTAAAATTAAAAAGACCAATTATTGCTCGCTCACAATGTTTTAACAATAAATGTTCTCTTGTTCGTTCTCGGTGCCTCTTGCTCTGCTTGTTGGCTCGTATTAAAAACAACTGCCAGTGTAGTTCAAAAGTCAAACGGAGGTCAGTTTTTACGGCCCCGGCAGTACTAATCTCCGACTGAACTTGTTGAAATACGCAGGAGCCAGCACGCAGTGAAATTCTGCATCGCGTCGTCAGCGGGACCAGTTCGACCGCGTGCGTAAGTCTCGCGAGTGGAAAGGTATATATACATGGCATAACAAGACGAATAAATACGATTGTATCTACAGCAAAAAAAAAAAAAAATCGAATATGTTCCCATGTGATTTTACATTTAGACATATACTCTATAGTTGTCTTATTTTACAGCCATGTCCGTGTGTATAATTCACATGCTCGTACTGGAACTGAATTCTTAATAAGGAAACGGTGCTGTGTCAACTTAACCAAGTAAAATATTGTTCAACTCACATATTGTTTTATTTCTTTATATTAGGCTATTCTCGAAGGAAGCATGAAAGCTGGTAAATGTTTCAAAAGACGACCAGCGGGACTATTTCGCATAATAAAGTGCAATTAATAAAAACGTGTTATCGGTTCAGATGTGCTCCTTTGCACATTTCCGAATTTAGACTCATTGTCATAGTTGAATAGATAGCCCATACAAATAAAATGCCAGTCGACTAGAGATGTGATAGCAGTATATTTTAAATGGCTTTGCTTTTTGTATAACAATTAACACAGTCAAAAAGCGTATAGATTATATTTATGAAGTGTATTTGGAACATTTGGGAAATGAGGGGTTATCCAATGCCATTTGAATAAGATAAAATATATTTATAGCTGGTGTAAAAATTCGAGCGTATGTTTGGGCCATCAGTCCGTCACGCAATTCAAGATCGAATAATTGCCAGAGTTATGATTCTAAAATGCACATGAGCAAATATCTAAAGGAACTTCTCTCCGTGGAAACAAACGTACGCTTAATCATTTGCGCCGTCTACTGGAATTTTAGTGCAATTGCAAGAAACGAAAGGCACACACGTCAAACTTTCAGCCAGCCAGTGTATTAAATGTCTTCACAGATGCATGAACTGCATTTATTATTTAAAAATAATTAAATGTGCCATTAAACATGTTTTATACCAATATATGGATTAATGTACCGTGTATCGTAAAACGAAGCTTATAGCTATTTTATTTTTTCTTTACCTATTGGCCTAATATTAATTACACTGCGAAAATGCCATGGAAATGTTTAGAAATGATCCCCCAATTAATGACATTAAAACTGTAAACTAAAACATTATTTGTGACCTTTAAACCCACAAATTTAGTGTTTAATATTTATATAAGAACTGTAATCTATCTGCAGTTATTTTTTGATCATTTGTTTCTTTCTTTCTTTTATTTGTATTTTAATTCGGCGACTAATTTCTTCGTCATTACTAATTAATTTGTGATTTATTATTATGAAGTACTATCTTCATTGTTCACGGGGGATTGTTACCATTGCCCCAGTTTAAACTAATTGTTTCACAGTTAAGGTGGGGAAGTCTCACTGCTGTAAAGCCATAATAAGGATAAGATAGGGTGTATATTGATACGTATTAGCCTCCAAAACAACCGCCGTTGTCGCCTAGTTAATGCGTCTACTCAGCAACGCGATGCAACCAAACATTTGGGCGTATGTCCTTTATATAAGCGTTGTAATGTGAAGGAGCGTACTGTTCTTTATTGACCCTAAAAACTATTTTTAAAAGGACGACATGGACACAGATACATACACAAACATACGGTCACACACGGTCACATACTTGTTGATTTGAAACTGATGGCAACTACTTTGTATAGATACTTTGTATAGGCCTACTTAAATACTTTAAAGAAAAGCTTGAGATGATTAAACGATATACTCATATCGATACATGAAGCATATGTAGCCTATATCAAACCCTACGGGTTTTAACTTTTGTCAGTATATTATTATTATTATTATTATTATTATTATTAGTTGTTGTAATAGTAGGAGTACAGTAGACTTATATTTTTGCTTGTTTGTTTTCTGTTTGTCTGGGACTGCTCTGATAAATAACCGTGCAATTCTGGCACGCGCAAGCTATTTAATCCAGTGCTGCTTTAAACTGAACTAAATCGCGACGCGGACCGAGGCATTGTGAGCGCCCGTTATTATCACATTACTAATTTGCTGAGAAACAGATGCAGATCACGGAGAACAAGCTGATAATGGCCCTTCTTTCCGAAGAGATTTGCAGTTACACTTGTACTTACATATTCAATGTACTGGTGAATATGAACCAGCCGTGTGAACTGATTATCCTTTGCAGAGGGCCAGAAGCGCGGCACTTTAGTTGATATAGATGAGGTAGAAAGACAGTAAAATGGACACTTTTTTCTGTAAGTAACTGAATAGCTTGGTGGCCATTTTGAAAGTAGGCTACAGCCATTTCAGTTTTGGAAACGCAAATGATAAACTATCATGTCAAGTCCGTATTCACTTTCAGATTCTCAATCAAGACGACACTCTCCAATTTTTGTGTGTAATACATTCAAATAATTCATATGAATTTGGCCAAAACTTTGTGTATTGTGTTATTGTGTCTGTGTACGTTGTGATTAAATAAAAGGAGTCTGTTTGACCGTTCAGCTTTTTACAATTTTTTAAAGATTATTGACCTGATTATTATTTTTGTCCTTGTTGTTGTTGAGAACATTAAAACATTATCCACAGAACCGATGCATAAAAGAATAAAATACAGTGAGGACGGATTTGTTGATCATCTTTTCCAGAGGAGGGGTGGCGTTCGACCTTCCACACCACTCCACGCTGGTCCTGTAACTGCCACTCCTCAGAGATGGGACTCGACCACAGATTCTACACCAGACTCCAGACACTCAGCTCCGTGCCCTTAACATCGAAAGTTCCATCTCCCTGCTGCTGAAGGCCAAACACACCGATTGGTGCATATCTTCTGAAAATTCACTGAGGGCGTGACCAAGTGCATAGCTGGGGCACTGGATGTTCTGTACTGTGACACAGCAGCGGGAAAACTCCCGCCACCAACCGGAACCTCCTGTAGTTAGGAGAGGATGGAAGAGACGCACACGAGCTGAGCGTCTGGTGAGTCTAAATAATCTGCGGCTCGACAGAACGATGTGACTCTGGAAGCAAAATGGCCGCCGCTTCCCCTTTCCCGGGGGGCCGTTATTTCAGGTGCGCTAATGGGATGGGAGCGGCGCGAAAAGAGACACGCGGCGGATTCGCGCGATTCCACCGCCGTGTGCGGAGCGGAGCCCAGGGCCGGAGGTGAAAAGTGAAGGCAACTGCCCCGGCTGTATCGGGTGGGGGGGGGGGTGGTCGTGCGTTGGCCAATCATGAGGTGCAGCCACCAGTCTCACACCTCCCTGTAAGACTTGTGAATCGATCAGCACCTGAGCGAGGGAGCGAGAGAGTGAGACGGGGGCTCGGAGCAGAGGTGTTAAGATCCATATTTTCACATGAGGACGTGGGGGGGGGGGGAGGGGCCCCCGGAACGACGCCAAAGTCCACAGCAGTCCCCACCGTCCGCCACAGGCCTTCCCCCTTCCCCCTGGCATAGCTTCTGGAGAACTGCGCTCCACACCTGCTGTTTTAGCCGGTCGGTGTATTTCACGTACGCTGCCCCGGCCTGGCTCTGGCTGTGGAAACGGGTTAGAATGTGAAAAATGCGAGACGTCCCGGGAAAAGCCGGGCGATGCGTGCGCACAGTCTGAGCGCTGTTGCCACTGGCCTCGGACTGCGTCTGCTTTCGTTTCCACGCTGCGCACTTTCAGCAGGGTGAGAGCGTCAGTCACGCATTCCACATTCGCAGTCCGGCTCTGCGGTAATTCTCCTTACACCTGCTCTCAAATCGAATGAATGAGGAGGCCAGTGCAGCACCTTCTGGTGTGCTCATCACACAAAGAAAGACTTAAGTTTGAGCGCGGGGAAATTAAGACTTTGCCGCTGTGTAGGTGTATATATCTTGTTCTTTATATATGTGCTTGTTCTTTATATATATAAAAAGAATAAGATATTAAAGATGTTGGCCAAGACTATGCAAGGATATCCTGTGTTATGCTTTGGCTGGAGGTTAATATTTTTAAGCATACTTGTCTTGCAGCCAATTTTATTTGGTTCAGTGTTGAATTTTAAAAATTAATTTTGAAATGGATTTCATTTTCCACAGAATGCTTCTCTGCTCTGTCACATGGTTGATCTTTTACCTGTGGATATTATGCTCCACCACTTTTCTGTTGAATATATGAACGATTGCCCAAATAAAGAAAATAGAGTTCTCCACCCTTTACCAGTTTCCCACTCTGCACTAATGTAAACTCGGTGACTTTAAATAAAGCCACAGGCCTAATCAGACAAGATTACTCAAATATATATATTTTTTAAAGATAAAGTTCTGTGTATGTCTGCGGCTGTTCAAAGGTAGGTGTAGCCCATTGCCTCGTGGGCCTCTGGCCCCAGACAGGTTACCCTGGAAACAAATGGCGCTGCGCTTTGTAGCGGCTGCGTGAGACTCCTAAGTGTGAGGCGACGCTGAGTGAGGTGTGGCTCCTCAGTCACAGCCAGGCCCATTTGCCCCTGCCTCCTTCTGTTAAGCGAGCAGTGTCACAAAATGAAAATGAGATCAGATCATTGCCCAAGGACGACCCCCCCCACCCGCCCACCCACCCACCCCCGACACCACTCAGAAACCCCCCAAGGGCTTCCGCTGGCATTCAGGAAGAATAGCCCTCCCCCTCTGAGAAGAGCAGAGGGCCGGAGAGAGAAGCCAGCCCAGCCTAACCCGCAGTGCCCCGCTCCTCAAAAACGACAGCCGCTCACCTCCGAGATCTGAGGCTGGGTACGATAAACCGCGCCGCGAACATGATCACTTCTGATAGGAGCAATTCCAGCCGAGGGAGCGGGCCGCGGGTCCACAAGCGATTAAATTAGATTATTGATCCTCTGAACGGCAGCGTCTATTACCAGGTCAATTTCCGTCGTCGAGAACAGAGTCAGGAGCAGGTGAGTGCTTCCAGGGACCTGTGGGTGCTTTGGGGCGACCCTCGTCCCGTTGTGGGATTGTAATGAAGACTCTGAAAGATAAAAGACTCTCGCATTAAACTCTAAAAGATCTTTTGTGTTTGGTTTTTATGTTTTGGGTTTTTTTCTTTAAAAATTCTCACATTATAATATACGATTAAAAGAAGAGAGAAAAATTCAGAAGGGGACAGAGAATTATTTCCAGAAAGTAATGCTAATTTTGTGGTTGTGAATAAAGTTCAAAAGGGGGAGAAGCAGATTAGAGTCCCCAGAATATGTACGGCAGCTGTGCTTGGTTAATTTACGTATGTGTGGAAGCTATGTTTGAAACTTTTTAATAAAGTACAGCATTTTCACCACAACAAAGAATGGTCTTGTTTTCTTATTTGATGATCATGGTAATAAAACAGTGTGGGATTGAAAATAATACTATATATATCTTATTTTTGTATTTTTGTATCACAGGAAGTTCATCTGGAAATGAACTGCTGCATTAGTACAGAATTGATTTAACTGCAACCTGTCTTCCGTCCTTACCTTTGAGTGACAGATTGACTTATTTACTTACTTATTTACTTTTACTTGTTACTTATTCAAGTTCTTGAACAACATTTATTAATGAATTTCAGTGATATATAAGCATGGAAAAAATATGACATGCTTGAAATCATTAAGGACATTGCGTACTACAGTTAAATATAATCCTGATCCATAAGAAAATGTATTTCAGCATTACATTAGCATGCATATGTTTATTGTTGCTATATTATTTCTCTACATTATCCAGAAGCACTAACATTTGCAATAACTTAATGTGGAAATAATTTGATAGGTGTTTTGTTTTTTGTTTTTTTTGTTTATACGTTACGCCTGGTTGAACAAATCATATTTATGTTTGTGTGGGGTTTTTTTAGCTTTAGTTACCAAACTAAAGACCTAGGCAAAGGAAGCTGTTTCCAGTCATTCCCGAAGTGTCCTTTAATTCACAAGATCTTTCCAGCCCTGACTAAAAACAATTGTGTAAATCAGAGGAATGCCACTCGGAGTACACCAAGACTTCATTAATGTAAAATATCGTGACGATAACGTATGCCGTAATTCTGAACACTATTGCACATTTTAAATTACTGACGCAGAAAGTCCAACAGGGCCTGGAGGACCACTCATCTTCTGACGATGAGGTGGATGGTGACGTGACCCTGATCTCACGTGGTGACATGGCTCGCAGACGTACCATAGAGCAAGAGGAAGGCGCTCAAGCTTACACCACTTTCTGGGTTTGCGATGCGGTGGAGATTACGTCGCAGTGCTCAAATGACGCCTTCAATGCGTAAGACAGTCGCGCGGCCTGTGGAATATCAAAGTTGGATGAACGGGCTCGTACCGGCGGTCCCTGTGAGACGCCACCAGGTGTTTGCGTTTCGCCTCCTCACCGCCACGGTGCCTACCAGATGAAAGCGGCAGGCCGCCCCTTTGGACCGATGTGAATTTACATCTGTCATCTATTTTATCATTACGAATCCTAAAAACACGCACCAGCTCGTGCAATCGTTAGGCATCACGTGAATTGTGAAAGAAGGACATTAATCATTTCTTTCCAAGCCTTTGATCTGCCCAGGGATTTGAAAGTCATTTTTTTGAAAAGGCTTTAAGTGACACAGTTTCAACATTATGACTGTGGCACAACACTTAATGCACAACACAACACCTAACACTTAAACGATTTGTGTAGAATTGTGAAGAATTCGGTTTAAAAAATCTTAGAAACCATCCAAGGTTCAGGTGAACTGCTTTTGTAACTCGTATTTAAAAGATTGTGTTAACTCTTAACGAGTTCCCGGGAAGAACAACAAAATGGCCACATAATTATTCATTTCATTGTTTGTGGTTGTCCTTAAGCCACAGTGGATACTTCCTCAGAACCAAAGAATGGAGGCGTTCAATAGGTACGTTACCGCACAAAACGCACAAAACGACAAGGTTTCAGACTCCACACTGGGGAAATAATGAATAATTTATTCAGTGTTTTATCCATATGTTCTGTACCAACCACCCCCTCCCACACACACACACACACACAATCTTTAAAGACAGCTTTCTGAACTGAATGGAGGCAGCTGTGAAGGATGAGCTGTCACTATGCTCTAATTCACAAGTTATCACAATACGTTTCAAACGCTACTTGTTATTAGCCAAAAAATGCATCTCCTTTGCCTTAAAGCCAAGGAGGGCAGCAGATGTGTCGTGTCCACCTACTTCACGTCATTCGGAGTGATTCTAACATGAGTATCACCCACAGAATTTGAGCCTGTACAGCAACATCTGTCATGTAGGCCTCTAATTGGCCTGAACGATATGCGGCGTAGCTATAAGTTCCAGAATCCACAAACATCCCATCCTGCCTTCTGAATCTATTATTATTTGTATGATTATAATTATTGTTGTAATTTTTCTAATAATAACAAAAACAACAAGAATAATAATAAAAATTAGAACATAAGAACATAAGAATACATTATGATGAGAAGAGGCCGTTCAGCCCATCTAGGCTCCTTCTTCTTCTTCTTCTTCTTAATATTTATTATTGATATTATTATTGTAGTAGTAATGGCACAGTAGTAGCAGTATTACTAGTCTTAGTAATAGTAGTAATAGTGGTTGTTGCAGTAGTAGTGTTTAGTGGTGGTTGTCGTTGGTATAGTTGATCAAATGCAGTAATTTTGGCGATTGTGCTCCTCTGTGATTATTCGACAGTCCCTGCCCCAGGACGGTCAGTAAGGGTTAACAGATGGGCCCTCGACCCCACAGGGCTGGAAAAGTGTCTGACCGCAGGGGCCTCTGGCACGGGGGCCCCCCTCCCTGCTCAGACCTCACCTCTGTCCCTCAGGGCCGGATCACCGTTACCCAGGTCCCGGCTAAGCGCTACTTGACAGCGCCGCTGCAACCTGAGACCGCTCTAAAAAGACTCTTACCTGCATTTACGGCGCAGTTAAACGGCCCTCTTGTTGTTCTACCAATTTAGTGCGCTTTAATTGCGTTTGAACTGCACCTGGTTTCCATTTGCCGCTGACCAAAGATGGAGGGCCAGGCTATCGTACTGTGGGGCGAGGTGGGGGGGATCAGATCTGAAATCTGTCATGTCATTAACGTGAGGGGGGGGGGGTTGGTGGGTGTTTAAAAGTGCAGCGACGGCAAAAAAGCTCAAAACACGGTGAGAACACATCAGGCTACGCTGTGGTCCACTCAAAACTCAGTCCGCCGGTGATGTGGAACTGAAAAACGCGGTAAACTACCCGACCCTCTCCCCTGTGAGTGGACGCTCTGGCCTGCTGGGCCAGCCACAAAGGAAAAAAACAAACAAACTTAAGAACAGCATCCAACACGTGAGGATATGCACTTAAACGGATCGCAGTCGCCGTGGCGATGCCTCGACCCGGGGACCGGCCCGAAACAGGACAGAGAGCATGTGATTGACAGCGCACGGATCATCTGCTTTGTTCGGCTGCCCTCTCAGCCAATCAGAGACAAGCTCCCCTGGTCTGCACACCCCCTCCCCCCACCCGGTCATCCACCTGCTCACACTAATCTTCGCTTAATGAGCCATGCTAAAGATTGGAAGCGCATTGTAAACACTGGCAATGCTTAGTTCATGAGGGAACCCCTATTATCATGCCCAAATAAAGAGCACACAAGTATACAGTATGTGTTGAATACAGTATAAATGTAAACTGTAACAGTGTAGAATACATTTGTATCCAAATGTACAGGAAACACATGGATGCATAACAATGTAGGTGAAATGCCAGACACAAATTATGTGGGAAAATACATATAAATCGATATAGACGTTAAAAATGACTACATGATCATTATGATATGTAAACATTATAGTATAAAAGCCCCCCAAAAAAACAAATTGTCAGTTCTAGTTTGTGATGCTTTGACAATGCCTTTTTCCCCCTTTGGTTTTACTTCAACAATTTTTTCAGAATAAAAACAGCGTTGAAAATTTGACAAACTGCAGCAACATGACCCCTTTGTGTGGAAGAAAAAAAGCACTGTTCAGAGGCCGGCCAAAGTGCGCTGTGTCTCGTTTGGTCTCCAGAGCGCAGCGCGCGCTGTTTCCGATCCCGCTAAGACGACTCGCCCAGATACACCTGCTCCAAAGTTCCTTGGACCAGAGCCGCAGCGGTATCTGAAACAACGAAAGCACTCCCCCACAAACCAGGCCCTTATTTAATCCCCAAATTAAAATATTAAGGGTTATTTAACAATGTGCTTTAATGGGCACACACCCCCACCCCTCACCCACAAATTCTGGCCTGTCAGAGACGCTGTGGAAAATCCCCTAAACTCACCCATCAGGTTGTTACAGAAGCTTCACAACCTTTGTGATTAAAACACATGCTTGTCTTAGAGAGTCTTAATGAGTGTGTGGCATCAATAGGCTTCCCTTTTTTTGGGGGGGGGAGACCAAACATTTAGTCAAGCTCAGGGGAAGGGACACAGTGCATCACACGCTCGCGGCCAGCACACCGCACACAGGCCCCCGACAGCCCCTTGCGTGAGAGAGGCAGGATATTCATTAAAAGCACTTCATTAGGGATTTTGGGAGGAGGGGTTCAGCAGGAACGGGGGTTGGGGGGGAACGGGGTGAGAGGACGAGAGCAGTCCAGTGTGACTCGCCTGACCAGAACGGAGCCGCGGTCCACCTGGAAAACAACAAAGGCGTTTTTTTGGGTGAACCGGACTGTGGCCCCGCGGCCCTCAGATTAGGTGCAGTGATAGGATTAGTATTTAATGACTTTGCCGTTTGAAGACAAAGGGGGAGTTTCTGCGAAAAGAGGCTTAGACATGGACGAATTAACACGGCCGCTTCAGCGTCCCTCATTCTGCCTCTCTTTCCTATGGTTTTTCCCTCTCCCCTCTCTCTTTCTTTGCCTTTGCTCTTTCTTAGCCTTTTTCTGTCTCCTTCTCTCTCTCTCTCTCTCTCTCTCTCTGTCCATCAGGTGCCGACGAGCGACTCGCCTTTTTGAGAAACCAAAAAGTGAGACGTACACAAGAGCGGCGGGCCCCTGCGATAAGAGGGCGTGGCGGCAGGTGCGAGGGAGCTGACCGCCGTTGCCGCTGGGCGTTGACCCCGCCACGGGCTTCCTACCTGCACTACTGAGGGGGGTTGGGGGTTGGGGTCACGTTACAGAGCCTTGGTGGAAAAACAAGCTGCCTGTCATTTTGCACAGAAGCCTGCCTTCCCTTTCACATGCGTAACTCAAGCTTTGAAGGGAGAGAGAATAGTATCACTACTGTTATATATATATTTATATAAATGTGGGTATGTAACTGAGATGTAATTATATCATTTAGAATATAGTTGTGTAATTGTTTAGTCCGTTATTGAAAATCGAGAGAGAGAGAGAGAAAATAAGAGAGCAAGAGAGAAAGGGGGAGATAGAGAGGCAGAGAGAAATAGAGGCAGATGAGAGAGACAGGGAAATAAACAGATGAGAGAGAGAGAGAGAGAGAGAGGGAGAGGGAGATAGAGAGAGAGAGAGAGAGAGAGGGAGAGGGAGATAGAGAGAGACAGATAGAAATAGAGACCGATGAGAAAGAGTACTTTCATATACCATCAGTTTTGGAAATGCTCCTCCATTTGCCCTCAGAGAGTAACGGGACTGAACTGAAGACATTGAACCTGTAGCAGTGTCCCAGAGGAGGAGGAGGATCACAAATGAACACATTGTTGGCAGGAAGCGCAGTGGTCCCACCGTTGGTGATGAGTCACATTTAAATACCCCCTCAAGAAATCCACCACAAAAGATGTAGCTGTGGAAGATCTGTGTCAGATTTGTGTTATGTCATTGCTAGAACCTTTGCTAGTATATCGTGGGTCATATTTCATTGCTGTACAATGATTAATAAAAAGGCTCAAGCACATTTGTAATCGCACACTAATAAACGATCTTACAGAATCCCGTGCGTGTGTTGTTGTCAGTAGTGGGTTTGCGATGTGACTGCTCATCATTGCGTTGGCCCACACTCACAAAGAAAAGCGTGCACAAAGCATCATTTCCCTGCGATTCCTCTGTTTTTAGGTTTATGGGTGTTGAATTTTTCAACTTAATAAGTTTTTTTTTTTTGTTATACTCCTCTGACTGGCATATGTTGGGGAAAAGTTAGTTTAATACAGAATCTGTGTTACATATCTCCCAAGCAGCAGCAAAAAAAAAAAAAAACAGATTGCATTTAGCAAACGTGAAACCACACGGAATATCTCACACCTTTTTTTCGCACCTAAGCGGTGCATCAGAAGGCGATGGAGCTATTCGGATGCCACATGTGACAGAGCCCTGAGAAACAGACAGACAAGGGGGGGGGGGGAGTGTGTGTTTCTCTCTCTCTCTCTCCCTCTCCCCCTCTCCCCCTCTCCCCCTCTCCCCCTCTCTCTCTATCTGCAGTAACCGCTCTTTGGAATTACAGCCACATGAAAAGGCATTTCTGCCAACGGCATTAAAACTCTGCCATATATCTGCCTGCTTTGTCCCAGCCAATGGGAACGAGTGAGGTCACAGAGTGCCGGCGGCCAATCCGGCTCCTCGGCATCCTCATCATTTTGCACTTTATTTCATTTCTGACTATGTTGAAGATTAGTTATTGATTAGGAGGGCAATAAATTATTCCAAAGTGAAACCCCGACGTCACTGTCATTAAGGCCGCGCTATTGACCCGCGGCTTCTATTTCATTATGCTCCCGGTCTGCAGGACAGAACTGGCAGGAGAGATGCTAAAATAATGAGATTCAAGCTGTTTTATGTCCTGAGTGCTCTGCGTTTGACCTTTGAGTGAATTAAAATAAGCAAGCTGATGAATTAACAGAACATTTAAGGCCCCCGCGAACGGGAAAGATTTACGCCGAGGCTAACTCTAGAATGTTTTGAGGCGGAGCTCCAGAGGTACAGTATATGACCACGGCATTCAAGTTAATATCGTGAGGATATATACTGTATCTACTGTAAATTCAACCACGCACTACACCCCCCGAGAACCAAGATACTGTCACCGGGTAGATCTGAAGGAGATTTTGTGCTGCTGTTTTTGACCAACCTGTTGCAACCTGTTCATGGAGAAAAGGGCAAGAATGTTTTTTTTTTTTTGAGAGTTCTAGTTCTAATTCACAGTGTTCTATTCTGGAATTGTCATCTTTGAGGATGACATCAGCAGCCCTTTGTGATGTCATCAACTAGAATCAACTAGAATGTTACTGCGTGTTCTAGAATAAGCATCATAGTGTGACAGTGCTGCTCAGAGAGTTTAAGGTGGCACAGTTTTAGCTGGGGCTGTTCTTGTCTGTAACTGTAGGCCGGTTGAGCCCGGACAAGATAACGCCCAACACAACCACCACCACCACCTTGACGACACTGGCACTGGCATGGGCACAGTCCTGATTTTAGGGAACTTCGCTCCACTAATGAACAAGGGCAACAGCTGGACACGCCA
>JAINUG010000129.1:1902500-1907500 GCA_029706075.1 Aldrovandia affinis
AATTAGGGCATCTTGTGTTTTGAAAGTGGCTAAATCGCTTTGCGCTGGGCATCTCCGACGCATTAGTCTGCAGGCATCGCAGCAAGACAGAAGTCTCTGCTCGGCGAGTCTAGATATGCCCGTCCCGCGTTCAGTGCCAGCCCTCCTCGAGCGCTGTGTGGTCTGCAGAGTGTAAAAGAGTCGGCGAGCTCTCGCGGATTCAGAGCGTCGCACGCACTGCAACTGGGCTCGGGCGGCGCAGCCGTGAGTCACGGGACACGGCTGGAAATCGCAAATTTGGGAGGGGGAAAAAAAAGAAGGGAATAAAAGAGGGGAGAGCTTTTTTTTCCCGAGTTGCTTCATCCTCAACTTTGAGGATTAAAACATGAAATAAATGTTGCATGACTTAATTGCTTTGACAGTAAGAGTTTAACGATAGAAAAAAAGGTTGCATGACTTAATCGCTTTCACGGTGAGGGTTTAACGTTCACTAACATTAACGGACATTCAATGGAATGAAATTTAATTGAATTGCACTTTGTGGAAAACGTCTTGCCAAAGTCTGATGGACGCAGAAAAAAACATCAGTCTATGTCGAGACCTGTGAATTACTCCCCAGGTTTCACCCGACGTAGCTCCCACTTCGTCCGCACGATAAAGGGGGGGGGGGGGCACATTTGGCAGTGGAGGGTCATCTGTGACTATGCTGCTGCTGACTACCTTCCCATTGTCTGTTTGCCTGAGGAAAACACAAAGGCGGGAGAAGTCCTGTGGGTCAGGGTGTGGGCTTTTCCACTCGGACGCTGACTCCAGGCCTCCCAGAGAGGCCTTCTCTCCGGCGTTCTTACGGGAACTGTCCCCCACCTGGCTGGGCTCGGGTTCCAGAGGTGTGGAAAACCTCGCCGGGCCAGAGGGTGAGAAGTGACTTTCCCCTAAACACCTCCGCGGAGGCCTGGAAGGAAAGGTCTGCACCCCTCCTGTTTGTTTTGGCTCGCACAGCAGGGGAAAATTGGTGTCACCGTTCAAGTGCCTATTAGTGCTTTCCCTGTAATTGCGGAACGCTGTCGCTAAGGGAAGAAATTGCCAGCAAATTTGAGCGCTGCAACAAGGGATGTTTAAACCATTTGCTGGTGTTTGTGTGCCTGTGCCTGTGCCTGTGTGTGTGTGTGTGTGTGTGTGTGTGTGTGTGTGTGTGTGTGTGTGTGCATATGTGTGAGTGTGTTTGTGTGTGTATGTTCTGCATGTGTGTGAGTGTGTGTTTGTGTATATATGTTTTTTCATGTGTGTGTGTTTGTGCACATGCATGCTACAGAGATCATTCTTTCAATGAAACATGCTTTCAGTGCAAAACACAAATAAAACTATTGCCATCAATGTGCTATTGCATATCTTGCGGTATTGTTGTGGTTATTTACATTACTGTAACCAACACATGAGTAGGATCCATGTCAATCAGGTTGGGTGAGTCAATTCGGATATATATGTGATTGCTGCATTAAAATTAATATTTTTATCTTACAGCAACAATGGTGTATGTGTGTGTGTGTGTGTGTGTGTGTGTGTGTGTGTGTGTGTGTGTGTGTGTGTGTGTGTGTGTGTGTGTGTGTGTGTGTGTGTGTGTGTGAGAGAGAGTGTGTGTTTGTGTAATGGCGCCTGGCCATAGCCCACTTTGATAGAAGTTGACTAAGAAATGTAAAACTTGACAAGGAACTTTCAAGGGCTGTTCCCCGAACAATGTTCAACAGCTTTCATTACAAATATAATTTTAACATTCATATCTAATTGGCTATTTAAATTAATTGTGGGTCTTTGGAGAGAGATCAAAAAGTATTAGAAAATGAATCCAAATACATTTGTTTGGTTAGACATGACCAAGCACACATCGATGAAATGGCCGCAACAAAGTATATTAAAATAAACGCTCTAAGCCCATTTAAAAAACATTCCCTGGGCCAGGATTTCCCCCAAGAGCAAACCTCTGGGCCTTTCTAAGCAGAGGTAGAAAATGTGATCAATGAGGCCCTCTATCTGTCGAATCTCACAGTACAGGCCCGCAGCGACCCGCCGGTTTAATCCAGCTTCGGGGGCTTGCCAGAGCACTGGAGTTGTGTTAGCACAGAAAAATGTACCATTCTGCTCCTTTTGTGATTTTACGAGCCTTTAAGGTTCTTCGTGAGGTTGGATTTGCTTGATGACATGCTCGCTATGAATGTAATGCGTCACGTACAGTACGAGGTCGAAAGGGTTTTCAGCAGAAATGTGTGTCCGCCGAACATATTAAACAGATAATATGACACGCTGTTTAGAAATCAATATCAATGATCGATATCAATTAGATCACGTCTGAGGAGTGGGTCCATGTTTATTGACCTGTTATATGAAGATGCATCCCGCTGCATTTCTGTTACAGCTCAATTACTATGTTATAGAACATGCCTTGAAGTCCAATTGCAAGGTATATAATTGTACACAGCACTAAGACATAGCACAATTTAGCACCTTTACAACTTTGTTATAGCGGTCCATCGTGGCCCTTATTGTTGAATGTAATGCGAACATTATAGATGTTATTGCTTGTTAACAGTAGAGGAGGCTTCAGTGTACTGTTGATAAGGACCTTATATGTAAAGGGTTATTGCTTGTTAACAGTAGAAGAGGCTTCAGCGCACTGTTGATAAGGACCTTGTATGTAAAGGGTTTTGGTTATATGCGGGGGCTGAAACCCTCAGAAGGAATGCACTAGAAAAGCAGAAAGGAAACAGAAAAAGCCAACTGCACTCGAGGTCAGCACTCGCCCGGTCTCCGCCCCTCTTGTCTCCGATTGGCTGGATTCAGCTTTCCCCCCGTGACGGACAGGCAGAACGCTCAGGCAACACGGCGAGCCTCACCGAAAAGCCCGGGGGCCACCCACTTGTGCACTAAATGTTTTGGAAAATATTTTTTGGAGGGGGAGAGCTTCAATACCTGTCCCTCAGGAAGTGAGAGCTGGCGAACGGGGGGCCGACTTGGCAGCGGTCAGACCGTGCTGGACTGCGGCCCGGCCTTGTGGGGCTGTTTTTTTCAGCACTGAGCTGCAGCTAGTGCTACAGTACAGAGCCACTGCAGCACTACAGGCTCCTCTGCACCGCCATGCTACAGCTGGGAGGGCTGGACCTGTTCCACTGGACTGTTCCACTGGACTGAGCAGTGCTGACTTGTGCTTTTCCCATACAGCATTAATCTGTGCTGCGATTGGCCGGGTTGTGTCATTCACTGCGCTCTGATTGGCTGTGGTCCATGCAATGTTCCATGGTTCACGCGGTGTTGCGTCATGCTGTGCTCTGCTGGGCCTGTAGCAGGCACGGGCTGTTCTGGGATGTGCTTTGCGTGCGCCGCTGTGATTGGCTTGTGGGGGATATTCCTGGCACACTGGGATGGGTCCCTTGGGATAGGGGCTAGAGAGGGAAAGTGCACACCAAAGCCCTTGAGATTATTTCAATTACAGTGGCAAACAGGATTATCAGTTGTTGTTAATTCTGTGTTAACTGGTAGCGCTTGACAAATGTATACAAATGCTCCATATGTCTATGCTTGTATATGTGCATGTTTATAAATATTCAAAGAGTCTCCAGAAATTATAATATTATAATCGCCTGCTGTTTTTGTTTTTTTGTAAGAAGAGCCAGTCAGTAACTTACAAGAGATAAAGAGAGATAGGAAAATAGTAAATAGGAGAGATCTGGGATATAAAAGATAACTTAACATTTCAGATGTACTACTGTTGACAGTGTGTCTGAAGTGACTGAGATATGCACACTGTAAATGAAAGAGCTTTAGAAAGGAATATGAGGTTTCTTAGGGCAGGCCCAGCTTTGATTGGTTCTGACTGCTCAGTGATTCTCGCTGTTTAATATCTGTGAATATGCACACCACCCGTTTTATGTGATTACTGTGTATTTGAGTCAGGAACCTGCACACTGTGGCGTTATGCTGCCCATGTGACCTAGGCAAAATACAGTAAGAGAAGACATCATAAATGACTCTTTCCTCTCTCTTTTGCTCTCTCTCTTTCTCTCTCTATCTCTTTCTGTTTCTCCCTCTATCTCTCTCTGTCTCTCTCCATAATGTTTGTGCTACAATGCATGCACACCTAAACACACACACACGGAAACACACACCAAAACACACACACACACGCACACACCCATGAACCTTCAGAAGTGAAAGAGCATTTGGGGAAAGACACTAAACCATCCTGTGATGAAAAGCACAGGACCCCTTCAGCAAGACTTTCAGCGAAGACCCCCGAGTTTTAGAACAGGAGGAGAGGGAGGAGGGGGAGGTGAAGTACAAAAACAGAAGAGGCAGAATGGGAGGAGAGGAGGTCAGCGGGCCTTTACGTCCAAGAGCGGACACACTGGCCGCCTGGCTCTGTGTCACTGGGAAGTATCTGGGCCCTCCTGAGTCCCGGACTCCCGCAAACAAATATCGACAAAAGCCGACATAGGCCCGGGACGCTGGCAGCGCCCAAAAAAGTCAAACAAAATAAACCTGTCATCCTGACTATCAGCCTGGGTGGACCGGAGCCAGCGCCTTCCCGCTCGCTCTCATCTCTCCCAGCTCAAACTGGGGGATTACGGAGGAGGAAGTGCTTTGATTAACCACAATGGGCATCTGTCCTCCGCTGATTTGTGGGTTTTCAGGAAGCAAATCCCCCGACAGGGCTGAATACGCAGTGAGCGCGGCTCGCCCGCTCATCTCCGCCGGTCCCGGTGAGCCTGCGGTGCACAGGGCTCCCGGGACACAACCCTCTCTTTGTTGCCACAGGTCACAAGGAAGCTCTGGCTCTGGTGACAGCGCTAGGCCTGTACGTGTGTTCATAAGGTTCATCCCTACATCAGTGCAGTCGTTTGCTCATGTGGAAGGTGCCCGTGTCCAGAGTGAATTGCGGCGCTACGTCTCAGAACGAAGGATCACTTTAAACCACACTCAGTGTTTTTCTACCCACTATTACCCTTAAAAGCGCTGGCCAATTTTCTCCA
>JAINUG010000129.1:1912500-2030000 GCA_029706075.1 Aldrovandia affinis
CGTACACACACACACACACACACACACACATTTCCACATAGTTTTAGGCCACTGCAGCAGCACCCAAGAAACGCTGACATATTTAGTGCCCGTCTTCTCGCCTCCTCTGTTCCGAGTCTCAATGCGATCGTCTCGCTGGCGCGACTCTAAACCCGCCGCGGCCCACACTGTCTCGATGCAAACGAGCCATTCATCGAGCGCCCTTTATCACAGAAGTCAAATGTTTATTCCTTCCTATTTTCTTCTTCTTCTTTCTTCCCCCCCTGCCGACATGCATGTGCAGGCCATAGCTACCCCACCCCCTCCTCCCATTACGCAGTGGCGCAGAAATATCCCCCTTCAGTGTTTTTCAGAAGCCGAGAAACACAGCGGTCGGCATGCCAACAGAATATGACACTCATGTTAATCTGCTCCCTGCAGGGGAAAAACACACACACGGATTCCATTACCCCGTTCATTAGGCCCTCCTGCGCTTCTTCCTGAATAGGGATTACCGGCCGCAATATTCCGCAAGTGGTCTCCTCCGTTGCCCGCGCCAACTCCCCCTGACATCATCCCGGAGAAGAATGGAGGAAGGAGAAATAAAGTGGAATTATTGGGGTTGGGGGTTTGGGGGAGGGGGTTTGGTGTGGGATGGGAGGGGGGGACAAACAATTAGACGTCAAATCATTGCCTGGCATTGTAAATAAATGGGCTTCAGATCTGGTCATTATCCTCAAATTAACGGCAATTGAGTGAAATTAAAGTTATTGTCAGCAGATGTGATGGCGGAGGGGGGTGGGTTGGAGGGGTGGTTGGGTTGGGTAAGGGGGTGGAGAACGGCCCGGCATGCCAAGGGAGTGCCAAGATGCTGCCGTCTCCGCTGGTTCCATTTTGGGAGAGCGTTCGGGGAGGATGCCGGCGCTACGCAGGTTTGATAGCGGTGATCGAGGGACGGGCCCCAACCAGGCCCTGCTGTGCCATGCACCTGCTAGACACGCTCCTGGCAAATCAAGCCCTCCTCATTTCTCCTTTCTCTTTTTTTTCTTCTTTTTAACGTGATTACAATTCAAGCTGCACAGTGACATCAGTGTACAGTTTAAATTACAATTAGAATCAGATGGGAGGGGGGGGGGGGGAGAGAGGAGAGAGAAGGGAAAAAAATCTTCTCCTCTGATTTAATTCCAGTTTCCAGAAATTCGATGTGACGTTCAGCAGTGCTGCACAGGATATGTTGATTACTCTTTATAATGTCCTGGGCTCACTCACCCCAGCTCCAGTCAAACAGACCATCTTTCTTCATATTGTTCTAGAGTGGAAATGAGCTTCAAATGTTACATTTTAAAAATGCCATCAAGCTGATTCCCGGCTAATGAATTAGGTTTGTCCAATTTGCTTGGAAATGTGGACATATATCCCTGACATGCTGTTACTGAATACTATATGACTTCTGACATGTAAAAAAGAGTTTTCCATGTACAAAAATATACTTTCTGTCATCGCAATATACATTTTTGATTCATTTTAGTCATTTGATCAAGTGAGAATCAATTTTAGTGTTTATATATTGTTTAATGGTATATTGTTGCAGTATAATGGTCACAGCAAGAAGGGTTCGAATCCAGGCCGGGGCCTTTCGTGCGGAGTTTGCAGGCGGTTTTTCCCACAGTCCAAAGACATCTAGGCTGGAGAGAACCAAATGAGTGTGCACACATTGAATATAACCATAGACAGATAAAATAAACATTGAATATAATATACAGATAAAAGAAAATACACGTATTCAAACAAAAGGAGTAAAAACCTCAGCAAAACTGAAAACCCCAATGGAGTTCCTACAGAGTGAAATCAAAAAGTACATGATCAATCGTAATTGTACAGGACACATGAATAATGGGCTTTATAGTGTTTTTGAGATGTCATAAACTAATGGACACCCGGTGGGTCCTGGGAAATGGTGAAAACAGTGGAAAATGGCCTGCTTACAAGCTCACAGCAGGGCAGTGTGGTGTGAGGTCACAGCTCTTATCCAAATGCCCTGGGCTCCCATTACATGCAATCACACGATAATCGTACGCAATTCCCCATACAATGAAATAAAACACATTTCAATAAATACCAATTCGGATATAGCATTGTACAAATCCCTGTTTCCACACTGCCATATTAAAGACACATGCTGCATTTATGTCTTCAAATTATACCCACACACACACACACACACACACACACACACACAAACCGATAACTATCTATCTATCTATCTATATAGATATATAGATAGGTAGATAGATAGATAGATAGATAGAGAAAAATATTTACTGTTTATCATAAACAGTATTTCAGTCACAGGTACGGTAAAAAAAACTGCTGACTCTGCACACTGTGAGCAGCAGGCCTGATCCATATACTGCTTGAGCTGAACTTCGGTGGCGTTGCGCAGCGCCTTTGGAGTGGCCAGCGTGTTGGCCCGTGGCGTGGGAGACCTCCTCAGCTCTTCCGCTGTAGGGCGGGGGCCCCACTCTCAGGGGGGTTGGGTCAGAGTGACACCCCTGGGATCCTGACTGGGACACATGGGAATCCAGACACATGGAAACACATGGCCGCTGTCACACAGTGACAGAAACTGTAACAGTAATGTTTTTTGAGGTCAAAGTTGAAGGTTCAACATCTTTATAAAAGTGAATTTGCTTCCAACTGCTTTAGTTTATATATACAGTACGTATATGTAACAGAGTTGGTTCTGCCTGCAGTGAGTTTTGAACTGAGGATCTCGACACGACAAGAGAGACGATTATCCTGCTAAGCTAAAGAGTCAAGTCTGTAACTCTGGGAACTAATCATACTCTTATCGACGTCACCCTTTGCAGCGGACGCTCACACGCTCAACTTTAACTCACGCCTTCTGAGCTCCGCTACACTTACAGTATATATATATATATAATTCCCCACTAAAAGGATCCTCCGGGATTCCCAGGGATTTCCAATTGTTCACACAGTGGTTTGATCACGCTTCCACTACAAACTGACAGCTGTATCACACTAAAGTCCCAACATCGTAAGAAAAACATTCGCTGCCACCAGAGACGCATCCTCAGCACCTTCTGACACAGAGAGCAGAGGACCTAGAGGCCACCGGGCTCCAACAATCCCCGTCTAACTTGTTTTAAAGTGTTTAAAATGCAGTCGTTTAGTAGCGCACAGTTCAGCTCAACGAATCCTCGCCGTTAGACAAACACCGCACGCTTAACGCAGCGGACACGCGCGTGGCTCTCCCTGCTCCCGATCTCCTAAGCTGAAAAGCAGGTTCGAGCTGCGAGCGAAGAGACGTCGACGGGAAAGGCCAGACAGATTCTGCAGGGAAAAAAACAAACGTAGCTCAGAGCGAAACCGAGAGGAAAGGGGAAGTAAACATGAAAGAGCGTGAGACCGAAGGGCTCCTCACGCGAGCATAACGGCAAACCGAACGGAACGAGCCGGTCCAACCGCTCGTTGCGTTCGCCGCCCCCGCGTTCCCCTGTCAGTCACTTTGATTGGCAGGCCGCGAGTCGGCTCCGGAGTGCGGCACGCGCGGCTGAGGAGAGCGGAGCGCCGAGCCAAGCTGTGGCGCATTTTAATATCTCACTGTATCCTGGAGCGGAGGCCTTTTCCTCCGCATAGTTTAAATTCCAATGTTTGTTATGGCACAGGCGACCACAGGGCATGTATTGTGGAGACAGAGGTAATGGGGTCCTCTAATTCCCTCTGTTTCTCTCTGAGGCTAAACAAATCATTATGAATGCCATCATTTGTTGTTAGAGGGCTGAATATTCCCTTAAACTGACTTTGCTAGGCGGCCCTGGATTCCCCTTATCAGATACCAATACCTTGGGCCCAAACCACAGCTGTGTCCTTTTGGAGTCTCCAAATTGGTCATCATTGGGCCATAACTCATCTGTTCTTGATTTGCTAATGCGAAAGCTTTTCCTCATAAGAGGATCGCCAACCAAATGAGCTGAATATGTAAATCCTGTGCTTTTGAAAATGACATTTTAATAATGTGAATCACTTTGGTGTGTCTATTTAATCATTCCTAATGTAATGCTATATATATATTGAAGCTTATTATAATTTATACAAATACTGTATGTCCATTAAATGAATCAATGCATCATATTTCAGACGTAGGGTAAAGATGGAGATATTTTCAGCGTGGTCTATTTATGTGTTGATATTCTTAATAGGCTGAATATTTATATGTCCATAATTCCATTTTACTACCTCATTCTGATTTCCCATTTCATAAATCCCCAGTCAGTAAACAATTCCAAATTCAGATGTGACTTGGGCAGCATTCCAATCCAATCGTGAAACTGTTTGTCTTTAGCATTTTGATACTTACACACCAAGGTCGTAACGACATATTAAATATTGGGGGGGGGGGCATAAGGAAAGGGAATGTTCTATATCTCCAAATTATTGGGGGGGACAGACATGACTGTTTTGAATATTGAGAGGGGAGGGACTTGTTACGCCTATGTTACACACTATCACAACTTGAGGTTAAGAACATGGTGCTTCAAGTTGGGTCTCAGTTCTCCTTTCACCTTTCCACATTACTCTCAATTAAAAAAAGAAAACATTTCAGAGCAAACGCAGGCCCATAATATATAAACAACAAACAACCTTGAATAGCTGCTCCATCGTTTTTCCAGCTTAAACCAAATCTGCTAATTTCGTGGGCCTTCAAACCACTAATCAAATTTGCCTCAGCCCGTCTAATTTTCCACCCTTCCGATCTCTCTGTTCGCTTAATCGAATTTGCAAAGAAAAGGTTCCTTGCCCTTTTCTATTGTGAATCCCTAATTCAGAACAATATCGGATTTGCAGAGCTAATTCACTGATTTATTGGTTCGGCCCTTGTTGCCCAGGCCGGAATGTCCTCACTAGTGTAAAGGCTCACTGTTCACATCTCCTGTGGGTCTCTCCCCTTCACCCTGACACGGCCGTGCAGCCAATACGTTATTCTCGCGCTGTTCGATCACAACAATGCGCTATGTGTTAGCCTGTCACAAAAACAGGGCTATAACTTAGAGCCGCATGACCGCATCTACATACAAAAGCCCTCCGTCAGAATCCATGCGTTTGTTCCTTGCTGGTCCTCGCTTACAGAGCTCTTTGTCCGTGAAGGGACGGTGACTGACACATGGCACATACCAATGACTTCATTCTCGACCGATGCCGTCAGCATTTGAAAGCGTCCATCTTTGACGATGCCAAGGCCATAGGCCCTTCAGTGCGTGAGCAAAACCATCTCCATGTCACACTAATGTGCTCACATTTAGTACAGAGATAGTCAAGGTATTTAAGAATTTTGGGTATTGTATAGGAGCCCCCAACCACCCCCCCCCCCCCCCCCATCCAGGAGAGCATGAGCTTTTCCCCCCCATGCTCTCCACATGCCAAGTTAATCTTCATCAATCGTGAGCTTCATCACGTCTGAATTACACTCGACCGTTCTCTCAGCCGGTCCTGCGGCTAGATTGAAATGAGCCTTTTGTGGAGGACAGTCAATGCTGCTAAATTGCCCGGTGAGCATCGGGCCTAATAGGTAGCAATCTTGGGTTAATGCGAAGAGGCAATTTGGGAGAGTCTGAAGGAGATGATCAAAAGTGAGGAGGGGGAGTGGGGGGGGGGTATTACCGGGGCCGGTGACCCCTGGAACATGTGGACACAGCTGTGGTGTCATGTGACAGGGGTACGGCAGGTGCCAGCTGGCAACGGCCTAAAGGAAGACAGCGAGCAAACAATCGCTGTTATTCAGGCGCCCGCTAAGCACACAGTCCTGGATTCATAGAGCACCTCTATATTTAGAAGGACCCAAACTGCAGAAACAGTCACCTGTCAGTCTGTTCCCACCATAAACACACGCCCTGCACACTACACGGCGGAATACACTCTCCATTGTCCCGCCGTATGCTTCCTCAACGAGCAGAACCGTCTCGATGGGGCGGGGGAAAAAAACATTTATCTAGCGATTACAAAAGGGTTGTTTGTGTAATTAAATGTAATAAAATGGAAAAAAATGTGCCAGCCCGTGTGTCTCGTTTGCTTGGCCGCGAAACGAACAGAGCCCTGCCGTAATGCACGCAAACCTCGATTTTGCCGTAACCCACTTTCGCTGCTGAGCGGCCCTTGTTAACAGGAACGTCAAAACGGGGTCACTTCAGGAAGCGGCTCCAGCCCAGCTAATCTCATTCCATGTAATTAACATTTCACCATATCGCCATATCTCATTAACACATACAAGAGATACACGGCTCCCTAATCCCCTACATGTTCTTCAGCAGACAGCGACCAGGCCAGGCCAGCTACTGTGAGCTTTAGCCCGCACGCTAAAACCATCGCTCTTCTTTATTCGGGGATAACAAGGACCTCAGGACTGTAATAATGCTTTACACCAGGGTGTCAAACTCATTCCATCGTGGGCCGAGTGGGAGGTTTTTGTTGCAACCAGTGCACTACACCAGGTGATTTCACTAATTAGCTCACTTCTTCAACCAAGGAGGGGAACTGTGAAATCACCTGGTGTTGTGCACTGGTTGCAACAAAACCTGCATACACTTGCCCACGATGGAATGAGTTTGACACCCCTGATGCGTTGTAGGATATTTTCTTTTTCATAGAGTGGGACTGATTTTTGCTGGTCGGTTTTCAATGGAAAGGTCAGAGATCAGTGATGTGTAATTTAACTTTTCAACTCTTTAACGTTTAATTCTACTTCTGGGGAAAAAAGGAATGATAAGTATAATTGCATTTTTAAACTACATGTTACACCATGTTATGCATTCTCAATCTCACTCGCAAGCTATGAAAGATTTCATACATCACATTTCCCTGAACCGTAAGACACGGAAAATGTATTTTAAATGCATGCGATCATCATTCAAGGTGTTTTGACACATATGATGTCATCCACACATGGTCTGCTCGCACGCTCCCAGTGGGGAAAAAATCTGCTTCTATAGCATTCAAGCGTCCGTTTCTGTTTAAACCGCACTGCATCTTTTGGCAATGCGCAGAGTGGTGTTAAAGGTAAAATAAGGTAATGGCTGGTGCGGTTTTTTCCCATTTCTTGTGAGGCAGAACATGACGGAAAACCACAGTTGACTTTGTAATGTCAGCTCTCCTCTCTGTGGGACTTTATCCCCTGTCCTGTGAGGAGCTCAGCTCTGCAGACGCAAGAGACTCGGTACAGCGCTACGGTTAGGGAGCCCGATTTGTCACTCAGAGGTTGCGGGTTCGATTCCTGGGTGGGGCCTCCCCGTCATTGTAACCTTGAGCAAGGTGTTCAACCTGAATTGCTTCAGTAAAAAATATCCATCTGTATAAAACGGTTGTAAGTAAAGAAATGCAAACTCGTGAGTCCCTGAAGGGCATCTGTTGAATGCCTGAATGTAAACATATAAGAACATAAGAACATAAGAATACATAATGACGAGAACGCATCTAGGCTCGTCATGTCCTAATCTAAAGAGTATCTAGTACTACATCTAGCCTGGACTTGAACAGCCCAAATGTTTCTGCCTCTAGTACCTGACCTGGCAAGCTCGATATGCCGATGTAAAGACAGGAAGATATTTGTAATATGCCTCTCATATGTGAAAAAGCACCTCTAAGTAAGTAAGGTTGAAAAAGAAACGGTGGATCTGCATTTTGTTATTTTGGGCGAAAGACAAAAACTACGTAACGGGGCTCACAGGTTACGCTTTCGTCGGCAGGAACTTGAATTGCGAGGAGCGGAGACGAAAGCGGTGACAGACCGCGCGAGGGGTTCTGAGAGGTGTCAAATTAATCATTGCTTAGGGGCCATTTTTATCCAAGGCTGTCTCCTCACCTAGCGCTTCGGCGGGATTCCCAGGGCGCGAGCCTTTTATTTCCCATCTCTCCAGACACGCTCTCCAAGGGGGGAGTCGTTTCGGCCGCGGCGGCTGGGTGAACCCGCGAACAGGCCGCGCCGGGGGCCCAGAGAGAACGGTACATATATTTTTTAAAGATGGCTTTGGAAGCTGTGCTATAATTTGAAAATAACACATGCTCGCTGGAATCCGCGCGGGATCGATCAATAGTTTCCCCAAGTCTACCTGTGAATGGAGAGGGCGGCTTTCGAGGGAGCGGACCCCCAGAACACGGAGGGTTGTGATAAACGAGCGGTGCCGGTGGTTCTGAGGTGGTCCAGATCGCTATGAACATGCCTGTATGAGCCCACTGATGAGATGGGGTCGGTTCACATAGTTGTTGGGGAAGGTATGCTTTCTTGTATCGTTCCTTTATTGCAGGTGTTCAGACTTTTGTTGTGATTTACATTTTTGTACTTCTTTTAATTATTCTCACAGTTTTTTTCTCTATTTGTGCCTTTTAACCGTACATACATTCTTCTGTTTTTGGCTCACTCTGTTTCCCTCTGTTTTCAAAATGTCTGTTAAACGCTTTGCTTTGTGCAACTGCAAGAAAAGTTCTGAATAAATTAAAGTTATTGTTATTATTATTATTATTATTGTTGTTGATTTTCCTGCAGAAATAAAGCGCTTGGTATTTGCATGTGACGTATTTCATATCCTGGAACATATCAACAGAATTGCTGTCTTTAATTTGATCATCTGTTATTTGTAGGTTGTTTGGCTAACGAGCCCACCCCCTTACACAGATGGTGGTGGGTAAGTGATGATTATCGATTCGTCATGCCGTGTATAGCTGCTGTCAGGGGTGTGGTGCTTTCTGCTTAGAATCTCTCGTGTAAGGGGCTGCCAGGTGTGTCGTTGGTCTTTTTCGGACGCACCCTGTGCCAGCCAGAAGAGGACAGCCCCCCCGCCCCTTTAGTCTGGTTCCCCCCTAAGGTTACTCCATATTGTTTTGACCGAGGGAGTTTTTTCTTGCCACCATTGCAGTAGACTTGCTTTTGGGTCTAGGCCAGGGTTCTCTGTTGTTAAACATTTTGTGACAATGTATTTTTAAACAGCGCTACACAAACATATTTCATTTGATTTGTTGGTCTGGTATTGAATCCTGTCCATGCCAGTGCTGACTGTACTCAAAACTGGCCATAGTATTGCCCGGGAGGGAGGGTTTCAGTCTGCAGGATTGTACCTTGTACACAAATCAGTGACTCCCTTGGTGTGCCTGCACCAGCTGCACAGGAAGTGTACTCCTCTGGCGCGATGACTGCGCAGCTCAGCTGGTGGACTGCAGGGTGAGAAGAAGCAGTGGAAAAGCTCATGCTCTCCTGGATAGGCCAAGGATGTTACAAGGACCTAACAATATGACTGAGCATTTCAAAAGGGGAAAAAATAGAAAAAAACTGATAAAACCAGATATAAACAACACACGGATACCCTCAGAAGGCATGAGGGAAGAGATGGCGAACATGAAAGCATCTGGACTCAACCATCGCCCATGCACGCCGGTAGCATATGAGCTGTGGTCCTTTCAGTAGCCTGTGTGTGAGCCTGGTGAGGCAGAACCGCGAAAGAAAAACAAGCGGCCATTACGTATTAATGTCACACCCCTCTCCCGACGGGGAAAGTTCTGATTATCGTAAAGCTTTTAAAGCCGTCTCCCCGGCCCCAGCCTCCACTCTGGGGATTGAATGATGTAACAGTCGAGCGCGTTGTCGGGGAGGCGGTCTCGTGAAACGTAAGCGATTGATATTGATACTGCGTCCTCCGGTGGCCATTCCTCACCGAGGCTCGTTCTCCTCCGTCTCATCACTCAGAGAGGCCTTCACCGGGCCCGTCGCTTCTCTCTCCTCAACGTGCTCGGAAAGGGCATCAAAGAGCGCCAACGAGAAAAAAGAACGAGAGAATAAAGGAAAAGGGGAGCGAATCGCGAGCGGTGGCCACGAGCGTGTGTCCGTCCGTCCGTTTTGAGCGAAATGAAATAGTCCCGGGAGGTCCGCTTTAATGATTCGAGCAGAGAAATCATAATTGCCTTTCCTGCCGAAGATTTCGCATTCGCAGCGCAGCCCCTGAGTGGATGGAGGACTGATGCTAATTAATGGACCCATCCACGGGACTCCGCCCCCCCACGGTTACTGTTGCTACCACTCTTAAGCTTCCTCCCACATAACATTTTTTAAAACGGTGGCCAACATGAAAAGCACAGAGGCGGGTCCCTTCTCGTATTTTTTCCGTCCTTTTCTTGTGTTCCTTTTTTCCTTGGCATAATTGTTCACTTCTCACATCTGAAAGAGCGCTTAAAGTCTTGTGACTTGGATTACCATAAATATTATTCCTTATCGTTTACGCACGTTTTGGCTTCACAGCACGTAAGATTGTGGCTCGCTTATGCTGAGTCATGCCCATCAAATTTGACACTAAACATCGTTTTCTCCCACTGTAAACGAGTTGTTGATCGCTTGTCTTGTTTCAACTGCATCTGATTAGCTGTCAAAGCCTTTGTAAACTGGCGTGATTTAAGCAGATTTAAGATTGGTCTTTTTTTGAATTGTCCAAATTGCAGGGTAAGAGACTGTATGGTTATTGATTTGATTTGTGCTGTAATATATCCCTGTCATTTTTTTCTGCCATACTTTGACAACCTCCATACAGGTTTGGCTGTCCTGTTTGTCAGCTGACCCAATGCCTGATGGGTACGGGTGAGTGTGATAGTCAGGCTTATTAACCTAATTGTCAAGACACTGTAAAAGGTTTGAACATGGCACAACAGCTATGCTAACAGCGTGCGTGGCATAATGAGCAAGAGCAATCAATTTATGTCATTGTGCATACAGCCTCTACGAATAAGGTTTGGCACTGCAAAATTATTATTTCCATTTCTAATGGGATCCCATTTGGAATATCAATAAAGAAAGGCAATTGGTGACGGTTCTGTTTTCTCCATGTTTCTCAATGTTCTCATGTAGTCAGAGCAGTCACTCTCTGGCAGTTATTTTAGGGGAAGAGGTAGGCCCTCCTTATGATGTCAGAGCAGAGGGAGGAAGTGCTGCATGTCCCAGATGGAAAAATCTAAAAGCTTGAACACTTAATGTCATAAGAAGAAGAAGAAGAAGAAGGGAAAAAATTTACATTTTCTTTATTTGAAGACTGCGTAGCTAAGTATGATTCGGTGAACTTTGTAATTTTCTCCCGCTATTTGCTTGAATAATTTAAGAAAGGTAGCTAAATTATAGATAAAGTGTACAGTTTGAAGAAAAAGTGCGGGCACGGCCCCGAGGCTAAAGCCAGCCCTTAATGATGTCTGGAGCTGGTCGGGGAGAACTCGTTAGCTCGAGAGTCATTTTCCAAAAGGATTAAAATGGATCTCTTAGAGCAGTAAGCCTCAGCTGAGTGCTGTAATGCAAGCGTTTCAATTTTTCCAGAGCTCTTGAAAACAGCCAGGCTGGGATCATTTTAAGACACGGACAATGTTTCCAGATCCATCTTTGTTTAAGGTAGATGAGGTTATGAAAAAAGATGAGAGCCTGAACAGCAGTGAGATTTCTGGGTGCATAATATGAGTAAACTCAGATCAATAACATAAATAAAGACATTTCAGAATCTTCATTTCATCCGTGAAATTCATTCAAGTCCATGATTTTATCATAATGGAAACTTTGCCTATCTGTACATTTTATTTTGAAAAACGTGACAAAACCTCCACCTACAGTAATAGATTTTTCATGTTCAGGTTTTAGTACAGTTTCTCTTTTCTATATGACCATTATCCTCATTACCCTTATATTAACCACATCATTTTAAAATAAAATATTCATATTCATATTTTATAAACAGTATTTGTTTTTTTCAGATATTATTAGACAAAATGTGTATCTGCCACAAACAATGTGGGAAAATATTTACAAATAAAAGTTTATGTTTTAAAATGTAAATGCTTTGTTAAAAGAGCACATTGTGTGTAGATGTGTGTGAATATTCCTTGCATAAAATGTTAAGTGGATTAACAGTCAATGTGAATTATAAAGTCAGACATCATCAAATTAAAGATATACTATAAGACATTTATTATCCTCAATGTGATTATCCCTCAGATACAAAGTTTGTAAGAGAGCAAATAAAGGTTGTAAGAAAGGAAATCTATTTTCCCCGTCAACGTGAACACAGCTGACATGCAAGTAGGGTTTTTGTTGCAGTTTCTTTCCCCTTTACGTCGATTGCACAACCAAAACAAACTATAAAAAAGGGATTGCCGGGAAAAAATCAAAACTGGATATTGTCTATTACCGAGCAAGTTCATAAATATCGGTCTAATGTTTCCCTTTTCTTTTTAACAGCTATCAAGCTGACTAGTTAAATGTTATGGCCTACATCGCTGGTCAGATAAATAGCTAGCTGACCATCTGCAGTTTCACTTATCCTGTTCAGCAGTGCGCATGGCAACTCTTAGACACTTGGAACAAGCGCATAAGCATATGTGCCTCTTAGCCCACTACGGCCCATAAATCAGACATGCATACTTAATGCGTCTGCATCCACCATAATGCCGCTGTCCACCATTACTCATGTCTCAAATGCTAAGTGGAACTTCCCAGATAACAAATTGTGGTCAACAGCTGACAAGCAAATTAAATGCTTGGGAAAAAAATGAATGAAAATGCATTGGAATAGGTTAAAGATTTTTTTTGTTAAAGACACATTTTTCAACTGTTGGACTGCAGCGATTAATGACACATTTTAATATGTACTATAGCAAATGTGCTTTAAAACGCTCTGTACAGTCTTTAAAACGTGACAACCTGTTTGTGACAAAAAATAAAGATTGATTGATTGATTGATTCTTGTGCCAGTGCTTACAGGCTATGAGCAAGAATGTAAGGAGACTCATAGGGGGAACATTGAGCCTAACACAGAAAAGGAATTCCAGACACGCTCTCCCCAGAGAGTTACACCATCACTGGACTGTTTGAGAATTCACACCACTGACGTTCCATTACTGGGCCATGCAACTTCCTGCATCCTCTTGTGTTCCACCTGGCTCTGCTGATGCACAGAAAGCTCCCTCCATACCAGGACTTAAACACAAGGCCATTCATGCTCCATTGACCTTGAAGGGGTAGGCGACCCAATTAGAAAATCTAGGACTCTTGTGATGGAAAGCAGACGGCCATTCAAACAATTGCAAACTCCAATTAAATTCCTCCCACATATTATCACAGCAACTGAAATTGAGAACCTTCCAATAAGAGGGAATTCATTAATATGGCTTCACTGTAATGAGAATGATGATGACATGTAAACATAAGAGCACAAACAGTCACCACAAGCAGCTATGAGCCTTCCAAATGTACAATCGTCAAAGTCATCAGATTTCACACATTGACGTGTCAGGACCTCCATGTTAAAAACATTTTACTGCGGTTAGTGGATGAATATAGCCGAAGAAGATTTTTTATCTCCACTTCCATCGCACCAGGGATAGAACGGGCCTGCATCTGAGTGTAAGCCTGCTTAAAGGACCCTGAATGGTGGTAATTTGTGAAGATAAAACCCAAGGAGAGTGTTTAGTTGGCTGCGTGAAGAATGCATGTTGACTTCTGTGTCTTTTGTTCAACCAACCGAACACTTTCCCCACGTTTAGTTTTGCCATATTTACTGACATTTACCCCATAATTAAAAGCTTTCTTCACCCAATAATTATTCCAGTTGCAGTTAGGTAAATATGTCATGTGATGAACGGAAGGTAAACTACTGCTTAACAGCAGGAGCAGTTGCCCAAGATCTAATGCAGATGTGCAGTCTGTGTGCTCTGCTCTACAAGAGGGGATTTGCAATGTGGAGAGAATCTCCGTGGGATACGGGCAGGACAGGTAGGCGGCGGGACAGTGGTCGCCCTGACAACAGTAGGCAATCTCCTTGGGGATCACAGTGTCAGCAAACAACACGGTCCAATCAGAATCTCTACATTGGTCTTTGATTTACCAGAATCGGATTGGGTGTCAGTCAGTGACTTAGAACTTTGTTTTAGAACTTTTGACCAAAAATTCAATCAAGCAAGCAATGTCCTCTAGATGGCTAGCAAGTTACTTACAGTAGTGTTCATTTAACTAGCTAGTTGCAGGCTAATGTGGCCCGTAATGTTACAATCTTCTGACAATGGCACTGTCCTGTGTTTTAACCGACAGCCAGGTCCGCTCCCTGTATAGTTTCAGTATTAAAGGTTAATCTCAAACATTTCAAATGACATTACGTTGCTTATCGGTTCCTGTTATGAGTGAGAAACCTGCAACAAACCACCAGAGGAGGTACGCTTTAATTACGGTGATATTATCATGTGAAAGAACAGGGAGTGCAGAGGAAAGGCAAAGCACAGATTGTAATGCATCTGTGGAACAAGGAAGAGGAGACAGAAGCCAGTTTGACTTCTGTGTGGACTTTACGAGGGAGGAACTGGTACAGCACTGAATCCAGCTGGGAGGACTGGCTGTGGATTGGTCTCATTTAACTTCTCAAGGTCACTGTTGGTCATGTGAGGCAATTTCGTACATGCCTTTTATTGTTGTTGTTCTTTTCCGCAGGACAATTGCAGCCGCTGTGTGACTCTTGCACAGCTTGCCCTCATTGTACAATCTTTGTCACGTCTTCATCCTCGGCGAGGCAGGGCAAGGTGGACAGAGGGCCTTTGTGCTCCGTCCGCACTCTGAAGGTGTGGGGCACGCGGGGCACAATGGTAAAGTCAGAGTCCATCTTCATAAAGACTCACAGCTGTCCATCCACACAATCAAACCGCTTCCAGTCAATGCCAGGCGATAAACGGCCCCTTTGTCTCAGCTGGCACAAAGGCCTTTTAGCTGGGCCATTGTCTCAGCTCCACAAACGTTTCTGTTAAGCTTTTTGTTCAGTCTGTTTCTTGCCACTTTTCCTTTTCTGAACAATTAACTCTTTTAATTGTTTGGCCACGGCTCCAAAGGCAACATGTGCCCAGTTCATTCTGGGAGCAGTGTACGTTTGACCGGATCGTCCTAAAATCAAACGGGTTCCCTCAGACAGCGGATGAGAAAGTCATTGAGGCAATCACTTCTTGACGCAACTCTGATGCAAGCACTACCTTTTTACATTTAAAATTTTAGGTAGAGAACAACAGAAAAAGAAGAGAATCTGATTAGCAGTATGTTACATAATAATTATGAATGTGTTACCCTGCTTATGGTAACCATAGGCACAGTATTTTTGTAATAGTGATTCATTGTGGATTTGCTGTCCCTACAGATTAGAATGCAGTGTTTCTTTGTAGTTTTTTTCTTCTTGTCCATCTTCTTCTTCTTCTAAACTTAATAATAAAACTTATTAATAAAACTAATTATTATTATCATCATCCTCATCATCCTCTTCATCATCATCATTATTACTATTATTATTATTATTATTATTATTATTATTAAAACACTACATATAAATTATGTTGGATTTTCTTTTCTTTTTAAATGGGCCTCTAATCCCAATCTCAGTGTTTAAATTCCAAGTAATCCCAAAAAGGCCCATTCATCTGTCCACTTCCTTTGCCAGCAGTTCACAGGGACACGTCATCCAGTCAGCACTGAGAGGTCATAATGCGACATGACACCAGGCCCTCAGCGCACAGCGGCCTGCCCAGCCTGAGCCTCTGAGGTCAATGAGTATCATTTATTCCCTGTTATCCCCACGCTGCCAGTCACTGGCACCGTCACTCTGAATCAGCTTTTACAACAGCAGGGGAGCTGTCACGGTGGAGCAGAGCAGCCCGGGCTCCGGTGGTCAGGGGGCCACAGCGGCACATATCAGGCCTGGGGGAAGCACTTCCTTTGAGTGCAGCATAATGGATAGGGAGCTGGAGGTTGCAGGGTTGATTCCAGGGCACTGCCATTGTGCCATTGAGCAAAGGGTACTTAACCTGAATTGCTTCAGTAAACATCCAGCTGTATAAGTGGATTGTATGTAATGGAATGTAAACCGCGTAAGTCGCTGTGGATAAGAACGTCTGCTAAAATGTAAAATGATATGCTTTGGCGCGTCAGACACCAGGAAATTCCTGCAGGTTATGCACATTTTAAAAGAAATATCCACGTTCGCCAATATTTCCCGAAACAAACATCTTATCTATTATCTTATCTTATCTTATCCTACCTTTTAACCTGTATGCTGTTTGTCTCTCAAATGAAGAGATTATCACCCTGTGTTGAAAGAACATATTGTGTGATCCAGTGGCTCTGTGAAATTACCCAGTTCAGGATGAGCTTAAGAAATGCCCATGGCATATGGTTTACATCCTTTTCCATTCAGTGGCCACTCATACCCTGCAGATGGGGGCATCGTCATCATAAAAGAGACCACTCCCATCTGGATAGAAATGCTTCATCACAGGATGAAGGTGATCACTCAGAATGGCTTTGAATTTATGAGCATTTACCTCACCCTCTAAGGGGTTGAGTGGACCTAAACCATGGCAGGAAAATGCACCTCACAGCATAACAGAGCCACCAGAACCCTTCAATTACTCAAGTGGTTCCTTTATTTTGGCACTTGCCTGCATATAGTGGTGTGCCATGGAGAATTTCAAAGATTGAGCCCATTACTGCTTGTGCACTGTTCTTGACAGTATTAACCTGGCTACAGTATACGATTCTGTTAAAAGTACACCAGAACTGAAGCACTTTTACCAGCAAGACAGGAATACTTTGTTCTGATGGCGTATAACAAGTTTGTCGATAGTATCTCCCATTGTGTCGACATCAGGAATGTACATCCGCTGGAATGTAACCGTTCCGACATGGTGGCCAGCACTTCGCGGAACGCTGTCGGCTCTGAGATTCCAATTCGATGACATACAGAAAAGAGCTTTCGACTGAAAATGGCCCCGACACGAGCAACGAGAGCCGCCGCAAGCGAGGAAGTCACTTTCAATTTCCTTGTAGCTCTCCGAAGCAAAAAAAAAAAAAAAAAAAAAAGTAAGTAAGTAAAACCGGTCCACGTTGAGTCGGGGCCGCAAAAAAGCCAAAGGATGTGGACCTTCACAAGGCAAGCCTCTCCTGACCCTGTTGATCCTGCTGATATGATGACATGGCAGATTTCTTCACGGGGGGTCATTGCGGCTTTGAAGCTTCAGAGACCCCCTGCCCCCCCCCCCCCATCCCTGCTCCCATACCTCTACCTGTCTTATATCTCAACACCCCTGACAATGAGGCCCTGTGCCTGGCTGACTGAAGGAGGTGAAGGAGGTGAAGAAGGGAACCAAGTCTGGACACCACCCTTCTACAAATCAACAGGTGGTGGGCAAATGGGACTGACCTGTGCTTGTCCAGCCTTCCCTCTCCATAATGCCTCTGGTTTGATTGGAAAAGACTTTGCCCCTTGTGGGATAAATGCAGTTATATTGAATTGAATTGAAAGGCTGTACTCCTCTGAACATGGAAGTCCAGCTTATTTCCAATAATAATGTCATATTTCAACAATAGTGTGCTTACAGAAAACCAGCTTGTGTGTTTGTGTGCTAAATACTTCGCAGAAACCTTAAACTTAACACTGACCAATTCCAAGCTAGTGGCTCTGTTTTGTGTGTGTTGTCAGATGCAAGAACTTTAACTTTTTTCTTTCAATCAATGCAAGGGATCTATACATCATAATCATATTGTGCTCTTCCTTTGGAAATGTATTGATATATAAAACAGGTGCATTACAGGCATTTAGCAGATGCTCTTATCCAGAATGTCTTTATATACACAGTTTATATACAATCCATTTATACTGCTGGTTATTAATTGAAGCAATTCAGGTTAAGTACCTGGCTTAAGAGTACAACAGCAATGCCCCACCTGGGGATCAAACCTGCAAGCTTAGCATTACAAGCCCAGTTCCCTGACCGTTATATTACATTGCTGCCTAAACTGAAGGACGTTATTACCACAAAGGTACCACAAAGTGCTTTTTGTTTTATTTTTGATAACACACTTCAAATTGCAAAAAATTGAACAAAGAAATCAAGCAGCTATGATGAAATGATTAATGTTAATTTTAGCAGCATATATTGTGAACTTAAAAGTTATTGTTCTAATAAAGTTTGGTGAATTTTGCAAGAGACGCAGTGTGGGGGAGTATTCTTCCACGTATTCAAAGTCTCCTCTCCAGGCACCGCTGGTTTTCGATACTAGGTGAGTGAGCATCTCCACTAAGCAGCACATATCAAACATCCATGAAGTACAGCCAAATTCTCATTTTACATAATGGGATAGTTTTTCTTTAAGTACCAAGTGATTCATTATGGCTCAAAATAGCGCTCTGTCGAAACCTAGAAGCAGGCCCAGAATCTCCATTAAGAAGCAGCAGGAAAGAGGCCCCCGGGTAGCGCAGCCGGTAAAGGCACTCTCTCGGTAAAGGTTGCCCACTGTGGCCGGGGTTCAATGCCCAGCTCTGGCTGGGAGCCACATTCCGAGGCGCCGATGTGCTGTCTGCCACAGGGGGGAAGGAAAGCCGGCACGAGCTCACCGCAAGCACAGAAAGCTTCCCTGTGGGCAAAACTAATAGGAAAGTTCAGTCTTGAAGGAAGAAGTTCATTGCCAGCCCCAGGGTAGTGGCTGGTCCTGTAGTTGTGGGCGGTTGGGGAGGGTGAATTGAAGAAATAGAGGGTACAATTGGTCACCAAATTTGGAGAAAAACATGGAAAAAATCTAAAATAAAATGTTTAAAAAGAAGCAGCATGCACAGTAAGATAAGCTTCTGAACTGTTCCTCTGAGTACACTGGAAACAGCATTTCCAAGGGGGGAAGTCTATCTCTGACTCGTCCTCATGTATCCTCAAATCTATTTTGCCGCCAGACATCAAAGATATCAAAAGCCGATTGTAAGATAAGGAACACAATTTGCTACTTCATCAAATTAACGAGGTCTATTAAGATAACAAAAAACTAAGGCTGGGATGAAAACAGGAAGTGGGAGGACAAGAGCATGAACAGCCAATCTCCACGCACCATCCAGAATGAGCAAGAAAAACACCCTGCGGCCAGACGCAGCGTAAAAACAGAAAGTTTTTTATTTCCAAGAAAGTGCCGGAATGATCTTTATGTAGCGTCTGAAACCAAACAGACGAGTCATCTGGCGGTGATACCACTGTGCCAGAGTTGTGGTTCTCCGCTCTGTGAGGATGGCAGCTTTTGCCAATTTGCTATGATTTACATCCTACCCATAACTTTGGGATTTGCACATAAAGTTCAGAAAATAAGACGGGGGACCTGAAGAATCGTTAATTTTTTTTCTCCTATCTTTGCTGACTAGAAATTCCGCTCCGAACGTGGAACAGTCGACTGCAATAATATTTGCTCATTAGTCTGCTTTTTAATGAGAAAATTGACTCACACAAAGTATTGTGGAAAAGCATAATTGGTGGTTATTATCTTCTTAAATGACATTTAATTTTTACGACTTTGGAAGAAAAAAAAACTTTTCGTTTACAAAATGTATATATGGTGATGGGTATAATTTATGACATGAATATTGCCATTGTTTGAAGGAGGGTTTAAGTTTCAGGGCAGGCACAGGCCAGGCATGGCCCTGGTATAGTACAGCTCTGACGCTGAGGAGCTCTCAGGGGTTGTACTGGTGTGATGCCAGCAGAAATCTAACAGAGAGGGGAAACTGGATCTATTCTCCACAAGAGCCATACCAGCATGGCCAACACTGCCAAGACTATGGGGGAAACTATATACTGGATATATACAGGTAACTGCCAGAATAAAAGGAAACACCCGCATAAGTGTCTTGGCATAGATTCTACAAGTGTCTGGAACTCTATTGGAGGGATGCAACACCATTCTTCCATGAGAAATTCCATCATTTGGTGTTTTGTTGATGGTGGTGGTGCCGCTCCAGAATCTCCCATGAACGTTCAATTGGGTTGACATCTGGTGACTGAGATGGCCATGGCATATGGTTCACATTGTTTTCACACTCACCAAACCATTCAGTGACCACTCGTGCCCTGTGGATGGGGCATTGTCATCCTGGAGGAGACAGATCCCATCAGGATAGAAATGCTACACCTTAGGATAGAGATGATTACTCAAAATGGCTTTATTTGTATTTATTGGCATTTACCTTGCCCTCTAAGAGGTTGAGTGGACCTACACCATGCCAGGAAAATGCACCCCACACCATAACAGAGCCACCAGAACCCTTCATTGCTCATGTTTCATTTATTTTGGCAGTTACCTGTATATTCAACATTGTATTAAGCACTGGATCTGCATATTGGCAAGTCTTAAAATAAAATAAACAGATTTCTTAGAAAGTGATTCACCTTCAGCCAATTCATAAATGTTTGTCCCGACATTAATGTTTATTTATTCCTATGAAGTGAATGCAAGACATTTTCCATCATCGTTTGAGTGTAACTTTCTTGCATTACAACTGTCCATGCCTTTGTTCATTTCCCCTTGATGCAAGAAACAGTTTAATGGATTAATTCAATTTGAAAGCCAAACAAATGTCTAACTAAATAAACATTAAATCAATGTCAATTTAGCATTTTAAATAAGAAAACGTAGGCAATAATAATGAGGATTAAAAAAATATATTAAATGGTCCAATAAAATTGCCAACTGCAGACCTAGACATGCTCTCTGGAAATCTACAGAGTGAGCCATCTCTTTACAGAACCGCTGTTATTTGCCTTTAGGAGGTGCAGCATCTGGATCTCTCTTACTCGTTTAACTGGAGCTGAAGATGTCCTTAAAGGCAGAAAGTATGCATGGACCAAGCCTATACCTTTTTCATTATTATTTACTACAAGGACTTCATAGAATATCAGTGTGATGAATAGTTGTGATGTCACAATTGGTGAATATTGGGATGTCATGATGTCACAATTTCTGTCATGATGTCACAAAGTGTAAGACTTTTTTTTTTAATCGTCATTGGAAATAGGTGGGAATTTCACAGGACTGGCAGCAGGACTCCAAAACAGGATACTTCTTTACCTATCTGTATACACCTGCCTCAGGAACACAAGACCCCAATACCGCCAGAGGTGCGCTCTCTCTCTCTCTGTGTGCTTGTAGCCCTAGGCAGGGGCACTGTTTGGCCCTCTTCCCTGCCTCCCCTGGAGCGACGATGCCTTCTGACCAGGCCAGTGGCTACCCTCCTGCTGTCCCTCCTCCACCGGGAACGCAAGACGTCAGCACAGATGAGTGGTTCTCCACAGAGTGGACTGCATCTGTTCAGGCAAAACAGCACAGATGTACGTATGCTTTTCCATAGCACTGGAGACGCTATAAATTCTGTGTTACCTGGTGCGATTCTTTATCATTCCAGACATATGTTCTGCTGTCAGGATGTTTAAAAAAAACAGTTGAAGGGGAATTAAATATGGAAAATGTTCATGCCTTACATTGTGGTATGGATGATAGTGGTGTGAGTTAGTTTTTGCATTTCTGTGTGTGTGTGTGTGTGTGTGTGTGCAACTGTGCATGTACATTTTTAAATGTTCAATCAAAGGCTCAAATGTCACCTGACACAAAAGTTGTCCTTTATATAATCCAGAGGAGGCGGTCCTTTGATAAGAAAAAAACTTCAATGATTGAAACACTATTGGAAAATTTACATTAGCTGAGAAATAATATAACATTTAATAGTCCAACAATCACAATTTTTGCCTTTTGGACAGAAACGTTGGTTTCAACAAAGTGAAGTTTAGCAAGAGTTGCTGGTGTGCGGGAGCTTTCCTTTCATCACTATTACCCAAAAAGAACATTGGTCTATGTTCCATGCCACATCCTCTTCCACGTTTCACTGTTGTAATGTGCATTCATTCTCAGAGCTAACCTGAGCCCACAAACATCTCCATGCCACTGAAATTATTCATGAGCACACTCTGTTTTCCTTTCCATTGACTTTCACCGAGGTCACACATAAAGAACTTATTGTGCAATGACTGAAAATGGACCGGTCACAATTAAAGCTACAAGCTCTCAAGTCTGTCAGCTCGAATGCACAACTTTCCATTTTAATCCTCTCACAATCCTAATCCTCTTACACTGTCAGGGGTTATCGTTTTATTTGTGTTTTTATTTGCTTTTTTGTGTCCTTCGTAGATATTGCAATACATTTGTCATACACTTATTAGTAACACTTTTTACATTTTTGCCATGAATTTACTTATTTAAAATCACTCAAAACAGTGTTTTTTCCCCCTCAAAAAGACCACATCTTGTAAATAAAAAAGTATAGTTGTCTGAAACTAAGAAACTAAGAAGTGCACATTTACCTGACATATTTCTAATGCCATATCCACAATTTCCCCTCCCATGTAATTATATTTCTTTCCAAATTGCCTACATTTTTCTATTAAAAATTGTAATACAATCAGGGCACTGGTTATGGAGTTATGGAAGTTAGATTGGACAGAGATTGTTTGATAGATGGAGGAGATACCATTATCTTCCCTGGCTCAGCTCTGCCTGGCATCTTCAATCTTCGTCAAGATAGCGCTACATCTTAGTTAAGCATGCTGATTCCCTGAAAACAACTCCCCCTAGCCGAGCCCTAATTCAAAGCAAAAGTGCCCTTTCATGAGGCAGACCTTGATCCGAAAAAAAATCTGCGCCGTGCGCTATCAGAGCTGGGAATCTCTTTAATTTGCTGCCGATGATTAGATCCTATGGCATGTCTGCCTTCACCCGGCAAGCTATCACAAACATGCCGAGTGACGGCAGACATTATGTTTGATTTATTCAAATTTGATGCAGACCCTGCTGCAGATTTATCAAAGATAAAGCAGCCTCTTTTGTTTGGTGTGCAAGAGCCAGGGCTTAATTTGCTCGGATCACTCAAACCGGCATCAAAGTGTTTAATTCTTCAAGCGAGCCATTATCTGTCTATATCCCTGCTGAGCACTGTGTACAAAACACGCAATAACACAGTAATTGGCCACACTTAAGCAACTCTGACGTTTTGAGGTAATTAGAAGACAGCCCTCATTGACCCAACATGCTCCATGCTGTTGGCAGCTTCTAAAGTTCTCATCCTGCGTTTCCTCATCTGACAGCGCATGCAGTGTAAATAGTTTTTTTTTTTGGGGGGGGGTTTGCAAAACAAAATGTTCTATTTAGATCAAGAATTTTGGGTGCGTTATCATTACTAAGGTTGGCTCAAATTCTCAAACAAAAACTGTTATGCATTTTACACAATTCCTTCAAAAAAATTATATATTCAGCATGATTATAGATGAAAGTATATTTATAATCATGGCTGATTGGTGAGGCAGCGGAGGATGGGCTCCCCCACTACGACGGGTTCTTTCTGAGATTTCTTCCCACGGGCAAGTTTTTCTCTTCGCACTGCTGTGATTTTTTTTTTGCCTCACTTTCTGGCTTTTTTGGGTGGTTCAGGCCTGGTATTTTTTTGTTTTCATATCTTCTGTTTTCTGTAAAGCGTCTTTGTGACAGTTCTCTGTAAAAAGCACTACACAAATAAAATGTAATTCAATGAATATGTTTGACATGTGTAATTTGTACAGATTTACATCACATTACAGTTAAGATTCAAGATATTAAAGATACCAGAATGGTATAAAAACATACATAGGGCATGGTATAAAAAAGCGATAGAATTGCGTACCTCCATTTCATAAAGAGAGGAGAGAAAGCTGAAGCTCAGTATCCTCAGTTCAGGCATCCTCTATGTCTGCTTACTTGTGTTCTCACTGCAATAAAATACAATCTAATGTTTTCTGACATTTGCCTCATTTAATATTCCTATATTATCTTATGTATGACCCCATAATGCAGGAGGTATGACTAACTCTCATCTCATCCATTGGCAGAGGGATAATTATTTAAAACAAGGTATGTTTTAGGCTGGGAGAGCACTCTAATCACAAAACTCCATTAACCAGGTGGTAGCACATGAATTAAAAATCACAGAACACGGATTTCCAGTCAAACCATGTTCCCTCCCTCAGTTTTTTTTCGTGAGAAGGTTTTCCTTACCCTCTTCGAAAAGCTGAACTCACATGATTTATTTACCAAGCCTTATTTACCAAGATTTTGGCCTAAAAAATGCAGCGTCTATTGTTTGTGCCTTTTTATGTATTGAGATAGAAGGAACAGGCTTGGATATACACCTATATACTGTATCTCAATAACCTACAATGCTTGTGTGGTTAAAATATTAAGGTAACTATTCAGTACACAAACACAACTAATTTTTCAAGCAACCTTTTTACCCCGAAATAATTAATGCTGATAATTTTTAATAGCACAAATTATTACAATTGTGTATGTTTTGTGAGTGCAGCATAAATCGCAAAGAGCGATCGAGGAGGATTATTTACTGGCGGATACGCAAGATGGCGGGAGGCTGAGTGTTGGCACCCTTTGCAAACAGCCTGCTGGGATTCACATCACAGCGGGCTTTCTGCTTCTAATGCTTGGGCCGCAGACCCTCTAGCTGCCCACTGCCCCTGCAGATCAATGGGTCTCTGAAGCAGATGGGGATTTTAAGGCTCAGCGGCGCATTCTTCCACCCAATCTGTCTCTCAGAGCTGATGATCATGTAGGGATGATTGTGTTGTGATGGGTGAATGAGGTATCTTGACACCAAGAAATGAGCGGGGCAACCATATGCCACCAGTAACTCGCTGATTCGAACAAATGATCTTGTTTCGTCGCGAAGAGCAAAACGTTTTTATTGGTTCAAACAAATTGTAGCTCCACCCCATTTCTGGTGTTCACCTATCGCTAGGTAGGAAGCTGGGGCTTGAACGCTTGCTGTGTGCCTGCAGCGTGTGTGACGCTTTAGCACGGGCCCAGGCAGTCAGGTGACTTAAGAGCACGAGGGATGGCGCGCAGCGCGGCACGCACGAGGGAAAATAAAATAATTTGATAAATCGGGCGGCAGTCCAGGGGCACGCTCTGCAGCTCGCACGTGCGGATAAACTCCCTGACCAAAGTTGCAAATTAAAAATACACCGTGACAAACATGTTTATCTTCATCCCCCTGCGTCGAACGCGTAGATAAAGTGCCCAGCGCGTAGGAATGGAGAGGGGGGGTGTGGGGGTGGAGGGGCTTTTATCCCATAAAAAAGAGTATTTCATTGTCTGTCACTCTCCTAAATTAAACTGGTGGAAAATATCTGCCGGGAATACGTACTATTGAGTACAACAGAGCGTGCGTGCACAGCGCGCTGATTTCCCCATCCTCTATCATAATGACTCTCTCCCTTATCCCAAGTGCCGCTTTAGTATTTACAACTATCACTGGCGGAAGGGGGGGATTGGTTTTGCTTCTTAATTCAGTCCGATCAGCATTCGCCGGCATCCTTTCGTTCTATCCAGATTGAAACGGGAAATGCGTGGGAAATGCAATTCAAAGCCTGCAATTCTGGGGGGTTTGGTTTCCGAAAATAAATACCTCATATGCTCACAAAGGAACGTTCCACTGCTGAAGCAGAGGTTCTTAAAATGTTCATTTCCCCCCAAATATAAACATTTCATTCAGTTATATGAAAAAGAGGATAGCCTACTCTTTACCAGTCCTATTACGAATACAATGCTATCCTTGCTTGTCCCAAGCTTCTTTCAAAGGTTTTGTAAAGGATTTTTAAAAATATATTGCAGTGCACTCTGGGATTGATGACAACAAATGAATGTGCTGCAAAGACGGCTGCTCAATAACAATCCAGGAGTCGACTATATCATTTAAATGATAATTTTCTTGTATTTTGTGAACAATAACAAATGTAGGAATATTACCCTGTTGGTTTGAGCCTGAATTTTCATTAACCAAGGACAGAAGAGATGCCAGAGGTTTATGGTTCCAAAGACGAAGTTGCTTCTAATGTTGCCAATGAAAACTCGCTGCTTGGCGACACTTGCCACTTGCTGTGTTATTGGCTGTCCCTAACTATCTTTGTGCTACAACATGCTTTTCCCATCTCTACTACCTGCAGGTGTTTCCTCTGAGCTATTGACACAGATTAAATCTAAGATGTTTCTTTTTGTCAGTGCGATTGTTGTCACATCACACCGCTAATTGAAGGCATCTTGGCAAACCTCGTCAGCTGTAGTCGCCAGAGGCTTCCCCCTCCTGGATCATAAAGCATGTTTTCCAGACGTTTATACGTTTGTATGTATGCCCTGTTTGTGGAGAGGGAGACGGGTGCATGTAATTTGAGCATCGAAAGCACAGGATCACTATGATAGACAATCCGCCCCAAAAAAGTAGATTTAAAGACACTTTTGTGTCTGAATGGAACTTCACATTTTTGAGCCACGTCTTGCAAAGACCAAGCACAAAAAAAGAAGCATGTCTGTCACGCCTTCAGTCCAAGGTTCCACAGGGAGATTCATGAGGCCATTCCTTCAAAGTTTAAACCCTTGCATTATTTCACAACTACACAATGTGAAACCTTTGGTTGATAGAGCCCTATGTATTTATTATTACACTAATTTGTGCTTAAGGTCTCAAACCACATGCGCAAGTAAAAAGGGACCTCTTTGTTGTTTATTTTATTAGTTTCAGATTTCTTTCCCATTTTGGTAGGCAACTGTACCCTATTTCTAATTCAGCTATCCCTTCCCTCCTCATACTACGAGCTCGCAACCCTGGGACCAGCATTAACAAAGGCGCCACACCGCCTCTTCCAAGACTGAACTTGTCAAGCTGTTGACTACAACTCCGATACACACAGAGCCACTTTGCATGCAGCGAGCTCCTGCTGGCTTCCCTCCACCCTCCCTCTGGGGCAGACAGCCAATCGCCGCAAGAGCCAAACCCCGGCCGCAATGTGCAACTCCGGGGCAAGTGCCTTTACCGTTACACCACCCGGGGGCCCCCCTCTTTGATGTTAAGGAAGCCTATGCAACAAGAAAGGGGAAAATGTCAAAGCTCTCAGACCATGACAGGTGTAGTTACATTTACATTACATTTTTTTTTTTTTTTATCAATTTATTTCTGATTTTTCCCCCGTTTTTCTCCCAATTTAGTAGCCAATTATACCCTCTATTTTATTTTCAATTCCCCACCTCACGAGTCCGCCGCCCGTCCTCCGGGAACGAGATTCGTATTCCTGGACCTATTTCCCGCCTTCTTTCGAGACGGAGATCTTCCACGGACTCCATTAACCTTCTCCTCGGCGGACTCGTGCCGGCTCTCCTCCTTTCCCCGGAGGCGGACAGCCAAATGCCGCCTCCGATCGGGCTGACGACCAGGGCCGGTCTGGTAGAAACGCGGGTTTCGATCCGCGTCTCTGACGGGCAGCGCACACCGCTCCAAAGCGCGGTGCACTAGACCGCTGGGCCATCCGCCAGCCCGTTACATTACATTTTAAACATTTAGCAGACGCTCTTATCCAGAGCGACTTACAAGATGTGCATTAATACATGGTAGGAACAATCATAGTTTGCGCACAAGATCAGTGCAGTAATACAGCGATAGACATTGTTGCAGGCAGCTGCGTACCATACCTGTAACACTGGGAAGGAAAAGGTTTTAGTTTTTTTTGTTTGTTTGTTTTTTATTAAATGAGAAGGCAGGGATACATACCGTATACAAGAAGTGTTGAGTAAGTTGGCAGAGGTGATGACAATAAGCTAGATGTACAGAATTCAGTGGTAGTGGAGTCTGAAAAGGTGTGTTTTGAGCCTCTTGTGGAAGATCGTAAGTGAAAAAGCATATAGTTCAAGCATATAGTCTAAGTCAGAAGGCCAGTCAACTCATACAGCTGAGTAAAAAAGAGATCGAAAACAAATAACATCAAAATCTAATTATTTTGATTAGGTGAGACCCACTTTTTGAATCATCTTTCTGATTTAAGCGGGCCTTATAGTTATCAGCCCAGCTGCTACATTGGTCTCGAAACCTACAGGCCTGTTTTCCCGAAAGAAAGTCCTCTCTCCGCACCGGGCATGTAACACTAACCCCCCTGTGAGGGCTTTGGACATCGGGCCCAATTTCCACTAGACCGAGTCAACGCTCACCCCGGCGCGGTCAAATGGAGAGCACGCGTTCCCACCGACACCAGATATACCTGTCCGTGGGAGAACGCATGCCAACTTGGCTCAGTCGCCGGGCTTGTTCTCAGTGGAGCTAAACCATGTTGGATGGAAATAAACACATTTCCTCTGCTTTCGTGAGCAGCCCAGCTTTTTTTGTATGTGTGTGTGTGGGTTTTTTTTAAAGACCATTTCAGCACTCGCACTTGGGTTTTTTTCCCCCACTGAAACAAATTGTTTCGTTCGGTCATTTGTCTCGAACGAAGTGTTTCCAATAACGTCGGGTGCGTTTCCCACGGGCGTCAGCGGCGGCGACGACAGCGATACGTTAGGCGAGGCCCGCCGGCCCGGCGAAAAGGTCGAGGAGAGCCCCGAAGCCGAATGGTCTCGGCGAACAGATGTACAAATGTTTCATCAATCTGGTTGCGTGCCATTTTTCCTGTGCTTTAAAACTCCTCTCCGATGACGGGTTACGAATGCACCGTGCGTTTCCGTCGGTTACGGTGTCGATCCATTAAACCTGGGCGACACAAATCAAACACAGCAGCTCCCCGATTCGTCAATCTCAAGAGCCGGGGGTGATGAAAATCCTAAATGTTTTTTGTTTTTTTGATGAAAAGAGGCGCCTCTCGTGAAATGTAAAAAAAAGACACAGCAATCATTCAGACAGTAAAGATGTCTCCATTTCCTGAATAATCTTCTTACTTCGCTTGTTTGAGCACTTTAGCAGATGCGACTAAAAAGGGGGTTGGACACTCTTCTTGCAATTGCCTTTTTTTTTGGTCCAAAGAGCTTTGGCTGAAAAAGACAGACAATCAAAAAAAAAAAGGACTGCTATAATGGCTCTATGTGTCTGAAGCCAGACATTCAAACTTCAGGCATAAATAGCTAGCCTAATAGGAACCCTCACCATGGCGATCCTGGAGAGCCGTCTTGGCAGCGGCGGACAGATCTGGCGCCCCGTCGACGGACCTCATTGATTAAAGTTGGAATGCCCTCGGTTCCCTCGGTCGGAATCAGTGACACAGTTATAGTTGTCGTTACCTCCGCCATTGGTATGTGGAACAGAGGTCATGTGATTGCCCCCCCCACCCCCTCCCCATCTGTCTGCTTGTCTGTCTGTCTGTCTGTCTGTCTGTCTGCCCGGCTGGCTGGCTCTAAACGGGATAACTGAAAAATCAAAAGTGAGCATTGTTTGTTTTACCCGTGCACAAATCGAGTTGATTGAGTATTCAGTCATCATAACCAGAAGCTTCACACTCAGATGGAGACTGCTGCAGTCATATTTGTTGTTAAAAAAAAAAGACCTGTTATGATTTAATTCCTCTTTTTGCAAAGTGAAGAGCTGTGGGAGGTGGAGCACGCAGCCAACGCAAACGTTTGTGCGTGGAGCTGAAGTGAGCAGCCATGCTGGGGAGCGTGCTTAACCCACTCCAATCCCTATGGTAGAAACACAAATATGGGCTTACCACAGGAGTTATTTGGATATGGCACACAACTAACGCTTTAACCTTCTAACCCTGACTTCTGACATGTTCAAAAACCATGGTGTCCATTTTAGGTTTAAATATTTCCGATGAGAATTTCTGTTCAGCTTTTATTTTGTAATTTTCTTTCAATTGCATTTGTTCATTTTCAGGTGTCAAATATATTTTTCGCAGCACACAGATGCATACATCATTTGTTTTCTTGGAGCTGCTTGAAGCCCATGACTACACATGTGTGGTTGGTGCCAGCCACTGCACTTCCTGGTTCTGCTTTTCTCTCTATTAGGGTCACTGCATATATACAGGTAACTGCCAAAATAAAGGCAACACTTTGGTAGCCCGGGGAGACACTCAAACGGCCGTGGGCCGGGCTAGGAGAGTTAGGACAAGGACAAATCTTGGCTAGGTACAAATCTTCACCGCAAAATGATTTACCCAAGGACCAAGTGTTTTGTACACCTAATCATACCATACACCCAATCCATACCTTTGCCCAACACCTGATCACTTCAATGTTAAAGCTCACCTTCCCAGAGTTTTTATTGTGCCGAGTCTGCAGATGGAAGTCCTGCTTCAGTGGGTTGCCCTACTCACAGTGATATCAGACTACCCACTGGGAGTTTAATATACCTGCATTACACTAACGCTCATATTTATTACAGTCATAATTGCCATGCCGCGCGATTGTACCATTACTATTGTGTCTCAATCAAATTGTGAGGTTAATTGATTACAACAACGTCGTTTATGATCCTTACGGTTCGTCGGAGGGCACAAAGGAGCCTTGTTCCATTCATACTAAATTGACAGGAATCGTTTCCACGTTCTTTGTTGGAATGGGGATATCGTTCAGTTGTACTTTCCCACAATGTGAGATCTCATGACTGGGGTGTTCTAAGAGCAGGTATGCGAACTGGAAAGAGGCTGGCTTACATGATAGCGTGCTTGTGATTGGCTGTTTCTCTCAGATCTGCTCATTGGTCTGTTTCATTGCTCATTCCGTGTTTAAAAAAAAACTTAAACCAGGACGGTTTGCTTTGAGTTAACATTTGAACGGGGCAATAATATATGAATCTGCGTGAATTTTAGAAGCATGAAGGAACCAAAGCTCACTGAACATTATGTAGATTTTCCTTCAAATCCAGATTATTTCTCCGTGACAGTATATCTTTTACGACTCCAAAACAATGTGTGCATGCGTGCTTGCCATACAGGGAATCCATACAGGTAATGCTGGACTGAAGGTGTATATCAAAGCTGAAGAGTAATGTTTTACAGCCTTTTTCATGCCAAATACCAGCATATATTCATTTGACCGACATTTTTATCTTCTCTATCTGGATCAAATTTTCAGTTTCAGATTATAAGGTACATTATGAATGAATAATGTGGTAGTGCAGATAAATGGGGATTTGCCTTGAAGTATAGGAGAATAAGCTCTTCCTTTTGGTGTGTAAATGCGTGTTTGAATGCATGCATATGCATGAACATATGTGTGTTTGAATGCATGCATATGCATGAACGTATGTGTGTGTGTGCGTGTGTGTGTGTGTATGTGGGTCTCTGTGTGTGTGTGTGTGTATGTCTGTGCATGTGTGTGTGTGTGTGCGTGTGTATGCAGGTCTGTGTGTGTGTGTGTGTGTGTGTGTGTGTATATGTGTGTGTGTGTGTGTGTGTGTGTGTGTGTGTGTGTGTGTGTGTGTGTGTGTGTGTGTGTGTGTGTGTGTGTGTGTGTATGTCAGGTCTGTGTGTGTGTGTGTGTGTGTGTGTGTGTGTATATATGTGAGTGTGTATGTGTGTGTGTGTATGCAGGTGTGTGTGTGTGTGTGTGTGTGTGTGTGTGTGTATGTTGGTCTGTGTGTGTGTGTGTGTGTGTGTGTGGGTTTCATGTTGGCAGCAGCAGCAGCTCCCAGCTCCTCAGGGATAGCACCTGCCTGATCCCCTCTGTGGCATCGCTCGCCGCCTTTGGAGAGCGTCCATGAGCGAGCTCCGCATGTTGTCCTGACAACTGCCCCCCCGCACCGCAGCCCCGGCGCCTCGGTGACGAGGTGGGTAGCTCGCCACCGGCGATCTCGGCCTTGGCTGCTGTTCCTCTTCACCACGCCAGAGCAACCCAGATGTGTTAACAGGGTACAGGGCACATTCATGAAACTGCCCTGCGTCTATGCGTCTAAATTGCTGTTTGCCATCACCATACTGACAAGCGATTTATAGAAATTCATGCTTTGGCCTCGTCGTGGGGAGACTAACACGATAGGACCAACGCTGATATCAGTAATCTACCCGATGAAACCGATTGTACAAAAGGTAGAGTTGATAATAAATTACTTGATGCCTTTTAATTGATACCTTTATTACCTGTTTGGGCGGCACGGTGGTGCAGTGGTTAGCGCTGTCGCCTCACAGCAAGAAGGTCTCGGGTTCGAATCAGGCCGGGGGCCTTTCTGTGTGGAGTTTGCATGTTCTCCCGTGTCGCGTGGGTTTCCTCCGGGTACTCCGGTTTCTTCCCACAGTCCAAAGACATGCACGTTAGGCTAATTGGAGAGTCTAAATTGCCCGTAGGTATGAGTGTGTGAGTGAATGGTGTGTGTGCCCTGCGATGGATTGGCGACCTGTCCAGGGTGTATTCCTGCCTCTCGCCCGGAACGCATGCTGGGATAGGCTCCAGCCCCCCCCCGCGACCCTGACCAGGAATAAGCGGCTTAGACAATGGATGGATGGATGGATGGATGGATGGATTACCTGTTTGGTAGTCTTGTAATTAGAGCAGCACGTTTGTTCTCAAAAATGAGAAATTGTCGGCATGAAAATTGCATCAATTCTGTGGACGGACAGAGAAGTGTGCGGCTGGACAAGAGGCCGGCTTTAAGACCCTCTTCGCTTCAGGGGGCGTGTCTGCGGTGAGCTTGCACGTTCGTGCCAGTGTTCCTTCACGACAAGACCTGTCATCCCCACGCCATACCAAGATACTCGCGTGCAAATGAACATGCTCAAACAACATGCCCCTCTTCCGACCGGCGCCCATCAAAAGGAGCATTCCGCCTGCCCCTGGTGATGTCCCCCGATGACTGACGGTGGTTTGTCAGCGATGTGCAGCTTCATCACTGGTAAAAACTGATTGTGCTGACCGTGGTGAGCTTTCCCCAGGTAACAGGGAGGCCTACCCAGCAGCCAGACACTCCTGAAAGCAAGGGGTCGGTATGGCCCGTCCTCCCCCACCACCCGTCAGACAATGGACCCTTTCAGAACCCAGTGACCCGGGGGACTCCTTTGAGGACCGACAGCACACACTAGACAGCAGACGTCATCGGGTTCCTCCAGCGTAATAAAGGTAGCAAAGAACGCGATTCCTTCGCTTACATGGTGGTTGACCGCGTGTTGCGTTGTGTTGTGTTGTCAGGAGGCAAGCTCAAGTTTAAGCTCTGTTGACATGCTTTGGCTAAAAAGGTGACTGGGGCTGATCTACCACACCAGTGGTTCATCACACAATTATCAGTTAACAAGTAAATATAATTTCAGTTTAGTGGCAGAAGTCAATAAGCATTTGGAAATTAACCCCCTTGATAGTGTTGAACAGCCCCCAAGCACACACCAAATGGTACCTTTATACAAAGATTTGCACATGATCAATATAGGCTTTGGCCAACCAAGTGTTTCCCAGAGTTTTATTTGAAAATAACTTTTGTTAAGCCCTGTGTGTTTTAAGGGTGCAAAAAGAGGACAATGCCTTCTCTTGAAGTGTAGATCATAAAGAGAATCCACCTCTGCTTTTGAATGCACACATCTGTGAAGTGAAGCACTTTTTTAATTTTAATGCGCCCATGTCAGTTCTCATTTGGGAAATCCACAGCACAATGCCCATAAACGTTCTGCTAAACAAACGGAGCACAGTAGTGCACAAGCTAGTCACAGCTGCATGTTATTATATACACACAGCGCCCTGATGTGAAACGCGATTCGGGGGGGGTTTATGATGCCTTTGGTTTTAATTGCTTTTTAGATGTCAGTCGTTTACAGCAAAGTTGATCAACTAGGGCAAAGACAAATACACAATTTAATGTCTGGGCTTCTCGGCCACTACATAAATAACCCCAGACACTTCTTAAACCCTTCTACATAGTTCCGAACTCTCTTTTTTTACAAGATCTCATTTCTGGTTAGTCAGTATGCTGTCAAGTGTGTGTGTGTGTGCGTCTGTGTGTGTGTGTGTGCGTGCGTGTGTTCTTTGCCATAGCACCATATGCCGATCTTCTGTCAACAGAACCATTAAGGAAATCTGAAACATTTCCTTTGAGGGTGTGTTTCAGCCAGGATCAGTCCGGCTCTGAGTATCGTTCAGGGCCTGTTTCCCCTCACCAGGGACCGGTGCACTCCATCATCCAGAATGTGCCATGTAACTGTCTCTGTGTCAGGAAGACCGACACGCAGACATGGCCGCGGCGGACTCCCTAGGAAAACGAACGCTTTTCTGACGACGGTCTGGAAAGCATCAGAACTGGCAGGAAACAGCAGCGCCGAACGTGCGAACGTGCCTAGGATTGATGCCTCTGAGGATCGACAACAAAAAGACGTGGAAAATATGCTTTCCTTCAACAAGGACATCTACTTTTTTTATTTATTCCCAGACTGTATAATTGGGATTGCACTGGTGCTGTGACTGGACAGGACTGGACATGTGTGATGCTGTCACAGGGCTAAGCACTTCAGGTCGAAACCTGGGGAGTTAAATCGGTATCCATTAACTCATTTGGCCGAAAAAAAAAAAAAAAACAAAGCCAAGAATTGTGGCACATCTTAATCGTCCAAACTGGCACAGTGGCCAGGAGAAGATAGACAAATGGACCTTTTATTCAATTCAAAACATAAAGGCAAACGTAAAGCATTTAAAGTCAACAATACAAATTCAACAAAGCTGACATGCAAAAACAATCTCTTGATTTCATTTCGTGTGTTCGAGGTATTCCTTTCTGCCCTGCTCAGAGTAAGTGCTTGCTGCTGAAAAACATGGCCCCCAAGTCTGACCCTTGGAGAACAGTCAGAAAGGCAGCCGGTAGAGAGATGCATGGCTCTATTGTCTGCCCAACATCAAGGCTTTACCACTGCCTTGGCCAGCTATAAATGTGCAGCCTTGTGTATCTCTCTTGCCTTTGAAAATCATTTTCCTTGCAAAAAAAACCCACTTTGAAGATGTTTCCCACTATGATGACAGCAAAAGGCGAATGCCACTGGATTGCTGTCATATGATCTAAATGCACAAAATAGGTTTCAAATCCACCCTCAGTGCCTGAGATAAATATTTAAGTAACTGTTACCTCTCTTGGTTCTGGCACTGAGGCAGACTCAGGCATCCCTGGCCTGTTATAACGGGCCACAGTGTAGTATAACATTTAGCGAACCAGCCTTGTAACGCAAAGGTTGCAGGTTCGATTCCCAGCTGGGGGCGCTGCCGTTGTACCCTTGAGCCAAGGTACTTAACCTAAATTGCTTCAGTAAAATATCCAGCTGTGTGAATTTATCGTATGTAAAAGAAATGTAAACCATGTAAGTCACTCTGGATAAGATAAGAGCTTCTGCTGAATGCCCTTAATGTAATAAGGGGATAGCTAAGCCTACAGGTACTATCTGGGGACCTGATCTACTGGAGAACCCGATATGGGGATAAACAGCTCTCTGGTCCAGGGGTCAGAATGGGGCTGGAGGAGTCGCTGTCCCCTGGCTCTGTGTAATGAGTCCATCGATGTCCTGATTAGCAGTGCTCACCACACTACTGCAACACACTTGAACTTAAAGCAGGCAGGGGCAGAGCTGAGGGAATCACAGGTGACTCATTCAATAATTAACCATTCAATAATACATCACCTGGGGGGGGGCTTTAATTCAAGGGACAGGGTAGTCAGGGCGATTCTAGGTTTTGACCTTTAGGGGGGCTCAGCCCCCAATGAGAATGTGAGATTAAGCACAAGCCTAAATGTTTAATTAATTTACTGTTACATTCCCCAAAACAAAAACACCACAATGGCGGTCGTTCTCAAAATTGAAATGCCACTCTCTATCTGCGGTATTTTTTTAAAATAGATATTAAGTAAAAATGCTTATTAGAAGAGAATGACTGAACATTTTCAGGGAGATAAAGCCCCACTAAATAGGGTCTAAAATCGCCACTGAGGGTAGTCCATGCTGGGCGGTGGATAAGCACATCTTTAATGGTGCTCCCGTGTCCCCAAATGGCTGTGCTTCTCATGTGTAATGTACAGAAGGCGCAGAATCTCAACACACATCCAGCCTCATCCAGACTGATGGTATGAGTGACGTGTAAGCCTACAGCACTTTCAACATCGCCAGCACCTATGGGAGCTCTGCAGGTGGCCTGTCTGAGTATTTCTTAGGTTTCTGCCAGACAAGAAATATATTTTTGGAAGGTGCTTATCGCACATTGCACACAGCAGTCTGGATTCAATCAACATTTGTCCTTCACTTAAGTTTGACCTAAAAAAATAACAAAATCCAAAGAATTAAGCACAAGTGTTTTTTCTTTTTTTTCTTCACAAACACAGTCGTGTCATTTTGGTGATTTGGTGAACTTTGCAAACAGTGTTTGTGAGGAAAAGAAGTGAGACATGAGACGTGTCCTGGCCAGTGTCTCGTCTCTGAGCCATTTACAAATGCATGTACACATTTCAGTGTCCAACAAATGTAATTTGCATTGCATTGTGTTTCCTGTTGCATAACCAAACAAAATTTTCTGCTCATTTTTATTTTTTATTTGATGTTTTGTTGAAAAGTGCCAAAATTTGACAGAAGTTTTTGACAGAAAAAAATATATATATTTTTTCCTTTATATATATATTTAATATATATATTTTCTTTTTTTCTTTATATATATATTTTATATATTTATTTTTTTGTCAATTTTTTTAATATATATATTTTTTCCTTTATATATATATTTTATTTTTATTTTTTTGTCTATTTTTTTGTCAAATTTTTTTAATATATATATTTTTTCCTTTATATATATATTTTATATAATTTTTTTGTCAAATTTTTTTGTACATTTTTTTTTATATATACATTTTTTTATATATATTTTTTCCCTATATATATATTTTATATATTTATTTTTTTGTCATTTTTTATTTTTTTATATATATATTGTTTTCCTTTATATATATATTCAATATTTTTTTTTTGTTTTTTTTAAATTTTTTTTTATATATATATTTTTTTCCTTTATATATATATTTTATATTTTTTTTTTGTCAAATATTTTTTTAATATATTTATTTATTTTTGTACATTTTTTTGATACATTTTTTTATGTATTTATTTTTTCCTTTATATATATATTTTATATTTTTATTTTATTTGTCCATTTTTTTATATATATATATTTTTCCTTTATATATATATTTTATATATATTTAATTTGTCAAATAATTTTTATATATATATTTTTTTGTCAAATTTTTTGTTACATTTTTTTATATATATTTTTTCCTTTATATATAAATATATATATTTATTTTTTTTGTCAATTTTTTTGTACATTTTTTTTTATATATATATTTTTTCCTTTATATATGTATTTTATATATTTATTTATTTTTGTAAAACATTTTTTAAAAAAATTTATATATATATATTTATTTCCTTTATATATATATTTTATATATTTATTTATTTTTGTCAATTTTTTTGTTACATTTTTTAATATATATATTTTTTCCTTTATATATATATTTTTATATATTATTTTTTTGTCAAATTTTTTGTTACTTTTTTATATATATTTTTTTCCTTTATATATATATTTTATATATTTTATTTTTTTGTCAATTTTTTTGTTACATTTTTTTATTTTATATATATATTTTTTTCCTTTATATATATATTTTATATATATATTTCTTTTTTGTCAAATTTTTTTACATTTTTTCATATATATATGTTTTTCCTTTATATATATATATATTTTTTTTTTTTGTCTATTTTTTTGTCTATTTTTTTAAAATGTATATTTTTCCTTTATATATATATTTTATATATTTATTTTTTTGTCAAATTTTTTTGTACATTTTTTTAAATATATATATTTTTTTTCCTTTATATATATATTTTATATATTTATTTTTTTTTGTCAAATTTTTAGTACATTTTTTTAATATATATATTTTTCCTTTATATATGTATTTTATATATTTATTTTTTTGTCCATTTTTTTGGTCAATTTCTTTTTATATATATATTTTTTCCTTTATATATATATTTTATATATTTATTTTTTCCTTTATATATATATTTTATATATTTATTTTTTTGTCAAATTTTTTTGTACATTTTTTAAATATATATATTTTTCCTTTATATATATATTTTATATATTTATTTTTTCCTTTATATATATATTTTATATATTTTAATTTTTTGTCAATTTTTTTGTTACATTTTTTTAATATATATATTTTTTCCTTTATATATATATTTATATATATTTTTTCTTTTTGTCAAATTTTTTTGTTACATTTTTTTATATATATATATTTTTCCTTTATATATATATTTTATATTTTTTTGTCTATTTTTTTATATATTTTTTTTCCTTTATATATATATTTTATATATTTTTTTTTTTTCAAATTTTTATACATTTTTTTTAATATATATATTTTTTCCTTTATATATATATTTTTATATATTTTTTTTTTTGTCAAATTGTTTTGTTACATTTTTTTATATATATTTTTTTTTTCCTTTATATATATATTTTATATATTTTAATTTTTTTGTCAATTTTTTTGTTACATTTTTTTAATATATATATTTTTTCCTTTATATATATATTTTATATATATATTTCTTTTTTTGTCAAATTTTTTTACATTTTTTTATATATATATATATATATATGTTTTTCCTTTATATATATATTTTATATATTTTTTTGTCTATTTTTTTCTATTTTTTTAAAATATATATTTTTTTCCTTTATATATATATTTTATATATTTATTTATTTTGTCAAATTTTTTTGTACATTTTTTTTAAATATATATTTTTTTCCTTTATATATATATTTTATATATTTATTTTTTTGTCAAATTTTTTTGTACATTTTTTTAATATATATATATTTTTCCTTTATATATGTATTTTATATATTTATTTTTTGTAAATTTTTTTGTCAATTTCTTTTATATATATATTTTTTTCCTTTATATATATATTTTATATATTTATTTTTTTCCTTTATATATATATTTTATATATTTATTTTTTTGTCAAATTTTTTTGTACATTTTTTTATATATTTATTTTTTTCCTTTATATATATATTTTATATATTTATTTTTTCCTTTATATATATATTTTATATATTTTAATTTTTTTGTCAATTTTTTTTGTTACATTTTTTTTAATATATATATTTTTTTCCTTTATATATATATTTATATATATTTTTTCTTTTTGTCAAATTTTTTGTTACTTTTTTTATATATATATTTTTCCTTTATATATATATTTAATATTTTTTTTGTCTATTTTTTTTGTCTATTTTTTTATATATATTATATATATAGCTTTTGTAACTAGCTGGCTTTTGTGCCGCCAAATGTCCAGCAGTTAGTAGATTATATATATATAATAGTTTGATTTCAAAGCTGATTGCGACTCAGCTGTTTGAATCGGTCTTATTGTATCAGACCGTGTTTGTAGTTGAGCGTTAATTCTTTAGTAGCGGAAGAAAGCTAGTTGTTAATTACTGTGCTTTGTTATCAGGTGGCACTCGCCACTTAGTGCCTAGCATTACTTGGCTATATTAGCAGCCATAGCTGTGGATAGCGGCAGCTTTTGCGGCAGCCTCCCCGTCCTAGCCTCCCCGGACGAAGACTCGGCGGACAAAGACGGAGGAGTCTACCTGCAGGAGTCCACCGAGGGGGGCCAGCTAGGGAGTGCTCGCCGCACGGTGAGTATCATAGTTTTGTATCTCCCTATTGTACTACCTCTGCATCTAACACTACATGCTTCCTCCCTATCCCAGTCCATGTCTCCTCTTCTAGACTGCCTAGAAGGAGAGATTCTACCCACACCCGTAATCTGACCAACCTCATCCACCCTCCTAGATCTCCCGGTGTTGACGTGGTGGTAGCAGGCGGACTATGGAACTGCCAGTCCGCTGTCCGGAAGGCCGATTTCATCTCGGCCCAGGCCTCGCTACTCTCCCTGCAGTTCCTGGCGCTTACGGAGACCTGGATCACTCCGCAAAACACGGCCACCCCTGCTGCTCTCTCTGCCGCCTACACCTTCTCCCACACTCCACGACCCTCAGGTAGAGGTGGAGGGACAGGTATACTCATTTCCCCCCTGTGGAGATTTGGTATTGTTCCTCTTCCTCACTTCTCACCCTCCTCCTTTGAATTTCATGCTGTCACTGTCACTGTTCCATGTAAACTGCACATCATTGTTCTTTATCGCCTCCAGGTCCACTGGGAGTTTCCTAGACGAGCTGGATGCCCTACTCAGTGCCTTCCCTGAGGACGGCACTCCCGTCTTACTCCTCGGGACTTCAACCTGCAGCTAGAGACCTCCCAGGCCTCTGCATTCCTCCCCCTCCTTCAGTCCTTTGACTTCACCATGGCTGAATCCCCATCCACCCACAAGGCCGGCAACCAACTGGACCTGGTCTTCACCAGGAACTGCGCCTCACCCAACATCACGGTATCGCCTCTACATGTGTCTGACCATTCCTTTCTGTCTTTCTCCCTCCCCCTCCCCTCTGTCCCTAAACCATCCTCACCTGCTCCCACTGTCCTTGTCCGTCGCAACGTCCGCTCTCTTTCACCCGCTGCCCTGTCAGCTACTGTCCTATCTTCCCTTCCCCCTGCTGATGCCTTCTCTCAGCTACCTGCTGAAGTAGCATCATCCACCCTACTACTTTCTCTCTCTCCTCCTCCTTTGACTTACTCTGTCCTCTATCCGCTAAACCCGCTCGTCTCCGCCCCCCCGCCCCCTGGCTAACCGATTCCATTCGGGCTAACCGTCTGAAGCTGCGTGCGGCAGAAAGGAAATGGAGAAAATCCAAATCCCCTGCAGCTCTGTCTGACTTCCACACACTCCTGGCTTCCTTCTCCGCTAACCTCTCCTCTGCTAAGTCTGCATTCTTCCTCTCTAAGATTCAATCCTCTGTTTCCAACCCACGTAAACTCTATGCTACATTTTCCTCTCTCCTCACCCCTCCTCCTCCCCCCCCCCTCCTCTATAACCGCAGATGACTTCTCATCCTTCTTTCACGAGAAGGTTGAGGTCATTCGCAACTCCTTCCCCCTACCCCTCCCTCTCCCATCCCGCTACCTAAACCTCCCACCTCTCTGTCCTCCTTCTCACCCCTCCCTGACTCGGACATCCTTCAACTTGTTCTCTCCCACCGTCCCACCACCTGCCCTCTTGATCCCATTCCTTCCCCCCTCTTCCAGTCCATTGCTATGGACATCCTCCCGTTTGTCTCTAATGTCATTAACTCCTCTCTTTCCTCTGGCTCTGTCCCCTCCTCCCTCAAATGCGCTCAGGTTGTCCCCCTCCTCAAAAAACCCTCTCTGAATCCTGCTGTCATCTCTAACTACCGACCTGTCTCTCTCCTCCCATTCCTTTCCAAAACGTTAGAGCGGGCTGTCTATAATCAACTGTCTGCTCATCTCTTCAGAACGACCTACTCGATCCCAACCAATCTGGGTTCAGAGCAGGCCACTCCACAGAGACTGCTCTCCTTGCGGTCACTGAGGCTCTTCACGTCGCTAAGTCCCGATCCCTTAGCTCCGTCCTCCTCCTCCTTGACCTGTCGGCGGCGTTCGACACCGTGGACCACCGGATCCTGCTCTCATCTCTCGTCGAGATGGGAATCTCTGGATCTGCGCTGACATGGTTCGAGTCCTACCTGGCCGAGCCCGGTCCTACCAGGTGGCCTGGAGAGGATCCCTCTCCTCTCCCGCACCCTCTCTACCGGTGTCCCGCAGGGTTCGGTGCTAGGCCCTGTCCTATTTTCTCTGTACACCAAGTCACTTGGCTCTGTTATTTCTGCTCATGGTTTTTCCTATCACTGTTATGCTGATGACACTCAACTGTTTCTCTCCTTCCCTCCATCTGATACCCAGGTCCCGGCACGGATCTCTGCATGCCTGGCTGACATCTCCGCATGGATGTCCACCCACCACCTGAAGCTGAACCTGGGGAAGACAGAGCTGCTCTTCCTCCCAGCGAAGGGCTCCCCGATGATTGATGCGTCAATTACCGTGGAAGGCTCCATAGTGTCTCCGTCCCAGTCTGCCAGGAGTCTTGGGGTAACCCTGGACAACCAGCTGTGCTTCTCGAGCCACATTGCAGCGATCTCTCGGACCTGCCGTTTCTCCTCCACAACATCCGGAGGATCAGACCGTTCCTCACCCAAGAGGCCACTCAACTCCTGGTCCAGGCCCTGGTGATCTCACGTCTGGACTACTGCAATTCCTTGCTGGCAGGCCTTCCGGCCTGTGCCATCAAGCCACTGCAACTAGTCCAGAACGCTGCTGCTCGCCTGGTGTTCAACCAGCGAAGTTCACCCACGTCACCCCTCTACTCCTCTCTCTGCATTGGCTCCCCATCGCAGCACGCATCAGATTCAAGTCACTGGTGCTGGCTTTTCAAGCTGCCAAAGGTACTGCTCCCCCCGCACCTCAGTCACTCATCACGCCCTACACCCCGTCCAGACCCCTCCGCTCCGCCTCCGCTGGCAGACTGACTGCCCCATCCCTCCGGGCGCCTGGCAGCCGCTCCTCGCGGTCTCGCCTCTTCTCTGTCCTGGTCCTCGTTGGTGGAACGACCTCCCGCAATCGGTCAGGACTGCGGAATCACTTCCAGTCTTCCGCAAGAGACTCAAAACCCACCTCTTCAGACTCCACTACCACTGAACACTGTCCATCTAGTCAATCTGTTTACTTGTTTAAAAAAAAAAAAAAAAAAAAAAAAAAAAAAAAAAAACACCCACTAACCTTTTCTTTCCCAATGTTACAGGTATGATACGCAGTTGCCTGCAATGATGTCTTTTGCGTTTTTACTGCACTGATCTTGTACGCTAACTTTGATTGTTCTCGCCTTGTATTAATGCACATCTTGTAAGTCGCTCTGGATAAGAGCGTCTGCTAAATGCTTAAAATGTAATGTTTTCCTTTATATATATATTTTATATATTTATTTTTTTGTCAAATTTTTTTACATTTTTTTATATATATATTTTTTTCCTTTATATATATATATTATTATTATTTTTTGTCTATATTTTTTTGTACATTTTTTTATATATATTTTTTTCCTTTATATATATATTTTATATATTTTAATTTTTTTGTCAATTTTTTTGTTACATTTTTTTAATATATATATTTTTTTCCTTTATATATATATTTTATATATATTTTTCTTTTGTCAAATTTTTTTGTTACATTTTTTTATATATATATATTTTCCTTTATATATATATTTTATTTATTTTTTTGTCTATTTTTATTTATATATTTTTTTTTCCTTATATATATATTTTATATATATTTTTTTTTGTCAACTTTTTTGTACATTTTTTTTATATATATATATTTTCCTTTATATATATATTTTATATATATTTTTTTGTTACATTTTTTTGTACATTTTTTTAATATATATATTTTTCCTTTATATATGTATTTTATATATTTATTTATTTTGTCCATTTTTTGTCCATTTTTTTATATATATATTTTTTTCCTTTATATATATATTTTATATATTTATTTTTTCCTTTATATATATATTTTATATATTTTTTTTTTTTGTCAAATTTTTTTGTACATTTTTAAATATATTTATTTTTTTTCTTTATATATGTATTTTATATATTTATTTTTTTTGTCAATTTTTTTGTCAATTTCTTTTATATATATTTATTTTCCTTTATATATATATTTTATATATTTATTTTTTCCTTTATATATTTATTTTTTTGTCAAATTTTTTGTACATTTTTTTATATATTTTTTTTTCCTTTATATATATATTTTATATATTTATTTTTTCCTTTATATATATATTTTATATATTTTATTTTTTTGTCAATTTTTTTGTTACATTTTTTTAATATATATATTTTTTACATTTACATTTACATTTTTAAGCATTTAGCAGACGCTCTTATCCAGAGCGACTTACAAGATGTGCATTAATACAAGGTGAGAACAATCAAAGTTAGCGTGACAAGATAAGTGCAGTAAAACGCAAAGGACATCATTGCAGGCGTCTGCGATCATACCTGTAACATTGGGAAAGAAAAGGTTAGTGGGTGTTTTTTTTTTTTGTTTTTTTTTTTTTTGAACAAATTGACTAGATGGACAGTGTTCAGTGGTAGTGGAGTCTGAAGAGGTGGGTTTGAGTCTCTTGCGGAAGATTGAAGTGATTCCGCAGTCCTGACCGACAGGGAGGTCGTTCCACCAACGAGGGACCAGGACAGAGAAGAGGCGAGACCGCGAGGAGCGGCTGCCAGGCGCCCGGAGGGATGGGGCAGTCAGTCTGCCAGCGGAGGCGGAGCGGAGGGGTCTGGACGGGGTGTAGGGCGTGATGAGTGACTGGAGGTACGGGGAGCAGTACCTCTGGCCGCTTGAAAAGCCAGCACCAGTGACTTGAATCTGATGCGTGCTGCGATGGGGAGCCAATGCAGAGAGGAGAGTAGAGGGGTGACGTGGGTGAACTTTGGCTGGTTGAACACCAGGCGAGCAGCAGCGTTCTGGACTAGTTGCAGTGGCTTGATGGCACAGGCCGGAAGGCCTGCCAGCAAGGAATTGCAGTAGTCCAGACGTGAGATCACCAGGGCCTGGACCAGGAGTTGAGTGGCCTCTTGGGTGAGGAACGGTCTGATCCTCCGGATGTTGTGGAGGGAGAAACGGCAGGTCCGAGAGATCGCTGCAATATGGCTCGAGAAGCACAGCTGGTTGTCCAGGGTTACCCCAAGACTCCTGGCAGACTGGGACGGAGACACTATGGAGCCTTCCACGGTAATTGACGCATCAATCATCGGGAGTCCTTCGCTGGGAGGAAGAGCAGCTCTGTCTTCCCCAGGTTCAGCTTCAGGTGGTGGGTAGACATCCATGCGGAGATGTCAGCCAGGCATGCAGAGATCCGTGCCGGGATCTGGGTATCAGATGGAGGGAAGGAGAGAAACAGTTGAGTGTCGTCAGCATAGCAGTGATAGGAAAAACCATGAGCAGAAATAACAGAGCCAAGTGACTTGGTGTACAGAGAAAATAGGACAGGGCCTAGCACCGAGCCCTGCGGGACACCGGTAGAGAGGGTGCGGGGAGAGGAGGGATCCTCTCCAGGCCACCTGGTAGGACCGGGTCAGCCAGGTAGGACTCAAACCATGTCAGCACAGATCCAGAGATTCCCATCTCGACGAGAGATGAGAGCAGGATCCGGTGGTCCACGGTGTCGAACGCCGCCGACAGGTCAAGGAGGAGGAGGACGGAGCTAAGGGATCGGGACTTAGTGACGTGAAGAGCCTCAGTGACCGCAAGGAGAGCAGTCTCTGTGGAGTGGCCTGCTCTGAACCCAGATTGGTTGGGATCAAGTAGGTCGTTCTGTAAGAGATGAGCAGACAGTTGATTATAGACAGCCCGCTCTAACGTTTTGGAAAGGAATGGGAGGAGAGAGACAGGTCGGTAGTTAGAGATGACAGCAGGATTCAGAGAGGGTTTTTGAGGAGGGGGACAACCTGAGCACATTTGAGGGAGGAGGGGACAGAGCCAGAGGAAAGAGAGGAGTTAATGACATTAGAGACAACGGGAGGATGTCCATAGCAATGGACTGGAAGAGGGGGAAGGAATGGGATCAAGAGGGCAGGTGGTGGGACGGTGGAAGAGAACAAGTTGAAGGATGTCCGAGTCAGGGAGGGGTGAGAAGGAGGACAGAGAGGTGGGAGGTTTAGGTAGCGGGATGGGAGAGGGAGGGGTAGGGGGAAGGAGTTGCGAATGACCTCAACCTTCTCGTGAAAGAAGGATGAGAAGTCATCTGCGGTTGTAGAGGAGGGGGGTGGGGGAGGAGGAGGGGTGAGGAGAGAGGAAAATGTAGCATAGAGTTTACGTGGGTTGGAAACAGAGGATTGAATCTTAGAAAGGAAGAATGCAGACTTAGCAGAGGAGAGGTTAGCGGAGAAGGAAGCCAGGAGTATGTGGAAGTCAGACAGAGCTGCAGGGGATTTGGATTTTCTCCATTTCCTTTCTGCCGCACGCAGCTTCAGACGGTTAGCCCGAATGGAATCGGTTAGCCAGGGGGCGGGGGGCGGGGACGAGCGGGTTTAGCGGATAGAGGACAGAGTGAGTCAAAGGAGGAGGAGAGAGAGGAAAGTAGGGTGGATGATGCTACTTCAGCAGGTAGCTGAGAGAAGGCATCAGCAGGGGGAAGGGAAGATAGGACAGTAGCTGACAGGGCAGCGGGTGAGAGAGAGCGGACGTTGCGACGGACAAGGACAGTGGGAGCAGGTGAGGATGGTTTAGGGACAGAGGGGAGGGGAGGGAGAAAGACAGAAAGGAATGGTCAGACACATGTAGAGGCGATACCGTAATGTTGGGTGAGGCGCAGTTCCTGGTGCAGACCAGGTCCAGTTGGTTGCCGGCCTTGTGGGTGGATGGGGATTCAGCCATGGTGAAGTCAAAGGACTGAAGGAGGGGGAGGAATGCAGAGGCCTGGGAGGTCTCTAGCTGCAGGTTGAAGTCCCGAGGAGTAAGACGGAGTGCCGTCCTCAGGGAAGGCACTGAGTAGGGCATCCATCTCGTCTAGGAAACTCCCAGTGGACCTGGAGGGCGATAAAGAACAATGATGTGCAGTTTACATGGAACAGTGACAGTGACAGCATGAAATTCAAAGGAGGAGGGTGAGAAGTGAGGAAGAGGAACAATACCAAATCTCCACAGGGGGAAATGAGTATACCTGTCCCTCCACCTCTACCTGAGGGTCGTGGAGTGTGGTTTTTTTTTGTCTATTTTTTATATTTTTTTTATATATATATATTTTTCTTTATATATATATTTTATATATTTTAATTTTTTTGTCAATATTTTTTTAATATATATATTTTTTCCTTTATATATATATTTTATATATTTTTTTCTTTTGTCAAATTTTTTTGTTACATTTTTTTATATATATATATTTTTCCTTTATATATATATATTTTTTTGTCTATTTTTATTTTATATATTTTTTTCCTTTATAAATATATTTTATTTTTTTTTTTGTCAACTTTTTTTGTACATTTTTTTAATATATATTTTTCCTTTATATATATATTTTTTATATTTTTTTTTGTCAAATTTTTTGTACATTTTTTTAATATATATATTTTTCCTTTATATATGTATTTTATATATTTTTATTTTGTCCATTTTTTTTTGTTACATTTTTTATATATATATATTTTTCCTTTATATATATATTTTATATTTTTTTTCCTTTATATATATATTTTTATATTTTTTTTTGTAAAAATGTTTGTACATTTTTAAATATATTTATATTTTTCCTTTATATATATATTTTATATATTTATTTTTTTTTGTCAAATTTTTTTGTACATTTTTTTTCTATATATATTTTTCCTTTATATATGTATTTTATATATATTATTTTTTTGTCAATTTCTTTTATATATATATTTTATATATATTTTTTTCCTTTATATATATATTTTATATATTTTTTTTTTTTTGTCAAATTTTTTTGTACATTTTTTTTTCTATATATATTTTTCCTTTATATATGTATTTTATATATATTTATTTTTTGTCAATTTCTTTTATATATATATTTTATATATATTTTTTCCTTTATATATATATTTTATATATTTTTTTTCCTTTATATATATATTTTTTTATTTTTTGTCAAATTTTTTTTTATATATTTTTTTCCTTTATATATATATATATATATATTTTTGTCAATTTTTTTGTACATTTTTTTTATATATATATATTTTCCTTTATATATGTATTTTATATATTTATTTATTTTTGTAAAACATTTTTGTTAAAAAAATTTATATATATATATTTATTTCCTTTATATATATATTTTATATATTTATTTATTTTTGTTTTTTTTTTTTTTTGTTACATTTTTTTAATATATATATTTTTTCCTTTATATATATATTTTATATATATTTTTTTTTGTCAAATTTTTTTGTTACATTTTTTTATATATATATATTTTTTCCTTTATATATATATTTTATATATTTTAATTTTTTTTGTCAATTTTTTTGTTACATTTTTTTTATATATATTTTTTCCTTTATATATATATTTTATATATATATTTCTTTTTTTGTCAAATTTTTTTTACATTTTTTTATATATATATATTTTTTTCCTTTATATATATATTTTCTATTTTTTTTTTTGTCATTTTTTTTTTTTCTATTTTTTTTAAAATATATATTTTTTTCCTTTATATATATATTTTATATATATTTTTTTTTGTAAAACATTTTTGTAAAAAAAAATTCCATCCATCCATCCATCTTCTACCGCTTTTCCTGGTCGGGTCGTGGGGGCAGCGTCCTAAGCAGGAGACCCAGACTTCCCTCTCCCGACCACTTCGTCCAGCTCTTCCGGGGGAATCCTGAGGCGTTCCCAGGCCAGCCGAGAGACATAGTCTCTCCAGCGTGTCCTGGGTCTTCCCCGGGCCTCCTCCCGGTGGGACGTGCCGAACACCTCACCAGGGAGGCGTCCAGGAGGCATCCTAACCAGATGCCCGAGCCACCTCATCTGGCTCCTCTCGACGCGGAGGAGCAGCGGCTCTACTCTGAGCCCCTCCCGGATGACCGAGCTCCTCACCCTATCTCTAAGGGAGAGCCCTGCGGAGGAAACTCATTTCAGCCGCTTGTATTCGCGATCTCGTTCTTTCGGTCACTACCCACAACTCGTGACCATAGGTGAGGGTAGGAACATAGATCGACCGGTAAATCGAGAGCTTTGCCTTTAGGCTCAGCTCCTCTTTACCACGACAGACCGATGCAGCGTCTGCATCACTGCCGACGCCGCACCAATCCGCCTGTCGATCTCCCGCTCCATCCTTCCCTCACTCGTGAACAAGACCCCGAGGTATTTAAACTCCTCCACTTGGGGCAGGATCTCCTCCCCGACCCGGAGAGTGCACTCCACCCTGTTCCGGCTGAGAACCATGGTCTCGGATTTGGAGGTGCTGATTCTCATCCCAGCCGCTTCACACTCAGCTGCGAACCGCTCCAGCGAGAGCTGGAGGTCACGGCCCGATGAAGCCAACAGGACCACATCATCTGCAAAGAGCAGTGACCCAATCCTCAGGCCACCGAACCGGACCCCCTCAACTCCCCGGCTGCGCCTAGATATTCTGTCCATAAAGGTTATGAACAGAACCGGTGACAAAGGGCAGCCTGGCGGAGTCCAACCCTCACCGGGAACAAGTCCGACTTACTGCCAGCAATGCGGACCAAGCTCTGGCACCGGTCGTACAGGGACCGAATGGCCCGTATCAAGGGGTCCGGTACCCCATACTCCCGGAGCACCCCCCACAAGACTCCCCTAGGGACACGGTCGAAAGCCTTCTCCAAGTCCACAAAACATGTGTAGACTGGTTGGGCAAACTCCCATGCACCCTCCAGGACCCCGCGGAGGGTGTAGAGCTGGTCCACAGTTCCGCGACCAGGACGAAAACCACATTGCTCCTCTTGAATCCGAGGTTCAACCATCCGACGGACCCTCCTCTCCAGAACCCCTGAATAGACCTTACCAGGAGGCTGAGGAGTGTGATCCCCCTGTAGTTGGAACACACCCTCCGGTCCCCTTTCTTGAAGAGGGGACCACCACCCGGTCTGCCAGTCCAGAGGCACTGCCCCCGATGTCCACGCGATGCTGCAGAGTCGTGTCAACCAAGACAGCCCCACAACATCCAGAGCCTTGAGGGACTCCGGGCGGATCTCATCCATCCCCGAGGCCCTGCCACCACGGAGCTTTTTAACCACCGTGGCGACCTCAGCCCCAGAGATAGGAGAGCCCACCCCCGAGTCCCCAGACCCTGCTTCCTCGCTGGAAGGCGTGTCGGTGGGATTGAGGAGGTCTTCGAAGTATTCCCTCCACCGACCCACAACGTCCCGAGTCGAGGTCAGCAGCGCCCCATCCCCACTGTACACAGTGTTGACAGTGCACTGCTTCCCCCCCCTGAGACGCCGGATGGTGGTCCAGAACCTCCTCGAAGCCGCTCGGAAGTCGTTCTCCATGGCCTCACCGAGCTCCTCCCATGCCCGAGTTTTTGCCTCAGCGACCGCCGAAGCCGCGCTCCGCTTGGCTCGCCGATACCCATCTGCTGCCTCCGGAGAAAAAAAAAAAAAAAAGGTCCGATAGGACTCCTTCTTCAGCTTGACGGCATCCTTCACTGCCGGTGTCCACCAGCGGGTTCGGGGATTACCGCCGCGACAGGCACCGACGACCTTGCGGCCACAGCTCCGGTCAGCTGCCTCGACAATAGAGGCACAGAACATGGCCCACTCGGACTCAATGTCCCCCGCCTCCCCCGGGACATGGTTGAAGCTCTCCCGGAGGTGGGAGTTGAAACTCCTTCTGACAGGAGACTCTGCCAGACGTTCCCAGCAGACCCTCACAATATGTTTGGGCCTGCCAGGCCTGACCGGCATCCTCCCCCGCCATCGGAGCCAACTCACCACCAGGTGGTGATCAGTTGACAGCTCCGCCCCTCTCTTCACCCGAGTGTCCAAGACATGCGGCCGCAAGTCCGACGACACGACCACAAAGTCGATCATTGAACTGCGGCCCAGGGTGTCCTGGTGCCAGGTGCATATATGGACACGCTTATGCTTGAACATGGTGTTCGTTATGGACAATCTGTGACAAGCACAGAAGTCCAACAACAAAGCACCATTCTGGTTCAGATCGGGGGGGCCGTTCCTCCCAATCACGCCCCTCCAGGTCTCACTATCGTTGCCCACGTGAGCATTGAAGTCTCCCAGCAAAACGAGGAGTCCCCGGAAGGAGTGTTCTCCAACACCCTCCAAGGACTCCAAAAAGGGTGGGTATTCTGAGCTGCTGTTTGGAGCATAAGCACAAACAACAGTCAGGACCCGTCCCCACCCGAAGGCGGAGGGAGGCTACCCTCTCGTCTCGTCTATATATATATTTATTTCCTTTATATATATATTTTATATATTTATTTATTTTTGTCAATTTTTTTGTAATTTTTTTTTTATATATATATTTTTTCCTTTATATATATATTTTATATATTTTAATTTTTTTGTCTAATTTTTTTGTTACATTTTTTATATATTTTTTTTTCCTTTATATATGTATTTTATATATTATTTTTTTGTCCATTTTTTTATATATATTTTTTGTCTATTTTTTGTCTATTTTTTGTCTATTTTTTATATATATTTTTTTCCTTTATATATATATTTTATATATTTATTTTTGTTGTCAAATTTTTTTGTACATTTTTTTAATATATATATATTTTTCCATTATATATATATTTTATATATTTATTTTTTTGTCAATTTTTTTATATATATATTTTTTTCCTTTATATATATATTTTATATATTTATTTTTTTTTCCTTTATATATATATTTTATATATTTTTTTGTCTATTTTTTTGTCTATTTTTTTATATATTTTTTTTTCCTTTATATATATATTTTATATATTTATTTTTGTTGTCAAATTTTTGTACATTTTTTTAATATATATATATTTTTCCATTATATATATTTTTTATATTTTTTTTTTTTTTTTTGTCTAATTTCTTTGTACATTTTTTTTTTAATATATATATTTTTCCTTTATATATGTATTTTATATATTTTTTTTTTTGTCAATTGTTTTTGTCAATTTTTTTATATATTTTTTTTTCCTTTATATATATATTTTATATATATTTTTTTTTTTGTCTAATTTCTTTGTACATTTTTTTATATATATTTTTTTCCTTTATATATGTATTTTATATATTTATTTATTTTTGTCAATTTTTTTGTCAATTTTTTTATATATATTTTTTTCCTTTATATATATTTTATATATTTTTATTTTTTTGTCAAATTTCTTTGTACATTTTTTTAAATATATATATATATATTTTTCCTTTATATATATATTTTATATATTTATTTTTTTGTCAAATTTTTTTGTACATTTTTTTTATAAAGGAAAAAATATATATATATATAAAAAAATGTACAAAGAAATTTGACAAAAAAAAATATATAAAATATATATAAAGGAAAATATATATATATATAAAAAAATGTTTAGCCTATTTGTGATTGTTGTCTTTTACTGTAGTACTGCTGAGGGCTGGGGGGAACGATATTTCATTTTTTTTATGCACGCAAGTGTACAAAGACAACGACAAATAAAGAAATCTTTGAATCTTTGAATCTTTGAATATTAGAAAATTGGAAACTATCCATACTGAAAAATGTGCTGTTATTGATTCATAATGCAAGTGATAAACCTATTGGCACAAAAATCAAAAGAAGAGCAAAGAGTAGGCAGCAATTACCACAGGAGTAACGGTGAACATGGGAACGTGCCCTGCAGCGCAATACGGACGTCTTTCATGTTTTTGGAATACTGTACACGTCAAGGATTATCAAAAACATTACAACGGTACTTGTTTCCTCTTGGGTTGGACCTCTTTTCTTTCTGGTAAATGTGGATGCGTGATTGGGCAACTTTTTTTTTGCGAGGATTAAAATGTGTTTAACCTTGGTTTATCCTGTTTTTATAAAATACAAAGGATAGATAGTCATATATTTTTATATATTATATGAAGCGGTGAGGGCTGCCAAGCCCCGAGCGTATTGAACGTAAGATGACAATATCAAAGGCAACACGAGCTCCTGGAATTGAGTGAAAATATGAGTAATGGCTTGGCTTTCCTCAATAATATTTACCCTGGCAAGGTGTGCGCCTCCCATTGTGGGCACGTCCGCAACAAACGCACACATTGTGTTAGCGCTGCGCTGCCGTTAATTTGCAAACACAGGATTCTTTCTGTGCAGGGCCTGCTGTACGGTCAGCCTCACATGTTGCTACACGGAACGATGGATCCACATTCAGGACGAGGGAGGCCCTTTGATGGGAAAGCCAATCCCTTTTCATGTCCTTCCCTGTCGGAAATTCATGTCATTCCAACTTTGTCATTTCGCCGAATCAGCGGCCTTCCTCCTTCCTCCCTAAAATTAGTTTTTCATATCTTTCCCCCCCAAAAAACGTATTGCTTGCTTTTTATCTGCACCACCCACGTTAATCTCGGCGAACTGAAAGCCCAGTCTTTCACTTGCTTCAAATATTAACCAACCAGTTAGGTTACATTTCGGAATGTAGACGGAATAGGCTGAATCTGTACTGGTGGATAGTGTAGCGGACAGATGTGCCTATGGAAACAACTGGACATTCCAATTTGGGATTAAAATCTGGTTTACATTGTTTACATTGGTTACATTACAATCTGGTTTAGAAAAATAGACGGAATTTAAATTCTGCCTCAGGGGGTGCTTATTATTTTCTGATCAGCCAAGTCTCAGTGAGATACGAATACAGAAGAAAATGTATTGATCTATTCATTTCTATTTCTCCTTCCTTTCACAGAATTTTCCAGAAGTTCAGCTTGATGGCCTTTTAAGGTGCAGAGGAATATTCTCTCCCCAGATTGGCTCAATTGGGTTTTTTCCTCTGGAAAATGTCCATTCTGAACCGTTGTGTGACAACCTGTTTGCAATTGGCGCTATACAAAAATAAAGATTAATTGATTGACTGATTGATTGAAAAAGACTGGCACTTCTTTCAGCCAGACAGGAAGTGAGTGGAGCATGACATCTTTAGTAGCTATGCTCTCCTCATCGACCATTACAAATACGTTTGTTCTGTTTTTGGGGTTTTTTTTGCTTTGATTTATTTAGAAATGCTCAGTTATATATACTAAAATATTCAAATATACCCACTATGACATGGATTTATATATCTTTCATATAACATTATTGTATTGTGTATTAGCATATTATTAGCTATTATTGTCTCATCAAAGCAAAACGCTGTTGATCATGTTGATTGTAAAAATATAAATGAAATTGAATCATTAAAGATTATCAAACCTTTGCCAGCTTTTGCCAGCTTTCTCCTTTCTGACCTAGAGACAACCTTCCAAGGTTGTGATTATGACTTTGTAGACCCTATGTCAGTTTTTGTGTGTCTCCTGGTTTTTCCTTTGAGAGAATACGGGTACAGCGTTCAATCTTTGTTTTTGTGACACAGAAGTGGGTGACTGACTGACCCGGGAGCACAGATTAGAGTTGGAGTATTTAACTTTTCTTCAGCTGTGGTGTTTGATATTTAATTTGAATGTACTTTGGTCAGTCCTCCTGTGAAAAGACAACATCTACTGTATCACACACCGTGGTGCCGTAAGTGTGAGAACTCAACAAAGACATTAAGACACAGCCAGGACTGTGAGGGGGCATTTGATATTTGTCTCGTTCCAAGGTTCACAGGAGGGCAACAAGGGAAAGAGAAATATGGGGACAATTTGGTAGGTTTTCTTTCTCCTTTAGAAAAACACTGTCTCCTATTTGGTCAAGATTCAGGTCAGCGCTTTTCACAAATTTGCCAGTCATTAAGGAGATATTTTTACACCGTAGCGGTAACATTACCCCGCTCAGTGCCGGCGATCGCTCCCTGTAGAATCCCGGCTCCGTGATGAGGCCTGGGAAACTCCACTGCAATTACGATACTTTAAATAATTCTCAAAAGTACAGCCACCATTAAGTCATTTACAGCCATTGATCTTGTCAGAAGTTCGCTAAAATTGTTACATCACTCAAGCCAAATATCTTAAAGCATGATGGGGGGGGGTGCATATGTTTTCACAATATGTTGACTTTTTAATGGAACTAAAGTCTGGCCATGAGGAGCAATTTAAAACCAAGTCCCGTTTTTCCTTTTGTTACTCTTCCATTAGCACGGATACGGTCCGTGTGTAATCGTAAAACAATCGAAACAGTCTCTCTCACACCTTCAAATAACAGATTTTTTTAAATGCAATCAACTCATTGTGGCCCAAGTTTTAACGCTTTTTTTTCTTTCAAAACCATCGAAATCACAGCATGTGGATGAAACCGGCGCGCTTGCTTGAATGTACTGTATAAACAAACAATGGTTAATATTGCATGAGTGTTTGCCTTAGTGTAACGGCCCAAGAGTACAGCATTAATACGTGAAATGTGTTCATTAGACTGAAAAACCCCATATCATATATAATACATGTCAGAAATGAACGGCCGCGCATTTCTAATGGCCAGCTCTGAATATGAGCCCATTTCGTAGATGTCTATTATGGAGTGGGCTCGTACATCGAATTGACCATTTGAAATACAGGGCTTCCATAACAGTAATTTTTAATATGTTTTATGATAAAAGCCCTTCCAGAGCTGTTTATTAGAACGTGCATTTAGCGAGGGGGTGGGGGGGGGGGGCAAAGACACTGCAGAATATTCAGCACGTGGTGTGTAGAAGTGCCATTTGGTTATCCGACTTCTCGGAAATGGGTTCAGTTGTTGCTTCGCCATCAATGACACAATCCCCTGCATTCGCTTCTGTGGGTTGTGTGCTCTTTTGAGTCACACTACAACATCCTGGCAAATGAATTTGAATGTATGCTAGCAGTATTCCAAGGGCTTCTGGTGGAATATTCTGTTGTAATTTAAGGGCTTGGAGATGATCAAACGTTTACTTATATTACATACAGTATTTATATACAATAACCTGGAGCACTGTAGTAATTTATATGGCGTTTTATGGAATAAATGTATTATTTTCGACATTACTGCATGGGTTAACAGTGACAGGAAGCTGTAGTCAGGGGACAGTGCAGTCCTAGGAAAATCAATATTTTAAACAAAGAATGTCAAGATAAACAATCGTTTCAATGGTCTAATGAAAATGTCGTTTTTATTTTTGAATAATGCATATATAGATAGCTCTCTCTCTCTCTCACTCTTCTCATTTGTATGCAATTCACTGTATTCTGTGACAATCCCTGTGAAATTAGATTTATTGATTGATTGATCTCGCGTGTCACATTTTCTTCACAGTATTTTTATTGATAGTTATAATGGAGCAGGAGGATTTGATGAATATATATGTGGTCTCTCTGTGTATTGACTCAAAAGGAAAATAGTTGTAAATTGGGCAATACTTTTGTTGCATAAGTTAATTAGCTAGCTGGTTATTTACCAAGAAATCCATACAGCATTATCTGAACCATAAAATATACCCCCCTCTCCTTTCAGCTGTGGGCAAGATACATTCTGACTGAGTATAGTGCATTATGTGCACATAATGCGATTATGAGTGTATTCATAACATACTGTAATATGTTATAATCAACAGCAAACAAAGACTTGAGCCTCTCTTAACTGACTTGTGTCTGCTTTTAACCACAAATACAGCCTGTGAAACAATAGATCTAGTTAGATATGGTTACACAATAACATTATATGGTTACCCAAATACAAATCAGTCAAAATGAAGAATGTTCGTTTTTTTGAGGGGGGTTTATTTATTTATTTATTTCCCCCCAATTTGGTGACCAATTGTATCCTCTTCTAATATAACTACCCCCCCCCTCGTACTACGAGCTCCCGCTGCAACCCTGGGAATCGGCAGTGACCAAGACGCCGAACCACCTCCTCAGAGACGGAACTCGTCAAGCTGTCGACCGTAAGTCCAACACACACAGAGCCACTTTTGCACGCGGTGAGCTCATGCCGGCTTCCCTTCCCCCCTCCCTCTGGGGGCAGACAGCCAATCACCACCCCCAAATGGGACTCCCAGCCAGGGCTGGTGTTGGTCTTGATGGTGTTGTTTGTTGATTGTTGATTGTTGGTGGTGGAAAACGGTGTCTCAGGCACCCCTCCAGAAACTCCCATAAGTGTTCAGTTGGGTTGAGATCTGTTGACTGGCCATGACATGGTTTACATTGTTTGCAGGCTCATCAACCCATGTAGTGACCACTCGTGCCCTGTGTGAAATGCTTCAGTGCTTCAGGGTCTTCAATGCAGCAGCTACATGCATGCATTTTGTATTTTTCTAAAAGCACTGCTTTCAACCAACAATTTGGTCACTTATAGCAATATAAGATAACAGCCCCCCCAACCCCCCGCAGTCACGGGGTTTGATAGAGCCCCCCCTGCCTGCATATGATGTACTGTGAGCTGTAGAGAATATGAGCGAGTATTATATACCTAGAACTGAAAATGTTGAAAAGAGTCCACTTAGTTCATTACTAAGCCATAAAAATGTTTGGCACAGAAGGAAACTGGAACACGCAAGCGCTGCTTTGTTTATGTGAGCCAAATAAACATTTTCAGCACAGCAGATTGTCACCATTTTAGTGTGAGAAGTTCCCCAAAATGATCACGGAATGTTGGCTGTGTTTTGTGGCTGTCTACGGAGCTATTACACAGTGTTGCAAGAAACACCAAAACACTATTCCCTTACGCGCAGGTACGCAATGATACCTGTTATAACGGACGCTGGTGGATGGGATGGCCAGCGTCAGACGTTTGAAACCACTAGACCACGCGGGAGGCCTTCTCTTGTCATTCCCAAACCTCTGATATTGGGTATAGTGGCTTAGCCATAAACCCTTTGACATCAGGCATGCAGTATCTTGCAGTGAGACTTACTGTAGTCGACCTGTTATTTTTTGTCATTACTTTGGCATCAGGTATACAGAGTCCTAGAGTGAAGACGTAACTGTGAGAGTTGGAAGAGGGGCGCATGAACAGTGCAGGTGGTACGTTGTGCAGATACAGCGACCAGGAGGGAAGGCTGCTGGACAGGGAAACTGTGTGCCGTCATGGTGGTGCAGTGTTGGCTCTTTAGTAAGAAACAGGGCAGTGTGACACCTAAAATGACCGAAATTATCCAGTTATATTATTGTGATGAACAAGCTTGACAATTGTGGTAGCTGTGATTTTAAAGTATCAACATTATTATACCTAATAATAATATAATATATACAGAGTGGGTATAAAAAGTATTCACCCCCCTTTGGCATTAAGAAAAAGCTTGTGTTTTTATGTGACATTATAAAGTATTTTGTGTTGATCAGTGTGGCAAGAAATTCCAATTAAATCCATTGTGATTCCATGAAGTAAGAAAATAAAATGTCAAAAATGCCAAAGAGGGTAAATACTTTTTATACCGAGTGATATACTGTATATATTATTGTCATTATAATTATATCAAAAGCATATTACATATGTTAAAATTTAAATACGTTGTGTGTAAGTACTTGTGCAAGTAATAATATATAAGTAATATTTTTTTAAAGTCTGTTTCGAAATAAGTGCTGGAGGACATTTCAATTAGCAATTTCAGGAAAGAATTTTAAAACATTGTAATGTGTTCAGCGACCCCGTGTTGACTTGGCTGTTAAAAAAAATGGAAGAAGAAAATATCTCTAAAATGTATGTTTTTATGCAGATGCATAAGGCTGACACACACTGCTCTTTCGATTGTGAATTTCCATGCGGCGAATATGGAGGTTTATGACATGAATATTTGAAGAGACGTCCATTAATTTTGGTTGTGATCATGCTTTATGTATAGCGTGCGTTCTGTTCCCCGTTCCTTGCTCTATCCTGCTTTATTGCCTTTCTGTGGCTTCCACCGACATAAGAAATTGCTCCAAGTGAAATGCACTCAAACTAGGGGAGAAAGTTCATTCCTTATTCAGCTTTTAATGTCTGCCCCCCCCCCCATTCGCTATGATTCATGTTCCTTCATTAATGCTCGCATGGCATTCCTCTATTTCACCAAATGCATCTTTTTCGAGCGAGTTGTTTATTGCGTATTTGTGTTTCTTTGCAGAAGGACATGGCGGCTGGAGAGAATAATGATAAATGAATAATTAAGTGAGAGCATTAAAATATATATATCATCGTCAAAGAGCAACTCAGGACTCAGGAGCGCAGGAACAAAAGCTGAAGAGGAAACTAAAGGAAAGCAGGGCCCTTTTTTCGAACTCATTCTCCATGAGTGCAAGACGGTCGCTGGATGATAACGCACCAGGCAGGAGGTTGACATTTAGGGCAAACAGCCTCTGGCCATGAGCCCTAGGGGCAAAAGTGCATTCCTTCTGAGAGTTAGAAGAGTGCATGTGTGTGTGTGTGTGTGTGAGTATGTGTGTGTGTGTGTGTTTGTGTGTGTGTGTGTGGTTGAGTGTGTATTCATGTGTGTGTTTCTGTGCATGCGTGCATGAGTGTGTGTGTGTTTTGTGTGTGCGTGTGTGTGTGTGCAGGCTTGCTTGAGTGTGTGTGTGTGTGTGTGCGTGTGTGTGTGAATGTGCTTATGTGTGTGTGTGTGTGTGTGTGTATATGTGTGTGGGTGTGTGCTTATGTGTGTTTGTGTGTGTATGTGTGTGGGTGTGTGTGCATGAGTGTGTATGTGTGTGTCTCCGTGTGTGTGTGTGTGTGTGTGTGTGTGTGTGTGTGTGTGTATGTGCATGTGTGTGTGTGTGTGTGTCTGCGTGTGTGTGTGTATGTGTGTGGGTGTGTGTGCATGAGTGTGCATGTGTGTGTCTGTGTGTGTGTGTGTGTGTGTGTGTGTGTGTGTGTGTGTGTGTGTGTGTGGGTGTGTGTGCATGAGTGTGCATGTGTGTGTCTCCGTGTGTGTGTGTGTGTGTGTGTGTGTGTGTGTGTGTGTGTGTGTGTGTGTGTGTGCATGTGCATGTCCGCAAGCCCCTGAGCCGGACAGGGAGCCCAAACCTCATGGGTGTCCAGCCCTTGCGGGTGGATCATGGGCCTGCAGGTGTATGGAGCCGTCAGCAGGCACAGGGACCTCCCAGCGCTCTCATGCCTGCAGGCCAGCACTAATCCTCCTGGAGCCGCGGCCTCACAGCGCCACTGGACAGGGCAGGCCGTCATTAGTGCTCACCACGTCACCCAAACAGGGCAGGAAGGATAATCAATACCCTTTGATAGCTACTATTAGGATTTTAATAAGCTTTTCCTCACGCTGAGCTGCTCTGTAGAAAAGGGTAGAGGATCAACGTCTCGTTCAGCGCAGTCCTCTCTGCCTCATTCATCCCCTACCCCCTGTCTAATGTTTTCGATGCTCTACTTGGCTTACTTTCACAGCTGGTGATTTTAAAAAATCTAGTTCTGTTTTTATTTCCCTGCTGTATGACAAGAGGACTAGGTTAGACAGTAAGGTATATCAAACTTATCGTTGGTCAGTTGTATTGTTAAACAATCATATCGTTGTGCTCTCATGACTGAACTTTTGTGTTTGTTATTGTGGAGATATCTGTCATTAAGGTTTGAAAACTGGCGTCACGGTGAAAGCACACGGGCCAATCAAAGTGGGTGTCAAAACCGAATAAGCCATCTCGTCTTCCGTCGCGTGTTTGGACATACTTCCATCGGTCAGCGTTGTTGTGTTTCTCCAAGCAGAGAGCTGTGTGTGTTGCTGTTGAGGGGAGCTTACGTTCTGGGAGGAGGCTGACCCGACGTGGACCTGGGCGAACCGCGGGCACGTTCCGCGTGCGCCCGAGTGAAACGGCCGCTCCCAGGTCCCTGTGATCCTCGAGAAAGAGAAGCAATGAAAAAAAAACCTCAGTGCTGCTCCAGATGTGGGGACTTGTGCGCTCAAGTTTTTTTTGGGACTTTCCGGCAAGGACACAGGCCAAATCTCAGGGGCTATGATTGAGGCCACCTGACTCAGCCACCAGCGCCGACGCTCAACCTGTTCCCCGCAACCCCCAGCGCCCCCAAATGCACAGCCAAAGAGTAGGACCCCCTACCCCCTCCCCCCAGCGCCCCCTCCCCGCCTTAACAACAATAAGTCACTGTGCGAGAAAATAATCTGGAAGTCATTTTTACGGCGCGTTCTGATTTATCCAGGAGCGGGCTTGTTGTTAATCTACAGTTTCAGACGCAGACAGAACAAGATGCACACGCAGTGTTGGGCGCTCCATGCTAGTCCTCATTGGAATGTGGATACAATACAGTGTGCACATGTTCCCACAATACTTCTGTGTTTACTGTAACATTCCTTCATCTTCCACGTGAAACAAATTTGGCACTAATATGAAGACTGATAAACAAACACCTCAAACTCCTTTTTGTATTCCCTTTCAAAGGCTGCTGAAAATGCTTCTGTACCCTGGAATGCATTTTATATTTTAATATCCTCGCCCCTTTATTCTTTTTTAAAACTCACGTGACTGAGTTTCCATTGTAAATAAACCTTTTCACAGAGACCCATTGGTTGTCTAGTTTTGGATTGTCCAGGAAAGCTTCTGTGAAAGAAACTTCTGTGTTCGGGTGGGTAGTACTGCATCAAATTTCACAACACAGAATTTACATGGAACTCTCTGGAGATTAGCCAATGAGCCGTGTGTTCTGTTTTTATCAAACCTGCAAAAATCCTCACCTCTTATCACTTTTTTATTTGTTTAGAAACAACTATATATTGTTTATAGTGTATATATTCTATACACTGAGGTAAGTATGAACTGTGCTTTTCCCCAGTTCACATAATGCCTAAAACAATTAGTGAGCATGTGTTTGATTCTAATAACTCATTATAAGTGACAGGGAATGTGCCATGTAAACCTCTGTATCAGAGAGCAAGCCCAGGACCCTGTATAATAGCATTAGGACGGTGAACCGCTCCACACTAAGCGGTGCACAGATGAGTCTGCTATTCTCATCACCCCCTCACCTTATTCTGACACTCTCTGAGATGTGAAAATGTGAAACACATTTACCCCCTCTACAGCGAACGCATTTCCAGCGTTCGGGAGCCGAGGAGCCGCAGCTAACCGATCTCTCCCCTGTCACCAGTAGGGGAGCTGTAGCCCAAATCTAATTTCGAGCATCTGCATCTGTCAGATCATTAAAATAATTGTTCCCATCTCGGCTGTTTCCCTGCTGTTTTCAGTCAGGTTCCAAAAAACCAAATGATCCGCTCGTTTGGAAAGCTCAGCTGCGCTCTTTTTTTCCCCTCCGATCAAAATGATGCGCTCACTTAGAACGCATAATGCTAATGACAATAATTAACCCAAAATGGAGCCCTGAATAATTACAGACTGGAGGGTAGAGCTTGTTTGCAGTGCTGTGAATCCATCATTCGTTCAAGGCTCATCGGGGTATCTTGTTTTCTGTTTTTTGTGTTTTTTTTGTTTAATTCTACAGCTCTTCTTTTTTGTTTAAATCATGAGATTAATACTGTAGATTCGAGCGTACTTTCCAATGTGCAGGGCTTGCACATGAAGAACTCCAGTTTTTCAGTTCCCTGTGAGCGGTATACAGTACGCATTAAGGAGGGATATTACAGGTCAGTGCCATTGCACACAGGTTTGTGCGACATGCTGGGTCAATGTCAATCTGGAAGCCAGACTGGAAGCTCAGTTCTTAACATCAACAGAGCATGATCCTGAATGAAGCAACAAGCAGAATCAATAACGGCTGCATTATAAATACATAAGAGAAGATTAGTATAGACTCAGAGGCAGAACTCTCCCACCTCTACTCATTATTGCTGATTATTATTACATTATTATCTACAGGTAACTGCCAAAATAAAGGAAACACGAGTAAATGAAGGGTTCTGGCAGCTCTGTTATGGTGTGGGGTGCATTTTCCTGGTACAGTTTAGGTACACTCAATCCAAAGTAAATGCTAATGACTACAAAGCCATTTTAGGTGATATACCTTCATCCTGTGGTGAAGCATTTTTATCCTGATGGGAGTGGACTCTTCCAGGATGGCAGTGCTCCCATCCACAGGGCATGAGTGGTCACTGAATGGTTTAATGAGCATGAAAATTGTGTAACCCATACGCCATTGGCCATCTCAGTCACCAGATCTCAACCCAACTGAACACTTATGGGAGATTCTGGAGTGGCGGCTGAGACAGCGTTTTCCACCACCATCAACAAAACACCAAAATAATTTGCATCTTTCCAATAGAGTTCCAGACACTTGTGAAAATGTATGCCAAGGTGCATTGAATCTGTTCTGGCTGCTTGTGGTGGCCTAACGCCCTAGTAAGACACTGTTGGTGTTCCCTTAATTTTGGCATATCTCTCTTACACATTGCCCCTGCAGGGCAGGGAAGGTGAACACAGGCTTAATGAACTGGGAGTTTAATTGTTTTTGTGTTGCAGTGAAGCCTACCTAACATCCCTTGTTCATTTGATTACAGGAATACGGATAAAGTCAACAAAAGCCAATGAGCTACAAGCAAAATTGATTTTGGTGGCAAACGGGGAGGTCTTGATAATAAACAGGCATCTTCTGTAGCAGCATAATCATATTACGCTTAATTGGATTAAAAATTTAAAAAATCCCTGCTTCCCACAGTGTACCTGCCTGCACTAAAAAAAAGGCACATCCTAGCTATCAGTCTTTGATTATTTCTGTCTGCCAAGGTGATTTTGACTCGGATTCTGCTGCTTCTCATCCTCAGTGGCATTACCGAGTCGATCCGTGTATCATCGTTAGACGCTGAGGGAGGGAGGGAGGGACAGGGCCGGCGGGATTAGATGTTAGCCGTATAATCAGAGTTTCCCCCCAGTACGCCGCTCTGCCTTCTCCCTTACCGCCATGCCTCCCTCCCTGTGTTGTGTGTGCCACTGAAACCCCCTGCCTCACGTTACGGGGTCCCTCCGAGCGCCGGGGAGGGATTACAGTGTAAGTTTCCCCCTCCCTCCCCCCTCCCGGGAGATGGCATCAATTTCTCCCTGTCAGCTCTGATAATTGTACAGGAAAGGGGAGTCAGGGGAGACGGGCGCTGAGTGACGCTCGCGATGAAAGGCCGTCCAAACGGACGCGGCGGCGGAGGCACAACGGCCCTTTTCATATCTGCCGCGGAGCCACAAGGCAGTCGCTTGTGCGCAGAGACCCCCTGTGGCGCGGGAAGAGTCTCCCTTGATGTGCAGGTATGCGGCGAGCCAAAGTCATTAACGAATCATGTGAAATATCCCTCGAACCTCCCCCCAACCCCGAGGTTAACCCCGTACGTACAGTGTGTCACGTTTGTTTCAAAGGGCCGTTTTCCGCCGAGCGCTCTGGCCGGCTCTTCGTCCGCGCACCTTGTTTTGTGGCTTGTTCGAGGATCCTGCCCACGGTAGTCAAACCAGCCTGTTAAACCCTTGACCTTTGACCCCTGCATGCAGATCATTAGAGAGGCTGGCTTCTCTCGGTCCCCGCGAAGCTAGAGGGCCCACGCCCCGCGCCTTGACCTGGCGGGGTCTGAGCCGTGGGAGTCCGCGCAATTACTTTTGTTTCGGGATGAAAGGGAGGGAAAGGAAAACTTACAGTATAAAATGAGGAGGAGTAATGTTTCACTCAGTGCGCTAACGCTAGCACGGGGAAGCTATCAAAGGGGAGAGAGGGGATTAACGAGGGACAGCTGCCGTCGGGGTCAGTTACAGCGGAGGTTTCCCCAGCCTTGAACACTCTTCTTTTAATGCTTTTTCCCCTTTTTTCTCCCGACGTGGAATGCCCAATCATATTCTAAGCCTCGCTCGCTGCAATATTCGCTGGCAGTTCAGGACAGTGTGAGAAGCACACGCTCTCCTCTGACACACGTGATGTCACAAGTTAACACAAGTTACGTTTCTATGGACTTGATTCGAGGAAGACACTTCATGTGCAGCTCTATACCAGCAGAACCAGTAGGGGGTTGCTGGTGTGTGCAACATGTCCCTTCCTCCCTGGACGACGCTACCACCAATTATGTGGCCACAGTCGTCATGGTCGGTACGGTCCGGTTTCGATACCAGACCATGGGGCTCATCCACACACTAGAACAGTGCCATAACAAGATGCAGACTGTGGGGCTCATCCACACACTAGAACAGTGCCTTAACAGGATGCAGACCGTGGGGCTCATCCACACACTAGAACAGTGTCTTAACAGGATGCAGACCGTGGGGTTTATCCACACACTAGAACAGTGTCTTAACAGGATGCAGACCGTGGGGCTCATTCACACACTAGAACAGTGCCTTAACAGGATGCAGACTGTGGGGTTTCATCCACACACTAGAACAGTGTCTTAACAGGATGCAGACCGTGGGGTTCATCCACACACTAGAACAGTGCCTTAACAGGATGCAGACCGTGGGGCTCATCCACACACTAGAACAGTGTCTTAACAGGATGCAGACCGTGGGGCTCATCCACACACTAGAACAGTGTTTTAACAAGGTTTCGCTTTACTGGGAACTAAATAAGTGTGCAGACTCCATCATCAGTATTGTTGAGTTGTTGAACCTTGAAGCGGGGGGGTTCCCTAGAGACAGAAAGAGAAATAGGCAGAGAGAAAGAAAGAGAGGGAGAGGGAGAGGGAGATAAAGAGAGGGAGAGGGAGAGGGAGAGGGAGAGAGAAAGAGAGAGAGAGGGAGAGAGAAAGGGAGAGAGGGAGAGAGAGAGAGAGAAGGAAGGGAGAGCAGGCAGCGCTGTGTCTCTGTAGACGGCTCACTGTGCTTACAGCACCGTGTCCAACGCAGGCACGGGACAAATGAAACGCAATAGGTGTTGCCGCTCGCTAACACACCCCTACCACTCCCCCAGCTCCAGGGCGACGCCACGGCCTAATTAAGAGAACAATCAGCGCCGAGGCGACCGGTCGAGTAAACCTGGAACACGGGAAGATAAATAAATAAATGGCGCTAAGCTGCTCCTGGTCCCGGAGGGCCCACGGCCACGTCCCTCCTCTCCACTCGTTCAGAAAAGGCCGGAGAGATGCACGCTGGAAGTCCCAAGACCATAGAAATGCAACAGTTGTGTCGTGGAGCTTAGCGCCGCTCCAAGGAAGCAGAACAGCCACTGAAACCTCGTAGGGCCTCAGTCCACAAGCAGGACGACGTAATGAAATAAAAACCAGAGGGTCCCTGTACAGCAGCTACCCTGCACACACACACGCGCACACACACGCACACACACACAATGTGCACACATAGTTTTGTACTTTTTGACAAACAATTGTCTGTGATTATGATAATCTGCGTGAAACTGTTATGATAATTTTGACTATAATCAACACTCATTTTGAATATACTTTGTCAGTCAATATGACACCCACATCCACACACAGACACACATATGCAGGCACACACACACATGCACAGCTACACATACACACATACAGATACAGAGACAAACACACCCACATACACATACACATACATACACTCACACACACACACATTCATAGAGAAATAATGAATATTAGTTAAATGCACAATATTCCTATTACATTTATACACCAGAGAGAAAATGAGGAGGAGGAGGAGGAGGAGGAGGAAAGAAACGCTTCAAGGGTATTCACAAATTTGATATTCCAAACATTATTCTGAGCGCAGCGCGGTCTACTCAAAGTGAGGAAAATAAACAAATGAATCCGACCGCAGGAAAACACCTGCCGTCCGAGAAGGCCTTCCCGCCTGCCCACCTCGCGGTGCACCGTGCGTGCGGCTCAACCCACACTTCCTCCAGAACGACTCTCCCCGCCACGCTCCACTGGGGAGAACAGAGCTGAAGTCATCCTGCCCTACTTTTCCAGCCCAGCGCTGGATACAGTCAGCGCTTTGGAGGAGAGAAGGAGGGAGAGACAGAGAGAGAGGAGGAGAGAGAGACCAAGAGACTCTGTCATAAGCAGAGGGAGTGGCCCTACAAAGGGAAGAATACATACATACATATATATGCATGTATGTGTCTATGTACTGTACGTATATATTTGTGTACATGTGGTCTGTGTTTTATATTAACTGATTTTCTGTCTTCTTTATATTTCTGTTTTGGCAATACAAATGGTCAGTATTTTGTCAGGCAAATAACGCTATTTGAATTGAATTGGAGGAGAGAGAGAGAGAAACTGAGGGAGAGAGAAAGAGAAAGAGAGAGCAAGAGAGAGAGAGGGGGGGAGAAGGAGATACGGAGTGAGAAAGAAAGAGAGAGAGAGTGAGAGAGAGAGAGAGAAAAGAGAGAGAGAGACAGAGACAGACGATCACTGTCTTCTCGAACGCATACCTACAGAGACCAAGTTTTGGAACTACTACATAATTAGCGCTGTGGCTCTGGCAGGTTAGCAGCCTGCTTCTCCAAACATGTTTTTGAAATAATTGGTTTAATCCCGTGTTTATGAGCCAGATTTACTTATTGGCACGGTGCCATCAACATCTGGGTCATGTGATGCCATCGGATGTGGAGCGGGCCGGGCCCTGTCTCTGGGACCTTCGGCGTAATGGCCGATCCAAACACCTCTGAGACACAGAGGAGGTGCCGTTCTGTTCAGAAATCAGCCTTACTAATGGGACTATCAAAATGGGACAATCAAATATTCTGGTGCATTAAATCTCAACGCATGTTGTGGAAAAGTAACACGTGTTCTTCCGTAGCCTCCTGTTATACATACAGTGGGTATAATAAGTATTCACCCCTTTTTGGCAATTTTTCACATTTTATTTCCTTACTTCATGGAATCAAAATTGATTTAAATGGGATTTCTAATTCAGTGGCCCAGTCAAAGCCCAGACCTCAATCCCATTGAGAATCTGTGAAAAGATTTGAACATTTCTGTTTACCCATGGTCCCCATCCAACCTGATGGAGCTCGAGAAATTTTGTTAAAAAGTTATGGGCAAAAATTGCAATGTCCAGATGTGCAAAGTTGGTTGAGGCTCACCGAAATAGACTCACAGCCTTAATTGCAGCTAAATACTCACTATATTACTACCGTGGGGGTGTATAGAAAATGAAACAGTTGATGGATGGAGGCAGCTATTAGCAATTACTACAAATTAGTAATTACTACATGTCATAATTCCTTGAGGTGATTAAAAATAATTACCTATAACGAGAACTTAGTTGTAAAGTCCAGTGGCAATGCGTTAGCTCAACTGCGTTAGCAGCATAAGCACTTAAAGAATTTTAAGTTGCACGTACACATATTCTTGTGCTTCAGTTGTTATACATGTTACGGTACCCCAGTATGAAATGTAATATTTCTATTAGTCATGTTTTAGTGACTCACAGCCTTGTATGAATCTGTTTCATCTCGTAAATGCTGTATAGGTACTGTATGGGTGGATCATACTCTAGACTGCTCCAGACTGTCCTCTGAGAAGCCAGTGAGCGGTCTCATTACACGCCTTTAGGTGTAAAGTGCCCCCGACCCCACTGCCTGTTTCGCCTGCTCGCGGCCACATCGCTCCCTGGGGAGAGACATGGGTGAAATGGATTGGACTGGATGGAGAGGTGGGACGGGGATTTTTTTTTCAGGTCAAACCCCCACTCCAACCGACCCACCCCCAATGTCACGGATGACTTGTGTTTTGGCAGATGGGCCATTCTGTGGATGCCTCATTTTGGCGAACACAAGGGCTTTCCTCACTCCTAGTCCCAGGATGGGGTGGAGCCCTGCAATAAATCACCTTTCAGCCCCCCCCCCCGTGTCATCAAGTTAATGGTTCAGGCCCCCTCTGTTGTGAGGAAATGGCACCGCCCAGGTTTGAATGGCAGAAAGACTGTAGAGTCAGTCCATAGGAGGACGTTTGACTTATATGTAGGCCTTATTCCAAAGCCCTTGTTCCAGAGCTCAATGTCCTTGGATGGAATAATTCACAGAAAGTGGGTTTTTTTCCCTTCACGGAGCCATTCAAACACAACCTCACTTCTCTCTGAGCTTCAGACCTTAAAATGTGTGTGCAGTAGGATTCCCTTATCAGGGTTCATATTTGCGAGTAGTGTAAAACGTGACATTTACACAGGCTGATTTGTGCGTTCAGTCGAACATTCAAGGCGCTTTCAGTCCAAAAAATCAACGCAGCACAAAGATTTATCATTCTGCCTGCGTGAGTCACCGTGTTTTGAATCATGAGTCGCACCCGTGACCCGTCACCGGTCGTGCCATATACCATCTCCTGACTCAGACAGTCAGGCTCAACAGGATCACATCGCAGAATGCGCAGCATTTCAACAGCAGCACCTTCAGGGTTCTACTCAATGGCCAGTATTCAATTTATTCCATGGCCAGTATTCAATCAACATCTTATCCGTGACTCAACTGTGTTTTACTTCAAAGTCAATGAGTCAAATGAGTCAAAGTCAATGAGTCAAATGAGTCAATGTTTGAGTCAAATGAGTCAAAGTCAATGAGTCAAATGAGTCAAAGTTAATGACAAATGTGTTTTAAATCCAGGTCCCAGGTTATAAGCCTGTGAATCACTAATGCCAGAGAAGGTACATGCCATTACAGGAATCTGTTCTTATCCAGAGCACCACACCAAGTTGACATTTCTTTATATGTTTACAGCTGGATATTTTACTGGAACAATTCTCAGGCCCAAGGGGAAAAACAGCGGTTCCCCCTCTGGAACTCGAACCTGCAAGCTCTCTGTTACAAGCCCAGTTCCCCTAAACGTTATACCACACGTGGCCCGAATCCAGTTAACATTTTTCATTCATTTTTTCCTCCACTTAACTTCAGCAACTTAACTCAACTTGTTTGCATTGAGAATGGGAACACTTGCATTTATTTGCAAGTCAAAGTCAAAGCAAAAAAAACACATCGATTCAATTCAGGCAGGCCCCCTCGTCGATTCAGAGCCAAAAGAAAATGTTTACCGACGGCATGCGGTTATGTGAAAAGAGACAGGAGAAGAAGACGCGGACAATCGGCCGAACCCATCCTATATTAATATGCATGATATGTTTTGGTGTCATTCATGGCCGAGACAAAGCGGTCTGTGAGGCGCGCTGGGGGTCGGTGCTGTGCGTGACGCAGGCTCTTTGTCCGGGACAAAGGGCTGAGTCTTCCGGCCGCGCGGTGTGGAGAACGCCGGGCTCCGCCGCGGCCTCACCCCGCGCATCCCTCAGTCCCGCGGACAGGACTTCCTCCAGGAAGCCATCTCCCCGCGGCGGTTCTCATGAGTCCCATGAATCGCTGAATAATCGCATATTCACATCTCTGGAACACCCCCTCCGTCTCGCACAAGAAAAGGAGACGTGAGAGAAAGGGGGGAATCTTCAGGAGGAGTCTATTCAGAGCACGATGGAGGTGTTGGTGGACTGGTGCACACAAATATATGAGCGCGCGCATGCATGTACGCACACACACACACACACACACACACACACACACATGCACACACACACACACACACACACACACACACATGTACGCACACACACACACACACACACATGCACACACACACACACACACACATGCACGCACACACACACACACCCTCACACACACACACACACGCACACACACACACATAAGCGCACACACACACACACACACACACACATAAATGCACACACACATGCACGCACGCACACACGCGCATGCACGCGGACACACACACGCACACACACACACTTAAATGCACACACATATGAATGCACGCACACACACGCACACACACAAGCACACACACATACACACATGCACGCACACACAAACATAAGGAAAACAGGGCTCACCAACACCAAACTCCCACTGTGTAGTGAATATGAATTTCATAGTGTGCTGCTGGGAATTCATATTTCTATCTGAGCTGACCATTTCACATTAATTACTCTTACCTTTTCATCAGAGGTTCCACCACTTTCGGCAGATGTAGATCAGTCTCGTTCAAAGCTCTCAGCTAATATACAGTATATATAAATATATAATATATAACTGAGAGAACCCAGGACCTAGCCCCGGAGCTATAATAAGAGAAGAACCACATAGTGCCGCCCTGTGTCCGTTACGGCTCATTACGATCAGGTCCCGGCCCCACCAGGGCTTTCCTCAGAGAGCGTGCATCAAACACCGTGGTTCCTGCGCCCCATCTCACTTTGAGCTAATGAGCGCCCTTTAATCTTCCAAAGCGGCACGTCTAGCATGCGTAAGGGTGCCCCTGCCCTCTCCGCCAGATCCGGCCGCGAAATATCAACCGCCGACGGTTTACCGCGGCCTGCCGTGAGGTGAGGGCCCTCCGCCGAGCGCCAGCTGTTGGTCCTGGGTCTCGCCCAGAAGCTGGCCGCGCCGACTGAAGCCACGCGTCGCCGCGGTGACCAGACCCACTGGACCGCGTCGACCATGTTTGAGAGGGGCGATGAGGCGGAGCGCGCTAAGGCGCACGTGTGGGAAGGGAGGCCCGGGCCGTGACCAATTTTTACATTCCTGACCTTATATTTACATTTACCTTTACATTTTTGTTTTACATATTTAGCATCAACTTGCAATGAGTGCATTTAAGAATGGCAGGAGTAATCACAACTAGAGCAGGAGATCAGTACAGCAACAATACAACAGACATCACCGTAGACGTCGTCATAGACATTGTATTTATATATATATGTATGTATATATATATATTTTTTTAATTATTATAATTTTTTCTTCCTGAAGAGCTCTAACATTTTTTTAACTATTTCTCTATAATATATATATAATATTTCCTTCCCTCACTCTCCACTCCACCTTAAAAAAGGACAAACCATGTCCAACTCTCAGTGGATCGTATTAGTTATGCTCTCCTGCCTCTCATTCGCTGAAAGTGAACAAATGTCTTCCGGACAGACCCCAGGCGATGGCGGTCAGTCACGTGACGTATCTGGTCAGCGGAAGCGGCGGCGGCCACAGCTGCTCGTCTGGCGGAGCTCCGAGCGGGCGGGGCCGGCTTTGTTCTGAGCCCGTCCGCGTTGTACAGCGTCTCCTTCAGTGGGGCGAAGCAGCGACCTCCTCCCTGAACCATTTCACACCTCACACACGCTACTGTTAAAACTCTCACGCCATTACATTACATTACATTACATCTCCTGCAATTACAACAGTGCAACCACCGGACCTCAGTCAAACGCTGTGTTTTTTAAATGCTTGACACCTTTCAGACACCGTTTCAAAGTACAGACAATGTTTTAAAAAGGAATATCCATTTTGACCAAAATTCAGAGTAAACATTTTTCTTTCACACAATGTGCGTTCAGTTTGGGTTAAGTAGCACGTTTCGTTGGAAATCCTCAGGGATCGGCAGGGATTTTTCCCGGCCCCTAAAGAGTTAAAGCGCTCCACGTGCGTGTCTGTCTGGTATACACACGAGTAATAGATACAGAGCGCCGGGAGCAGTCAGAGCGACCTGGATCCTGGATGTAGTGCGCACGCCTCAGTACTCAGGTCTGGAGCCACGGGCGCAGGGCGACGGCTCGTTGCTGTCTGTGGGACACACGCTGCCAAGCGGGGGGTTCAGCGCAGGACCTCCCCCCCCCCCCCTTAAGCCAGATGTGCAGGGCGCGGAGCACCCCACAACGGTGCCGCCCGCTCACCCACGCGCCGCGTTGGAAGGGCAGCACGGGCAGCGGCACGGCAACATCTGTGTGCCCAGGAGGAGTGGGCCCAGACCAGGCCTCGCGTTTACACACTCGCTCGCTCACACGCATCGGCACCGATACCGCAAATACGCTCTGTCTGTGTCACATGTCATTTAGCAGACACTCTCAGATATCTCTCACTTTCTCTGTCTCCCTCTTTCTCTCTCTCTCTCTCTCTCTCTATCTCTCTCACCCTCTATTGCTCTCTCCCTCTCTCTCTCTATTTAAAATTACATATTGCCAAAGTGTATTTTGGTATAATAATAATAATAATAAAACATACTGACTAAACAACAACAGCATTAATAATAATAAAATAATAATAGTTATTAATAAAACATACTAATGAAATGAAATCACTATAACTATAACTCTTAGGGGTCTCTCTCACTCTCTCATGCTCATAGTTATGATCTGAAATAGGGTTACAATGAACGGACTGTTCCTGTGGTGCGTTTTTAAAAGCTACGGGCTGTCAATGATGTGCACGTCAGGACCATATGTTGTTGTCGTTCAACTTTATGTGTTGCCACAATTTTGAGATTTTCCTTATAAGGGATCATTTTGAAAGTTGTTTTAATGATGTCAAGTGTTAAGTGTCCACCTTGCTGTTGCCGTCAGTGTTGTTAATAGGGTGCTTTTTGTGAAAGGTTGCTCAATAAAGTTAATTGTAAAATTCTAAAAATGCTCTCTCTCTCTCTCTCTCTTTCTCTCTCTCTCTCTCTCTCTCTCTCTCTCTCTCTCTCTCTCTCTCTCTCTCTCTCTCTCTCTTTCCTTCTCTCTCTCTCTCTCTCTCTTTCCTTCTCTCTCTCTCTCTCTCTCTCTCTCTTTCCCTCTCTCTCTCTGAACCAGCAGCCTTTTTTGTACCTTGCGCAGGAGAGTAGAGAGAGGGAGAAAAATGTAACACAGCTCCTCACGTTATCAAGAACTCCCCCCCCCCCCCTCACCCCCCTCACCCCCCTCCCGTCATGAATAATTGAGCAGCTCACTCTGGTCGGGGGCCGGAGTGGGAGTGCTCTCCGTAGCGCGAGCTCCTCTCCGCTCCGTCTCCGGCTCCGATTCACTGGGGATCGTAATTTATGGACAATTGAAGCTGCCGAAACATGTCTTGGAGGGGAACGAGGAGATCCATGGCAACAATCCTTGTGGGGCGTATTAATCCCCTGCTTTATGTAGTGCTAAGTGTACAATAGTAATCAGGACTCCAACAGAGGCGGGCGATCATTAAGGGAAAAGGCTATATAAAGAATTCATAATGGGATTAGCCGGCGGGGAGCGGAGAGGGGGGACCAAATTAAATCACCCATCAAATTGCACCAAGGAATTTTAATTTACAGGTTAATGTTGGATTGTGTAACTAATCACAGCTAACATTTTCAATGAGCCAACACAAAGAAAATGTAAAAAAAAAAAAAAAATCCACCAGTTTTTACCACCAGCTTGCTTCGGAGAGCTGCGGATTTTCATTAAGAAATCCACCCGTTTTTTTCAGTCCCACCATTTAAGGGTTCCCATATGGCTCCCGGGTCATTACACCCACCTCAGACAGCGAGCAGACAATGTTCTTCCTTTAAAAAAAAAAAAACAGTCTAATAATTTAGTACCTTAAAATTGATCAGAAAGTGAAAATGAGCAAAAGGACTGCTAAAGGATATAGCGGCCGGCCGCTTAAGCTGTGGCGGATGATTGACGTCTGTCCCTGAGCGCGCGTTATGAATTGTTAAACGTCAATTCGGTCATCTCAGATCACCTTCAGGAGCTTCAGGATCCTCCGTCGGGCTCTAGCCAAATTAAACTCGACAGTTTAAGAGAGAAAAGCCAAATGGCACTTATTATATCAGGGAAATATTTCTGTCTCATCCACCCTTTAGAATTATGACATCAGACTTAACTGCCATAGGGCCATACGATAAATCAAATCCACAATTAAATAAATATGATACCATGCAGTGCAATTAATACGGATGTAAAACATATATATATGATACACTTTTATAATACCTAGCCTTGGCCCTCGGATAAAAAAGTCTAACATTGATTTTTTTACCTTTATTTAACCAGGTAAGTCCCATTGAGATTCAGAATCTCTTTTGCAAGGGAGACCTGAATTGAGCAAATGGGCCACATCATCTGAGATGGGAAGTTAGAAAATATTTGACGCTTTCTATATTCGCATGGCCTCAGTGATGATCAAATAATTATGATCTTGGAGGCTGTGGAAATACATAATTTAGCTGCGGTTTGACCACAATCACATCAAACTGACTCGCAGCACACTCTAATGATTGGCCACAACACTGAAACATCATGAAAATCATATTTCTGTAGAAAGGCTTTATATAACCCTGTGTGTTGAAATGCACACCATAAATGAACAAAGACGATTCGTGAGTGTTGTACATAATTCACATTGTAATGCCCCACAACATTGTTCCCAACACGAAAGAAGGAATGAATTCTTAATGCTATGTTAATGTCTTGCATTGAAGAAGAATGGTTAGCGATGTTTCGCCGGTTGTAGTAATAGGGGTAATAATTGTTTTTCAACTTTGCCGTAACTTTTTGTTACATATTTCAGTTAATTTAAGTTATTTAAGTTTTCATTCAAACTGCTGTGTCTAAATGCAATTTTTATCATCTGAAATCCAGTCTCTTAAATTAGGCCTTTCTTAAATTAATTCCTGACATTTCACTTCCGTACACAGATGAGAAGTTTCATTTCTTCGGTTCAGTTCAGGTTTTTTCTCACCACTTTTTGTTTTTGCTTCATCCTCCAAAGACTCAGGGCATTGCCAGCTGTTGCCACCGTTCACTCTGCAGGCCCACCGACCGAGCTGCGCAGTCACTGCAGTCAGAGTTCTGTTCTACTTACGCAGCTGGTGCAGGCAGACTGCAGGCACCCCATTGGCCGGAGGGCTCGCCCGTGTGTGATGGGGTGGGGAATACCCTGCCAACCGAGACTCTCCTTCCCTGGGCGATGCCGGCCATAATTGGTGGTAGGACTCCATGATCAGGCCACTGCAGCTGATTTAGCTGAATGTGCCACCCCCCGACACCCTTCGACGCAGGTTTCATAACTTCACTCGATGTTTTAACCACATCGCAGTGAAATGTCAAGTCCTTCATTGAACTCATATTGTATATATCATATAGTCATATAGTCATATGGGTGGCAGTGTAGTGTAATGGTTAGGGAACTGAGCTTGTAACTCAGAGGTTGCTGGTTCAATTCCCAGGTGGAGCACTGCCGTCGTACCCTTGAGCAAAGGTACTTAACCTGAATTGCTTCAGTAAAATATCCAGCTAAAAAAATCATATACTTCACGACAGAGCTGTGTCCTTGGTTCCCCTCAAGGCCTCACGGTAAGATGTCACAAGGTGGTAACGTTTCTGCATACCCTTTCCCCACCCTTTCTCAAGCAACTAGACAATTAGGGGGGCAATCTGCTTAATTATCATCTGCACACCCTGCCTCTCTTGATGTGTTCATTTTCGGGTCTCTCCACCACAAGAGGGAAATAAATCAATCCTTAAAACCCACTGTACTCTCAAGCAACTCCGCGATAACTTCAGTCAACCGTTTCCAATTATGATCATATTTTCAATTCTTTCTTAGTGAGGGGGGACTCTTCATTACCTCGCCCGACAGTGAATTACATCGTTATGGCAACAGCTCGTTAGGCTGAGTTGTCTTAATGGAGCGGCCTTGTGATCAGACAGAAATCGTGCTGAAGGTGCCTTGCATCATTAGGTTGGGTTTTAATTACTAAGATGTATGGCCACTTGCTGCCTTGACACCCTCTCCACACTCTCCCGCAATCTCTCTGCGCAGAGTTGCTAAAGGGAATGAAACCTCATGGGAAATGTAGTCCAGAAAGAAAAAAGAAAATTCTAAAGTGGTCCACACACCTCAAAAGATGCGCGAGAGATTACGTATTTATTTATTTGGTCTTGTCAAATAAGGGAATACTGTAGTTACAGAACACCTACTAACGCAGGATTGAGCTCGCTAAACAGTGGTAAAATATAATCACGCAACAGGAATTTTTTTAGTTTAGTTTAGTGAGTAAGTCATGTATATGTGTACGGAGACCCACAGTACCCCAGCACAGTCTGCTACCCAAGCCCAATAACAGGGATTCTGGGACAGGGGACGTGTTGATAGAGCCTTCCGTGCACAGCTGCCACAACGCTGATCAGACAGGCCTGGCCGACACCGTACATTAACACTCATTTCAGTCCCACATCTCAGTATCACTTATTTCAGCGCAAATTCACAGGGCTACCAGCTTTGGATTTCAGGGAATACTTACGGAAAACGCCCAGGGGGGGGAACTATGACATGAATAGGAATTATCAATTACACTGCGCAGGAAGGAACGCACGTCAGTCAGAGTCCGTGGAGGGAAGAGGCCGGGCTGAGAGATAAGGCTGACACGCAGCAAATGGGAACACACTGATGCCTCCCATCCTGGGCCGCGTCTGTGAAGACGACATCAGAATACGGTGGGGTTTTTCACATTATTGACCGGCAGTTAAGTGGTACTACTATTGATACGTCTCGAGGGATTTGGTGCTATCAGCTTGCGGAGCAGTCCGAATCGGGCGCCCTGCTCTTATTTGCAATTGCTGAAAGACAATTTTCCAAAGGACTGACACATTTCTCGGAGCTCTTAACACAAAAAAATGGAAAACCGTTCACTTGCAGCAAAGGTCTCCATGACCAAATGGAGATATAAATTGTATTATTGTTGTCTTGCAAAACCACACATGCACACAATACCTTTGTCCCTCTCCCCCTTCTCTGCACTTCATGAGAAGGGAGAGCTAGACCAGCCGTGTGTTCGGCTGTGGTCAGTGAAGCACGAGGTCAATCACTGCTGTCCTATCTGGACGCGCGCGCCACTGTGAAGTCACAGTGTATACAGTATGTGTAACACTATATTCCACCTCGCATTGTCAGAGAGTCTGTAGCTCTTTCCTCCGATGTCTTATTGACTCCCCATAATTTAGAGATTTTGAGGATTTAACCCAACCTCCCAAGAAGCTACTTTTCTCATGGCTGGGACAAGCTGCTGTTAGTTAATGTAACAACAGTGGATTTCACACTTGAGCCAAAACCATGTATTGTTTTGAATCAAAACCACCTGGTTAATCCCGAAACAGAGCCAGAGAACCTCTTTACAGCTTCCATTTTCGATTGCATGCAGTTACATGAATTATACTATCTATGGCATATTAATGTTGTACCTATTTCCTATTTATTAAAATGATTGAAGTGAAAACAAAATGGAAACGGCATTTTTGAAAAGTGTTGCTCATTAATTACAGATGGGGTTTTTTTGCATAGGACACTTGTAGCAATGCCAGTTTGTTTAGTTTCAAAAGGCTATCGTTTTCCTTCAAGTCCATTAGCCGACATGCACTTGGGCTAGCAATCAGTTCTCAGTGAGAAAAATCCCTCTCTCAGTGTTCAGCCGGGTAGCCTCTTTGACTAAGTGCAATCTAGCCCGACGCCGTTTGTCGTCTGCAAACGAGGCAAATATTCAGGCGTGTTTTAGCATGTTTCAAAATGAAACGTGGTCCCAAAGTTACTCAGCTGGCCCACATCGGGTGGTGGCGCACGTAGGCTTGACCCGCAGAATGTGCAGAGATATCTGCAGGAGAAGAGTGAATTTGCTTATTAAAAATACAGAAAATGGAGTGTGAGACCGAGTCTGCACTTACTTAATGACTTATAAAAAGGTTTCCGGCGGAAAATACCTGCATTTCAGAGAAACGCCATGATGCGGTGCGGCACTCTAAGGACCTGAATTAAACATGAAATATTGAACACAGCAGGAAATATTCAAAGTTTATAAAAAAGGGAGGGGGGGCAGGGGTCTAATTGCTTTAATGCAACAGAGGTGGTCTGAAGTGGACTGCGTTAGGTCTTAATGCACTGAAGAAGGAAGCACTCTGCGAGCACCTGGGCGGAGCATTAGAGGAGCTTATGTCCAAAAAGAGCCCAGTCTGTACATTAACACTGCACATCTTAATGACTTTTTAATCTAGAGATTTATTTTTAAATTTTTTTCACCGTGAGTTTCTAAAAAACAGACCCTTTACCTGAGACCTCAAGTTGGACAGCAGGTTTCTTCAAATGAAAGTTTTTGTTTGTTTGTGTTTGTTTGTTTGTTTGTGTTTGCACAGGTACAGGTACAGGAATGTGTTTACTGTATATTAGTGCATTATACTTATCAGTTTGTCCACAAGAAGCTAGAAGGAAAACGACACATTCCAAAGCGTTCACGAAATCTCCTTTACTTTGGCAGGTATCTGTATATCTAATAAGTGCACAGGCCAGATCCACAATGTCCAAATATATGGTTTTTATATGTATTTCACATTGTATGATGCATTGTATGATAAAATACGTATTGTATGGTGTATATTGAATAACCTTTTTTATTCTTAGCAAATATTTTTCCTTTTTTTTGTTTTTGATTTTGCATCTTGCCATTGCAATCCACGGTTTTCTATGGAATTGAAAGAAGATCAGTAGAGAAATTGGTACAATAAGCAAGAAAAAGACATCCAACAATGTCAGCTGCAGCATGATAACTATGACAACAGATTGTTAGCATAACTAGTCTTAGTAAATTAGCCAGTAACCCATACAATACCCATATTTAGCATTGCATTCTTTGCAGCTGACCTTAAAGACAGTGAAAAGAAGTTTGATCCTCGGGAAATACCTGTATGAACACAGACATAAGACACACAAGAGACTATCTGCCCTGATAATGAGCAGAATCCTTGTGTTGTTTTTCTTTGCCTTTAGGCTCAGATTAAATCTGAACTTCGACCTTCTCTGTAATTTGTTTGACAAACCTAAAGGTCACATCGCCTTCGGGGTAAAAGCACATACTTTTGACAGTGAAAAAAGACACCATTAGTACCAGGTGCGCAACCGTCATTTGAACTGATTCTGGCTGGTGGAAATGACACATCTAATGCGGTACATAAGTTACTTTTGGTTAACGCAGCCCGTTCCTAAGCAATCAAATTAGTGATGATGCTGACCACTGTTGACTATTCTGTGACATATTTGTGCTTTATGTTACAGTGTGAGGAGACTTTCATTGCATTATGGGAAACTTACGGACTGTCATTTTGAAAAACATAAGGATACTGTGCCTCTCCAATCTCCTCAGAGAAAGAAAATTAACAACTGTGAATGTGATAGTACATCTGAGGCATTTCACAAAACCAGTTTATAAGGACTACACTTTTTTTTGCAGAATATAAAGGTGTTACAGCAAAAAAAAGGTACTAATACAGATAACCAGTCAGGTGTGGTAATTAGATTTGCACTGGTTTTCATTAAGAAAAGGTGTTGTGCCAAGTAAATTACCTACCTAATTAGTATCTCAAGTCTACTGAACCATGAATGGAACTTAATGTGCTGGTGGCACATTTCAATGTAATTTCATCGCTCAGCATTGAAGCAGATGAGCGTCTGGAATGTGACATAAGAAATGGGCGTCACCAATGATCAGACCCATGGCTGTGTCCAGGAAGTGCTTTTGGATGTTTTTATTGGCTGCTCAGAGGTGCATCATCCTCCACCTCGCATCAGACGGCCTGTGAGCTAAACAGCCATGCAGAGGTAGAATAACAGGGATTTGTCGGTACAGTACACTCATTTTCATGTTCCCTTACGAAAGTGAAATGTATTTCAATGTGTTGAAGCAAAAGATGTTATTAAGGTCAGAATAGGATATCGCAATATTTCACAAAATATGGGCAAATATACAAATAACTGCATTTTTCTGATATAAAAAAAACTGCATTGATATGAAATATATTTATCATTATATTAAAAAAGTCCTTATATTTACAATATGTTGCAGTATATTCCATTTCCGTAAGTGTTTATTTAGGCCTTTGGGCCCTAACTCATGCATACATAATTAGAGGTGTTCACGCATACACATGGGCTGGGTGATGCTAAGGCTATGGGGGCACTTTGTACACATTTGACCAGCCTCTAGGTTGCCCATTAACATTCTGACCCCCTCCCCATTCTGGGGAGGCGTGCTAATGTGACATCACAATGAGGTCACCCACAAGACCTCTCACAAGATGGCCATCTCATTTAAAATGGATTATGACAAAGCATCGCTATGCTGCCCATGGCCTTGCTGACTTGGCGAGGCCTCTCCCATGATGCACTGGTAAAATTGCCTTCAGATGAGGAAATGTTCTACCAGGAGTGTCTGATTAAAATATTGAACAATAAATAAGAGCAATCGATGATTGATCATACCGTGTATTAATAAAAGTTAATAGCATCTTGTAAAATGCTCAGGATACGAGAGTCTGCAAAATGCTTAAAATGCAAAAAGTAAGTGTAAAATGAGCACAGGTTAAGGTTTCCTGTAACATAAAACACAAATAGTCAAGGTGCACACATCGTCACTAATTTGATTTCCTAGAAAATAAACATGCTGGGTTAACAAAGCTAGACTGGTCCTGATGGGTCATGTGATCCGAGTGGAGATGTACTGTTCTGTATGGCTGACCTACAGGTAACTGCCAAAGTAAAGGAAACACTTGAGTAAATGAAGGGTTCTAGCGGTTCTGTTATGGTGTGGGGTGCATTTTCCTGGCATGGCTTAGGTTCACTCAACCCCTTAGAGGGCAAGGTAAACACCAATAAATACAAAGGCTTTCTGAGTGATCACCTTCATCCTATGGTGAAGCATTTCTATCCTGATGGGAGTGGTCTCTTCCAGGATGAGAATGCACCATCCACAGGGCATGAGTGGTCACTGAATGGTTTGGTGAGCATAAAAATAATGTAAACCATATGCCATGGCCGTCTCAGTCACCAGATCTCAACCCAACTGAACACTTATGGGAGATTCTGGAGCGGCGCTTGAGACAACGTTTTCCACCACCATCGACAAAACACCAAATGATGGAATTTCTCATGGAAGAACAGTGTTGAATCCTTACGAGTTCCAGACACTTGTAGAATCTATGCCAAGGTGCATTGAAGCTGTACTGGCATCTCATGGTGGCCCAACACCCTACTATGGCACTTTATGTTGGTGTTTCCGTTGTCTTGGCAGCTGTTTGTCTTTGTTGTCTTGTCTTGTCTACAGTCTCAGTATATTTGCTTATTCGTGTGAAGTCTGTGAAACCCTGTGAAGCACATTATTTGTGTTGATGCTCTGCTGAGAGATAATGAGCCATTAAAATGACCACCATCCCAGGAGAGCCGGCAGATTCTCCTTAAAAGCGACTCAGGCTGGTCTTCAGCTTCTAATGATGAAAACAAGTCAAAACAAACAGGCAATAAGAGAGTGAGATTCAGTCAAAGGAGGCCGCTTTCCAGCAATTTTACAATAACATTTTACATTTTAGGCATTTAACAGACTTACAAAAAGTGCATTTATACAAGATTAATCACAGTTAGTGCAAGAGATCAGTGTAGCAACACTGCAATAGACATCACTGTTCGCAGCTGTACAATGACTCTACATTGCATCAACATTTTATTTTCTTCATTCATATACGTATATACATATATTCATATATTCATACAATGTCATAACTAAATATAGTGGAGTTTGATTTGGCAGTGCGTGATCTTTTTACGGTAAGAAACATTTAGTCCGCAAAGGGAGGTCAACATAAAATAAAAACAACGTCCCGACCCAGACCCACCCTGTTCTGATCAAACCCGCAGCTCGGCAACCAGTCGACATGGCGACAGGCCTCTCCCAGGCGTTTGTACATGCGCCCGGAAACAGGGGCTCATTTGCATGTCGACCGCGGGGGCGGTCGAAGAAGCAGCCCTCCGGATTAGGGACATTCCGCCGCACACAAAAAGGGAGGCAGAACCCACACAAAAAAGGAGAGAGAGAGAGAGAGAGAGAGAGAGAGAGGGAGAGAGAGAGAGAGAGGAGAGTTTCAGTCTCGCCCCCTCTCCTCCAGCCCGTCGGTCCTCAGCCCTGCCCTATTGACGGCCGGGCCCTCGGAACAATGCCACAGCGAAACGTAAGATCAATCCTGCTGTTTGCCCCCGCTCTCCTGAGGGAACAAAGGGGCAAGAGAGAAAGGACCCAACCCCCCCCCAGGATAAAAAAGTGATAGAAAAAAAACAGAGGGGATGTCGTGATGGAGAGACCGCGCCTTACAGACAGCTGGAGGAGAGTAAGCTCATTTAGAAAATCGACATACCCAGCTGAGATAAAAACCAGCGATGATTTGTACTGTATCTTCAGGGGGATGAAGGCACTTCTATTGGATTTCACTGGACACAGCGTGAAGGGGCGTACCCGGGGGCTTTGGGGGGGGGGGGGAGAAAGCTGCACTTCCCCCGTTAGGGAAGGAGTAAAACTCCCGTAATCGCAGAGGGGCATTAAATGGCCGACTGTGAGGCCTATCGTCGGCCTTTCTTCCACTCCTCTCCTCTGGGCAGCGCACGCTGATCTGGGGTCAGTGGTAGGAAACACAGGGATGTTTTTCCACTCTCACAGTGTCATCCGAGGTAGATTAGGGCCTGACTAGTCTCGAATCCGGATACTCAATCTCTGGCTTACCTTGTGAACTTTTTTTCTGGCCTGGGCTTCCTGCAATCTGATTGGTGTCCGCAGATTTCCGAGGGTGGATTTGGTTGGCTGAGGCAGTTTATCATTTCACACATCCACTCTATTGTGGGGTTCGTACACAATGTAGTAACTGGCCATGGTTTAGGGAGATATACCTCATCGGAGTGAGAAAATAGTCTATAACTATGAGTTATGAGATTAGGGCCTACCAGGATATTTAGGGCTGTTTTCTGTAACATCACCAGTACGGTACCTTACAGTACTCATATAACATAAATATATAAATGGTGTTTAAAGTGAACGTTATACTCACACTGAGGAAGTATTAATGAACTGGAAAATGTGCAGTTGGATGTGCCGAGCACACGCCAGCCAAATCACCTTTATACAGCACATTCATGAATGAGTGGTGCCATTACATTACCTTGCATTGCATTACAATCATTTAGCAGACGCTTTTATCCAACGCCACTTACAGAAAGAGCATTCAGCTCGACTGGATGAACAGCCACTTGATGCTACAATGATCAAGTGCATCATTCCTCACGTAAGCAGCATACACAACACAAGTGCTAAGGAAATGATCAGCAATAAGTGCAACAAGTATTTTTATTTTTCGGGGGGTGGGTTAAGGTCCGAGGTACAGTCTAAAGAGGTGTGTTTTCAGACTGCGGCAGAAGATGGGCAGCGATTCGGCCATCCTGACATACACATCCAACCACATACTTATCCTGTGTATTTCATAACCACCCTGAAGGCCCACGGTGACATGGAGTGACCGTTTGAGTTTCAGAAAGCTGTGCCATGCGCTGCCTATGACCTCAGCCATTCTCACAGCACATTCTCAGACGGAAAGCCAGCACCGGAGGAAACCCCATCCACAAAGGAGCGTTCGTCTTCGGTGACAGACACCGCACGGCCACTTGGAAAGCCTTGGGGTAGAACTTCACCACATCCATCTTCCTTTCTCCTGCTCTATCTCTCCCCCTCTCTGTCTCGCTCTCTCTCTCACTCTCTCTCTCCAACTCTGTCTCTCACTCTCTATGTCCTTCTCCCCCACTCTCTCTCATTCTGGCTCTCACTCTCTCTCTTTCTGTCTCCCTTGCTCTCTCATTCCCTATCTCCTTCTCCCCATTCTCATTCATTCTCACTCTCTCACTCTCTCAGTCTCTATCTCCTTTTCCCCCACTCTCTCTCATCCTCACTCTTTCTCTTTTTATTTCTTTCTCTCTTACTTTCTTTCTCCGCCTCTCTCATGCTCTCTCTCTCACTGTTTCTTCTCTTCTCTCTCTCTCTCTCTATCTCCCTCTCTCTATGCTCTCTCTCTCCTGTTTCTCTCTCTTTCTCTCTCTCTTTCACTTTTGTTCTCTTTCACTGTTTCTCCCTCTCTTTCTCTCTCTCCCTCCCTCTCTCTCCCTCTCTCTCTCTTTTTTTCTCTCTTTCACTGTTTCTCCCTCTCTTTCTCTCTCTCCCTCTCTCTCCTCTCTCCCCCTCTCAGACATCCCCTCCCTCCCTCCCTCAGCAGGCAGATCATAGAGCGCCTTGATCAGGCCCTGCTGATAAATGACACCAAACAGGTGAGAGAGCGATATGGCTGGGGGGTTTGGCTCCTCTCCTCTCATCAGCGCGATGGCCTCCTCAGAGGCCCCCGGGGTACTCAGCGAAATGAGGAGCCTGCCTTCCTTTCTTTTCCTTGTTTTTTTTGCTCTGTTTTTTTTATTTTTCTTTGCCCACTGATGTTTATTGATTGGCGGGTTCAGAGGGAGCACACCTTAATGTTCTGCTTTCATGTCCCCTTGCTTTGTTGCGCTGGTGCCAAACAGAACATTGCAAATTGATCTGTCTCCCTGTCGCCTTTTGTCGGGAAAAGCAAACTCCCATTACATTAGCGCTCTCTGACTTGTCATCCCCCTCCTGTCCCCTCTCTCTCTCTCTCTCTCTCCCTCTCTCTCTTTCTCCTCTTCCCCTCTCTTGTCAGATAGAATCAGCATGGCTAAACGCCGGCCCCTGGAGCTGCCTAATCTCGCCCACGCTCCACTGGCTCCATTGATGGGTTTGCTGTTTGATGATCTATGCAATAAACGGACACTTTTGATTGTTTGACCTCTGAACCCGCGCCACCGCCCTCCCCGTGCACCCCTGAGCGGTCTCTCCTGGCGCACGCAGGTTGATGTCACACTCGCAAGCGCCCTCGTCTTCACAGAGCTCAGGATCACAGCGTTGGGCGCACATCAAGAACATCAATGCGCATCGAGCGTTCATTTTTGTACACAGATGGTACCATGATAGAAACATCTATATGGACCAGGCAGGGCACACTGATGGGGACCGTCCCGCCACAGTGCAGCCATCAGAAGCCCAATCGCTCACAGGGGCCGTCACTACTGGAGGAGGGCCTCTTAGGGTGAAGTCCTAAACACTTCCAAATAAAGCTTCTGGAAATCTCCAACTTGGGGACCCGATAGGGCTTTGAAAGTGAAGAAATGTCACTTTTGGAACCTCAGTTTGGCCCTGATGTCCCCCTGTGTGTGGTCTCAGTGATGTCCCCCTGTGTGGCCCACTGAAGCAGTGTCCTGAGATAGTTGCATGCTGCAGATGATCGTGCCTTGGTGGAACTGCTCTCATTAGGATGGGACCGGCTGACGTCTCTCCAAGCTTTTGTGACAGTGTTCCACAGGGTGGGGGTGGGAGGACGGGGGTGTCGGGCTGGGCTCAGAGGAACCCAAACCGCCATCTTGATTTCTGCGGCCGGGAGAACGCGCACCTCGCTAATTGCTTGCAGCGGGGGCTTTTAATAAATATTTAATTTACTGTACCTTCATTACGGCCTAATGCCGCTATTAATCTCGACCTGTAATTTCCGCTAGGAGACGGAAAGTCCCTTTTTTTCGAGGAGAAAGCACGCCGGCTCTGAATGCGGAATGAGACAAGAGATTGGAGAGTGCAAGCAGCAACTTCCATCCAGACAACGTCCAGCTCAGCTGTCTAGGCTTAGCGTGAGCTCGGTAATGGTTTTTGCCGACAACCATTTGTCTGTTTGTCTGGACAGTCCCGCGCCCAGGGCAAAGGACAAAGGACCTTCATCCCGTAGTGACAGCCCCTGTGAGCGATTGGGCTTCTGACGGTGGCACTGACGGGGACCGTCCCGCCACATCTGTCTTTCACCCCGAGAGGCCCTCCTGCAGCCAACAAAATGGAGGGACCGCTCAATCAGAAGACAGCGTGCAACTCAGCTTACGTGTGAATTCTACAGGATGCAAATATAGCCAATGGAGAGGCCTCACCCACCCACACTCCTGCCCTCTGTACAGTAGAAATGACCCCCCCCCCCCTCCTTCAGCGAGCTTATCAAAACAGCCCGTCCGAGCGTCGTTTCAGATGTTTTAGCGAAGCGTCTTCTTCGTGGGGATTTGGGACACATTAAGAAGCTGTGAAAATGGCAATGTCCTAAGCTCTATGTGAAAGGGGGATGGCATTACCGGCCAGTGCTAGCAGGGCGGACGCTGTCCCCCCCCACCACAGCGTGGGACCGTGATGCCCATAGCTCACCCGTCCGCTATCAGCGGGACTTATGCGTTCGCAATTCCACGGCTTTTAACTCCTTTTAGAAACGTAGAATCAAACACGTCTTTGCAAAAGAGGGGATTTAGAACGTCACTCGGAGGAATTGAGTTACCATCGTGCCCACAACCCTTGAGTGCCTCTCTATTTCTAATACGAAGAGAATTGACAAATTCTTGCATTTGTATTAATAATTTGTTTATCCTTTCTCTTCTATAAGGACTCCCTGCAGTAATGTAAGGATGAGATGGGAGGCATATATTCACTGTGCAGTATAATAGTATAACAGTATAATAAGCATCTATAATTGTGTTTGTGTGCGTGCGTGTGTGTGCGTGTGTGGCTGTGTGTGTGTGTGTGTGTGTGTGCAAGTGTGTGTGCGTGCCTGTGTGTGTGTGTGTGTGCATGCATGCATGCGTTCGTGTGTGTGTCTGTGTATGCGCGTGTTTGTGTGTCTGTGTGTGTGTGTGTGTGTGTGTATGTGTGTGTGTGTGTGTGTGTGTGTGTGTGTGTGTGTGTTATTCAGAAAGGAGAGGTGGGGTTTAGTATTGTTTAACAGGTACTACAGATGCACAAGCCGTAGCTAAAGAGGCTGCAACACTCATCAATTCCTCGTCAGGGAGGGGGGGAAGAGGGCTAGGTCCAAATAACAAGAAGGTGGTATATTTCTAAGAAATTGGATTTGTGTACTCCCAATTATCTGTCACCGGAGACAAATTGCCTCAATAATATATTCACATTAAGGCGGTGGATCAATTTTTAATCAAGCCGAGAATTATGGAGGAAGTGTGCTAAAATGGCCCTGGAGGAGCGCCCCTTAATTCACCACCAGGAGCTGCCTGCGTTCTCCGCCACCAATCAAATTATCGCCCTCCCACAATGAGCTGTGATCATGCCTGCGGAACACTCTGCTTACGCGCCCTGGCTAATGGGCTGTGTTGTGTGCCACATGCAGGGGCCAAGGGTCAGAGGTCGCCGACCTCATCTAGACATTTACTCCCAGTGATGAGGTGATTAGGTGTTTCGCGGAGTCCGCCGCGGCCTGCTCCGTGCGGACCTCATCGCTGCCGCCGTTACAGTCGGTTATCCAGGGTGTCCCGTTCTCCTTCGTTCTTTTTTTTTTTTTTTTTTACCAGCGAGAAGCAATTTGCAGTGAAAGACTTTCCGGTTTCGCAATAAAGTCGGAGGGAGCTGTCTCGTAAGGGAGGCCCATGGAGTCGAGGGGTCCGCACTAAAACACCAATACATGCATAAAACAAAGGGGCGTTAAGGTAATTGCGACCAACAAAACTTACATTTCCAATAATCTCCTGCACGGCCCACTGCCTCCGACCGTTTAAAATTGCCTTTGTGCCCTCCCAGGAATGTTTTTAATGACGAACACACACTGTTTGTCAAGCCGAGTGTTTACCGAAACGAGCATGTATTATGGAAGAGAGCTGAAGGTTTTGTGCCGACACTTCTCACAATATTGGAAGTTAAATTACTGAATATTCTAACAGACCGTGGTCTTTAAAGCCTTACTGATTACTTATTTAGTGCAGGGGGGAAGCCATTCATCCATCAGCCTGGCAATGATATTAAACAGAGGCCAGGAAAATGAGGCAGATTAGCAATTTCACACTTAAACTGTAAGGTGCATTAAAAGCATTTTACTCATTACATCTCACTGTAATCCCGTTAAACGGAACAAGGAACGGAACTTGTTTTCCAAGAATATCACTCAAAAGAGAAAACGCACTTGTTTTTTTCCAAAATTGTGTTGAACTGTTTTGAAATTCCCATAATAAATAATTATGGTGGTCTCATACAGAGCTTAAATATTTCAGATTTCTGCACTTACTATTATATATTGACTTATTGAAATATCTACCCAGGACAATGAACTTATCTGACATTTTGCATCCACACAGCTAGACATACTGTCTATTGAACTGTGAAGGACACAACAGGGTTACCTTGGTCCAGCTCCCTTAACACAACTCCACAGTGCCTGCGACTCGCCGCTAGAACAATGGTTGCACATCGCAGCGGGCCCGCCTGTTTACTTCATCCTATTAGCGCGTCGTCTGTGCCAACACGTATGACTGAACACAATCAATCATATCCCAATTTCCGCTAAGAGAGCTACAGAGCGCAGGGTAATTGGATCTAGCAGCTTCCTTTATAAAGACGTACAGTAGGAGCATTGATTGGTTCGGTTGTTTAGTTGGAATGAATTGCACGTCCTTTAAGATCGAGCCGAGCATTACAAGGGGCTTAATCTGATAGAGTTATCTGGGGTCAGGGCACTGCGGGGTTCTTCTCCTGACTTCACTTAATGAAGGGCTCACCTATCAGTCCTGAAAACACAAGATCAATAACCCGTCATTCAGAGGGAAGGACATAGCCCCCGCTCCGGGCGAAGTTATATCAGGCCAGTTATATCTATTTACACATAACCTAATTGCAATCTGCAGATATGGCAAGTATTTATTTATATCAAATGTTCTGTTGAAAGAAGAGTATGGGAGAGCGTTCACTCTTGAAGGAAGAATGGAATCTTATCCAAGCAAATTAGATTTTGTTTTTAACGGGAAGAAGAGGAGAAACTGACAGAGAGAGAGCGGTGATGCATCACCACACGAGACGTGCCGCGAGCAGCGGTCTCCCCTGGCTCACGTAAACCCACCCGACCCCTGGCGAGACCACGCCGTTTGTGTTCGCTGTGCGCTGTGCGCTGTGTTGGCTAACGACACAGCTGAACCTGCGATGTGGCGGCTATCGCGGCCAGCCCAGCCTGTGCTCGCTGCAGACGTATTCTGAAACGAGTATCCTGGAAATTGGATCAGTACGTCGTTCATCGACATATTTACAGCTTATTTCACCCGCCGTATCACCAAACATGGGCCAAAATGCAACATTCAGACTTTCAACTGTTTTATGTGCCTGCCAAAGTGTCATAAACAAACAAGATGTTGATGACTTTAACATGGGGCCAGTGATGGCACTGCAAACACAAACTAAACATGGTAATTGTGTGCCGTCTCCACTGCGTCCCTACCACGCGAATGTTGGCTTGTTCCCGTTGTCGCTGTGCGGGAAGCCTAGTCAGAAGACGCTCCTGTCAATGTTGCCTGTGTTTATACTGAGCAGCTTCCAAAAGCAGTTTTGGTTCTGAAACTGGAAGTGGCTTCTTCACAAAGAGAGAGAGAGAGACACACAGAGAGAGAAAGAGAGGTCCCTGAGAGATTGTTCACATATTTTTCCATAACTATACTTTAGGCTTAACCTTCAGAGCAAAGTGTGTGTAATCAACCTCTATATGTTTTAGCATTTGTCCACATTTTTTTCCAATTTGTTTTCTTTTTTTATAATTTTCTGCTTATGCTTTTATTCCCCATTTTTTCTCCCTATTTTTAGTTACCAATTATACCCTCTCTCTTTCGTATCCCCGCCCTCGTATGAGAGGTTGCTGCCGTAGTCCTGAAGCCGGTAGTGTGCGCTGTACCGCCTCCTCCGAGCCGGCACCGCCACGGTCACCGTAACACACAGGACCACTCATATATGCAGCGAGCTCTTATCGGCTTCCTTCCCCCCTCCCTGGGGCGGACAGCCAATTGCTGCCCTCTAGTGGCACTCCCAGCCAGAGCCGAACTGGCGTGACCTAGGTGGAATCGATCCCCGGTCGCAATGGACAGCATCGAACGTTCTTACCGCTACACCACCAGGGAGGCCCCATGTCTTGCACTTTCTGTTTTAAAATGCTTTTGTAACACGTTGCTGTTTATTATCATGCCAGCAAAGCTCATTGAATTGAATTGAATTGAGAGGGAGGGACAGAGGGAGAGAGAGAATGAGAGAGACAGAGGGAGAGGGAAATGGAGAGAGGGAGGGAGAGAATGAGAGAGACAGAGGGAGAGAGAGATGTTTCCCTCGGGCTACACAATTAATTAAAAGTTTCTAAAACTTTTGCTGACACAACTTTTCGTCTTCTCATTTCCACAATGCAGCAGAATACAAAGGTTACGGTGCACATAAGAAATGAAGCATTCTCTCACGGGGTGTGGGTGCACAATTACCCCGGGTACGAGCAGGGCCTCTGGGGCCATGGGATTCCTGCAAGCATCCCTCCGCGTGGCCCACGATGCGTCCAAACACGCTCGTTGCGATACTGCGGCCATATCGCCGACTCGCACTCCCCTTAAATTAAAAATGAGAAAGAGCCTCGTTTCTGAGTGTCTTAAGGATGCAAACCTGTAATCATTGCAACACTGAGTGCTGCTTTTAACTCCCTTTGTTAATACAGCTTTCACGGTAAGAGCAAAAAATAAATACATGGTTTTCACCCACAGAAACTACCTAAGCTTTTTAAACAAGTGTTGAGTCACGCAGAAACGTTGAAGACATTTAAAGATGTCTGGCAGTTTCGTCCTTCTTGTTCAGCAATTGTTATATAATGTTTTCTCAGGCTCATCGTATGATGCAATGTCTTGGAAATTCAGGGGTCTGAAATGGGGTGTGTTTTGGGGTGTGTTCTGCTGTATACAGGCAAGTGAGACCTGTATATAAGAGGCAGTTTATCAGAAGAAAACATCATAGCATAAGAGTTATGATATTTTTCATACAGATGAGAGTTTTTGTATGAGTGGGTGTGTGCGATGACTTGCATATGTATTCGATGTTGTGTGTGTGTGTGTGTGAGTGGGTGTGTGAATGAGAGGCTGTGTGTGGGTGGGTGTGTGTCTAAGAGGCTGTGTATGAGTGTGTGTGTATGAGATTATGTGTGTGAGATGTTTATGAGTGGGTGTGTGTGTATGAGATGATGTGTGTGAGATGTTTATGAGTGGGTGTGTGTGCGTGGGTGTGTGTGAGATGATGTGTATGAGAGTCTGTTTGTGTGTGTGTGTGGGTGTGTGTGTGTGTATGAGCAGTTGTGTATGAGATGTTGTATATGTGTGGGTGTGTGTGTATGAGCAGTTGTGTATTGAGTGTGTGTGTGTGTCTGAGTGTGTGTGTGTGTCTGAGTGGCTGTGTCTGAGTGGGTGTGTGTGTGTCTGTGTATGAGCAGTTGTGTATGTGTGTGTGTGTGTCTGAGTGGCCGTATGTGGTAAACTGAGTCTGCTGCTCCAGACCAATCACCATGAGCTGGCTCTCGCTGTCTGATGTGTTTTTCATGTTAACACTTCCCACCTCTTCATGTACACTTTCCAATGGCAGTCCCGCGAAGCCCATTTAAAATGTTTTCTTGGTATGTCATAGTTTTTATGTCTCAATTAAATTTTCATACTTTTGTATTTTTCCCCCCCTCGCTTTTCGTTTTAACACTTCATGCACCTATTTCTCTCCCCCTTCATCCTCAGCACAGCGGCAAAGCATAAAAGAAGTAAACAGGGCCCAAACTCCGGTACATTTTTTCTCGTCGATGAATCATTTAAAGCGTTTGGAACGGAGGAGAACTGAGGTCAACTGGCCCCTTCGGCTCGACCGGCAGCAGAGAAAAAAATTACGCGAAACCTCAAAGACTGATTTTTTTTTTGGGTGGGGGCAATACTTTTAACATCGAAAACTTTTTGCTTCTAAATCCAGACGCGTTTAGCCCCGTGCGTTTGGAGCATCTGGATTTAGTGCGTTTGTGAGCGGCCCTGATCCGAATGCAAACGGCACTGGGCACTTCCTGGTCTTTTGTGTCATGGAGAGAGCTGGGTCAGAGGGCGTTATGGTGACTTCAAATCAGAACCATCTTGTTTTCAATTCATTGCGTTCCCCATGACATACACATTCTGAAGCAAGGAAAAGGCAACATGTTACGCGCGGTGCCGTAGTGTTGCCAGGAGAAGAGGGTGTACTCTAATGTGGCCATAAATTTCCCTGGCGGTGCGACAAAGAAAATGCACCCCGTATCTTAAAGTACTGTATATTGATTCCTATGTTAATATGAACATCCATGGGGAAGACAACTGCGGTAGCACTTACCAAACTACGTTATTTTCATTTGAGGGCTGTGAGAAATGTTGGCCTACTTAGCAATCATGGTTTTCATAGCTTTCACCAAGGGAAGGCACAGAGTTGGACAGGACTGCGTGTACTCTCGTGATTAATGTGAAGTGATAAATCACATTGTGTTCTGAGTTCCTGCCGTTTTCCTCTTTACACTGCATGCGGAGCCAAGCAGAATTTGGTCTGACACTAATTCACAGTTTCCGGAACTGTACTGAAATGTAAAATGATTGAAGCCGTCACATTTTATTGCCGTCTTAATATTTACAATTCGCAATACGCTGAGTAAATGACACGCAATACATCACCATTATATTGAAAGAAACAGAAATGGGGAGTGACGGGGCACAGATGACTTACACAACAAAATACACCTCACATATACCTTGAAACTAAATGTAATGTAAAAGTGTTTTAAACCAATTTATCACAGATTTTTTTTTCTTTGTTCTTTGCTATGTTACAGTATATTCAAGACAAATTTGCTCTCTGTGGGGGGTCTTCAGGCTGCACTGCCTAGAGCACAGAGTAGTGGCAGGGTCACTGGCACCTGGGTGTTTACGATGTTTACGCACCTGGGTATGTGGGTGCTGTTTGGTGCTGGCGGCAGTTCAGGGGTTCAGGGGTTCAGGGCTAACTGACTTTCAGCCAGTTTCAGGGTGTTTTAAAGGGGGGAATGGGGCAGCAGAGGGCAATAGCTTATGTCTGTGACCGGAAGCTTATGCTTATAGCTTATGTAATCACAGGAAGATTACACAGTCCTGTGGGCAAGGATGACATCACAGGAAGATTACACAGTCCTGTGGGCAAGGATGATATCACAGGAAGATTACACAGTCCTGTGGGCAAGGATGATATCCAGTCCTGTGGGCAAGGATGACATCACAGGAACATTACACAGTCCTGTGGGCAAGGATGACATCATAGGAACATTACTGCTTTCTAAGGTAAACATTGTGGAATGTGTTGAGGTTTGCTGAGAGAACCATAAAAGCCCAGACCTCTCCCCATGGTGAGATCATCGCTCTTGTCTTGTCGTGCTCCTCACACCTTTCTGTCCATGGTGGCGCAACTCCATCCATGGTGACTCAATGTGAATATTTAAACCCCAGGGAAAGTGATTTGTTGGACACACCGAGCATTAACATCTGCTTCGTAAGGGCCAGCAGCATTGCGTACGCATATACTGTCTCAAGCTAAAATCTTTGCAATTTCAATTTCAATTTACCGTACAAGTATGTATTGGCTTTTCCCAGAAAAAAAATCTTTAATTAATTTCAAGAAGCCAGTAGCTGCATGTTAGAGATCGGACCTAGGTGCCCTTTAACATCAGGGCTGTAACACAATTTTAGCTGTTGAGGAACTGATCATGAGGTCATGCCAGGTTGTGGCATTCTGACAGTAGCGACAGATATATGTTACTTCTTTCCCATTGGCTTATACATCCGACAGATGTGTGCCAATCAGGTGAGAGAGCAGCAAGGGCACCAGCAGTGATTTGGCAAAAACACTCCAGGAAAAAATCGGCTCAAATCCAGAGCAAAGGAAACTAACAATACATTTCACAACACCATAGAGGGATTACAGTGAATAATTATAGATGATCACATTTTGGCAGTTGGCTTGATTTATGCTCTCACATAAATCAATTGTGTAGATTAGAGAGCATAATTACCCTTGTGCTTGTCTCAAATGTTTGCTGAGTTGCTCTCATTCTGTTTTCATTTCAAGATCGCTAACTTCCTGTATTTGACTGTACTCCTGTTTTATTCTGTGAATCATTCATTCTAAAAAAGAATTCTGCATTTTCATTCAATAATACATCATCTCTATGACAAGTATTTATACTGCTCTCCGACAGCGGCCTTTTAGAAATTTTGACTAATTGTTTTTCAGGAAAAAAAGGAAAATAAGTACAAGTAATTCTGTATACTACTGTAACGGCAGGGCCCCGGCATGTTTTGGAACGTTTCCGTTATGAATGATCTTTCCCTTATGTTTGAAAACAAACAACGTTTTTTTTTAGAAACCGTGTAAGGGCTGTGACTGACAGCACTGGCGGCCTGACAGGACTCAACGGATCTGGGAAAGCAAAGACAGAGCATCCGGTCCAGGGTCCTCTCGTCAGAAAGCCCTGACCGCGCCCGTTTTCTAGGAAAACCCAGGAACGGAACCCACTGACTGTAACTCTGAAAGGCTTTCTTGAAACAGCGGTCGCACGGCTCCCCATTCAAACCACCGCCTCCCGATCCGGTTGAGTCCGCGCCACATCCGGCCCCATGCCTCCGCCGCGGACGAAGAATCGACCCTCCGCACAATTGATCTCCTACGGATTTGAACGGCGGACAGGAGATGGCGGAGAAAGGGGGTGGGGGAGGGGAAGGGGGAAAGGCGCTTTACATCCGTTTTTGTCTTTGTTTGTGAATCAATGGCTCGGACTCAGGGCTGACTGACCGCTGAAGTCCAGGGAAGGATCCGGCGAGGGAGCCCAGAGCGGCCATGATCTCAGAGACGAGAGGCGGGCCGCAGAGTCTGCCATTGACTGGCACGGCCTGGAGGCTCCGCTATTAGCAGACAAACACTTTTCCCTCGCAGCCAAATAAAGCTATTGCCCGCACACGTCTGCCATGCCAAAGGAACCTGGGCAGGCTGACAGCTTGGAGAAGGCTGCACACATTTCAATAAGCCCTGCAAATACACACTCTATCTCTGTCTCTCAATCTCTAACACACACACACACACACACACACACACGCACACACACACACACACACACACACAGGCAGGCCTGAATTCTTTACCACTTAGGTCTTTAAAATATGCATAATGATTTGGGGGGGGGAGGATCTGGAGATATTTCTGTCAGGCATTTGAATTGAGAATGACCTGCAGGTAAGTGGGTAAGAGATTCCACTTGGTTTAAATATTGATAGGGAGCTCTACCAACTACACATCTGAAAGCATTAGCAAACACATTTGAGGAAGTTTTTATATATATATATATACAGTCTATGTACAGCCTGCTCACGTAGTTCTCTTCATAGCCCTGAGCTCTTGTACTGCACTGTGAAATTTTCCACACTTTGTCATTCTCAACTCTTACCCCATTTGGATAAAGACATTTCCAGAGGAAATAATTTAATTCACCAGGAAAGTCAAAATTGATCTTTGGCACTGGAAAAAACAATGAAGTACTCCCCAGAGAGGTGAATTTATGAACTTTGACTTGACAGAGAGACATAATGAGGCAATAATGCCCCTCCAGGACACATCCCCAAAAATGTATCCAGAGACTATAAAGGATGGAAGCTCCTGAAATCCATTTTAGCCTGGGAACACAGTTGGATAGCATTAAACAAACACCCAACAAACACCCTTTTTCAAAATATCTTATAAAATTTTCCACACTTTGCCCTTTAACCCCCTGCCTCCCATTATTTGACAGAGAGACATAATGAGGCCTTCATGGAAGCCCTGAAACATCCAGAGAACATGTCCATTTATTTTTTTAAACCCAGACAGAGCTGAAAGTAGTCTGGTGAGGCTTTTACGGTTCAGGGAGGTCTCAAATCAGACCAAAGTGAAACCACACAGATTGCAAACAAATAGCTACAGTGGTGCAAAATGGAAGTGCTAATGCTAAAGTGCTAATGCCTGCAGATTGTTGTCCAATATGCTATGCATATGGAAATCATACACAGTTCTAATAGACAATAGAACAGTTTAGGTTCAATATTTGAACATTTGAACTCAAGGGAGTCGCGGTCCAAAACTGTTCTACTCTCAAATATTTTTTCCATATTCCATGAACCGCGAAGAGCCGCTTTTCTCTGAAAAGCATTCAGTTGCTCCTTACAGTTTAAAACTAACATGTAATATCTCATCGGATGTTGAAATTAATAGGGTGTATCATTTGAAAAATAACATAAGGTGAGGAAATGTATCATTGGAAATACAGAGTGCAAACTGAAAAGACTCTTTGGGGAAGATTTATAAACGCTTGGTACGTCCCACCAAAAACTTTCCGTGGGCTATATTTTCTCACGGAACAACCCAAGGTGCTGTTTAATTGACACCTAAATGTATTAGCGCATAAAAAGTCAGCTAGATTTATGACATGTGGCCTCTGCAGTGGGTGGGATATTTTATATTGTTTACTCTAGATCCTTAATTGAGAAATGGCAAAGCCAGCAGAGAGAGGGGCTTTTCAAACGTGATGTATTGTGACAAACTTAAACGCACTCAAAAAGAAACATAAATATTTTGTTTATGCTTGTAATGTTCATTTGTCATGATAGTGCTGACAAAGCCTTCTCACACTCTCGGTCTGCTAAAAGGTTGCTGTGACACGTTAATGTGCCTCATTTTGATATGTGTTGGAAATTGAGAGGGAGAGAGACCGTTGACTTCCCAAATGTGAACCAACAAGGCAGAGAGGACCAGCATGCACTGCGCGGAAAACTGTTTTCAGGTCCCAATCCGTCTCATGTGTCCCTGGTACGTGTTTAGTTAGTTAGTCTACGCGGTTAGTTTGGAATTAATTTAGCCATAACCTTCAAACCAGTTCCACTGGCTCACTCCAGGGGGCGCACTCCAGAGAACGAAGCGCAGAGCGGAGGCCTGATATTACGGAGGAGATCGCAGCCCGGGTCACAGGCAGCAGGGCCTGGGGGCAAGCCCTCCGGCGTCTGACCCAGGTTAAGTTTACACGAGACAAAAGAGAAAAGAAACGCGTCCGTCACACGCGATAAACGCCCGATTGCGAACACTAAACACTCAAACCTTAGGAATTAAGTGCACGTGCCTAAAACGCACCACCCTGCACTGTTCAAGTGATGCCAAAGCAAAAATAATAATAATAATTGTTGTGACTTCTGTCCTTAGATAATAAAACCAGGTACACGCAATCTCTGGGAGCTCAGATCAGCACTTTATTCCTCAGGCTATGCCTGGTACAGACTACTGCCTAGGTTATTGGTTTCCGGTCAAGTGCATTTCAAAATAAAGGTCTTGCTTACAACAGTACTAAACATTACAATAATTTCCAGAGAGGCCGGGGTACCAATACGAGTAATCCGGCACACACCGAGACCCTTAACGTGATAATAACGACCTCGTATAGCGGTGCCGTGGATCGCCGCCGATATTTTATTCATGCGCCGGACTCGAGACGTGCGCACCTTTACCGCTTCCTAGTTTCCCCCCATCCCCTCTGCGCCGCTCTAAAGGGGGGGCGTGTGGGTGTCGAGTGGGTGTTAATCTCGGGTGTTTGCGCACTCCTGGGACCCATTTGTGTCTTCTGTGTTATTCATTTATCAGGCTTAACCACGCAGTGCCTCATTGCAGGGGTACGAGAGACACACCCGTACTCTGCCCCCTGTACACTTTAAACAACGTGGCTCAGCTAATGATAATATTTAATACAGCACCCATTGATCATGCACATTTTGCATAAATATGATTTAACGTAAATATGAATACAATTTCTTCAACTAAGTAGCACATCATTAGATGAAGAGAGTTGACCACATTGCTCAAAGATGATGGTTCTCAAAGATGATTGTATTCAATTTTTTGAAGACCATCATTTTTTTTGTTGCAAGGACCTAATTAAAAACACATTTAAGAGTAGAAACATATCTCAAAATTACATTCTGTTAAATAAGTCTGGGTTGGCATGCCGTATGCATCACAGTTAATAATCAACACAAATAGCACATCTTTAATTTAAGTGATATAAGACAAATGGTATAAGAAGGAAAAAAGCACCTGGGAATATCCCCTATCAGTTCTGCCTGTACTTCCTGCCTGTGATGAAACCATGCTATCTCCACAGGAAATTGCCCTCTCCCTGCAGCTCAGCCCAGCCTGCATGTGCGCCTCATATCCTCCTGGGTCACCAGCCTGGACATCCCCTTAACATGTTTCAAATCCCCCTCTCTACACGGTGAGATGCTTAATTTCTCCACCCTCCCAGTGTCCCAGGCTGCCCTCCATGAGCTGAGCTCTGGCAACCCACAGGACACTTCCTGGCTCACCACCCAGTCACCTACTGCCATCCAGTGGCCAGTTGGGGTAAAACACCCAGGGTCTCCAAAGAGAGGATCCTCTTATTGGACGCAGACCGCCCTTCACCTGTGTGCGGTCACCCTCACTGAGTCCATACTCTTATTCACTTACCGTACCATCTTACAGTCAAATGCACACTTTTCGATGTCTAGGTTTGGTAGAACTCACGTTTACTGGTTAAAAAGTTAACCTGCTTGGCTGCAGCCCAATTTAGTGAATCACGGGCATAGCTGATACATTTGCATGCCTCAAAACCTCACTGCTAACAACGGTTAAATAGTCAGCAGTAGTATTTGGTTCTACATTTGCATTTGTGTGATTGAAATCGATCCGAATGCAATTCGAATGTAGGGGTTTGCAGTGTACTTATGCGTTACAGAATGCATCCTGTGACCCCTGGCCTCTTTCCCCAGCACTACAGCAGCAGGAAGTTCTCTGGGGAGGGGAGGGGAGGGAGATAGAGAGAGTTCAGGGCGCTGGAGCCCTGCATCTCTCCACGGCGTCGGCTCAGGAGGGAAACCCGAAACCTTAAAGACGTGCTCTCTGGCGTTTTCTGCGTCTCCTCCCAGTCTCCACGCGTGGAGGGAGACTCGTCGTTTAAGCCAGGGGTCCCCAACCACCGGGCCGCCGCCCGGTACCGGTCCGTGAGGCATTTGGTACCGGGCCGCACAGAAATAATAAAAACGTTTTAATTTTAATTTTATTTCCATTTTATTGACTATCGCAGTCTGCAGGGTGTTTTATTTTGAAAAATGACCACTTCCGTCTGTGCCTCTTTTCTGCACTTGTCTCAGTTTTTTTTCCATGTATGAAACTGGTCCGTGGTGCAAAAAAGGTTGGGGAAAGTGGTTTAAGCCCCAGTGACACCGCGCAATGCGCGCGGGGGAACGGCTCTTTTTATTATTTCTCCCCAGCCCTCCCTCCACCCATTGGCCAAACAAACTAGGCATTCCGAACAAGACTGTGACCCAAGTCACGTCTCCCACCGACGACAGACCGCATTCCCCGCTAACCACATCCGCAGGTAAAACCTGCCTTTCCAGGAGGACGGAGAGCTCGCGACGACGCAACCTGCGTCACCTCTGTGACTTAATTAAATACCGGCCAAAAGTGTAAATCCAGGAGCTAAGCCGCTGGAACCTCCCTTTGAAAGTCGCTGCATTCCACAAGCGGGGTATTGCCGCTTTAAGTGCGAGGGGGCGTCATACGTCACACTTAAACAGTGTTAAACAGTTTAGAATCCTTCCATTTCTTCCCGGTGAGGTTACATTCTTGATTTTTCTTTGCACGCAACTCTCAAACCAGATATCTCCACTGAAAGATACCTTTTACAGACACTGTAAAAACAGCCCCGTCTCTCAGCGCACGGTTACGTGACATTGATTCCACCTGCCAGCAAGGAACACAATGGCGAGCCTCTCCATTGAATATCACCTGTCCTATTGTAGTGCAGAGGTCAGTGAACCCTGTTAAACTTTCCATTGTGGGTGTTATTTTGATACACGTTAATGCATAGTTTCTTGAATGAAACGTAACCATGTCTGCAACGAGTAAATTCCAAAATAAAGGAGACACTTGAGTAAATGAAGGGTTCTGGCGGCTCTGATATTGTGTGGGGTGCATTTGCCTGGCATGGTTTAGGTCCACTCAACCCCTTAGAGGACAAGGTAAACACCAATAAATACAAAGCCATTCTGAGTGATCACCTTCATCCTGTGGTGAAGTATTTCTATCCTGATGGGAGTGGTCTCTTCCAGGATGACAATGCCCCATCCACAGGGGAGGAGTGGTCACTGAATGGTTTGAGGAGCATGAAAAAGATGCAAACCATATTCCACAGCCGTCTCAGTCACCAGATTTCAACCCAACTGAACACTTATGGGAGATTCTGGAGGGGCGCCTGAGACAATCTCAGCAAAACTATTAATGTATTTTTTTCATACATTTTGGTGATCACTGAACTCCCCCAGCTAATAAGAAAACCAACACTTGCATTTGATCGTGAAACAAAGTTCATGAAAAATCTAAACTGATCGACTCCTGGCCGAAGGGAAGCCTGGCTCGGGTTCGGGACCCAGTCTCTGAAGCGGGCATCACGACTCTCCTCCACTGGACTCTCCCCCGGCAGGCTCACGCACAGCGAGCAAAACGAAGACCTGCCCGGACGCAGGTGCGGCCCACACCTCACCTCCAAACGCGAGAGAGCCACGGCGGTGCTGAGCGCGCGAGGAGACGGTCGTGAGCACGTCACAAACGGGGACAGGTGTGCACGTTTCTGCGTCGCGCGGGAGAGACAACACGGGCCGCTCTCCCGGGCGCTTGTCGGCCCGTTCCGCCGTGTCACACAGATTGCCGGGGGAGAGGGAGGGAGCAGCCAGGCCAGCGGAGGGAAATCTCATTAGTAAGTGCCGCGGCAATAAAGCGGGTGAAGAATAAACCATTGAGACGTGTGAATATAATGCTGAGAGGCTGCCCCCGTAAGAGGGGAATCGGCGTGACCCACAGATTGAGCCGCAGCGAGGAGGGCTCACAGACGGGGCTTTGGAGGGGGGGAAACTAAGCCCTCTGGAGAAAGCAGGCAGCGAAAAAAATAAATAAAAGAAATGGAATTGAAATGCAGTTCTGAGGAGGAAATAGGGAAAAGAAGGGGGTAGTTTAGTGTATAAGAACTAAACGACTGGGATTTATTCAAACATTTTATGGAGAATAATACAAATCTGTGAAGGAACGGGAAGCCCTTTGATGAAAAGCCCATATTCTTATCATCCGAACAGGCTTGGCCAGAGAGCCGCAGCGTGACAGGGCTCAGCGCGGCATCTGAAGGGAAGTCGTGACCGAGGAAACGCAAGGAGGATCCCCTTCCTGAGTGACATTCTCCCAAAGCACTGGCCTTGGATTAGTGAATTCAGACCTGTTCCTAACCCCATCTCCTAACCACTCCCCCAAAAAAACCTTAAAACTGATCCAAGAGCTGTGCTTAGTAAACTATCTTAGTAAGCCCTGAGTGACGGGACTTCTGATATTCGACAGGAAGATGGCGGCCGGCGACCTGGGATTTCGTACGGTTGCCACGGCGATGCAGTTGTACCATGACGTGAGGAGGGACAATCCGGTTAGCTCGCATCACCTGGAGAGACCTCGAGAGCAGCCATGCCATGGTGTGCATTACAGAAGCCAAGCCGCACACAAACTGCCCTGTAAAATATGGCACCTGGGGGGAAGGGGGAGACTTGGTCAGAATCCTCGCTTGTCAGGATTATAGTCATATGGTACTGGAAGTATTATGAGCTGCCCAAATTCTGGGCATGTGCTTTGCTAATAAATGAATGGCCAGCTACTTCTTCTGATGAATCATGATAGTTTATGTGGGCCTCCAATTGGGGGCAGCGATTCAAACCAACTCAGCCACTGCCCTATAACACAATGCTGGCTAAAACCTGCTAGAACCAACCAGAGTGCAGGAATCTGATCTCACAAACTGTAACCACCAGACACCCAAGACAGGAAGAGAGCATGTCTGGGGTCAAGACTACTTAGCCATTGGCAACAAAATATGGATAAAACTACAATCCAGGAGACAAAAAAATAACAAATTGTCAATCTGCTCCAAAAATGGGAGTCTCATCCGATCAATAAAACATTGGATGATCAATGTGGACCTCCCTCCACAACACCCGGGGGCAACTCAAGACTAGCGCCACGTCGTCACCAAAGCCTTCCCACGGAGCACGCCAAGGACTGAAGGCCGATGCTCAAGGACTGCGTGCCTCATTTCGAGAGTGAGGATCTGTGCTACGTTCCTCCCTTTGGAGAAGCCGAGCGAGCCGAACCCCACACGCTGTAGCCGTCTGCTCTCCTCGTCTCCCTCCCTCCCTCCCTCCCTGGGGACAGGCAGGCTTCGCTCTCCGCCAGCGTCAGCCACGCGCCTCGTTTAAATGGAGCACTAATTCAAACAGTTTGTACAATTAAAAAGGCGAGGGCCACGGAGAGTTGGTGTTTTAATTGTGCTGACGCCGGGGAAACAAAGTTTTATGTATTTACTTTGCAGGGTCTTCGGGAGGGGGAAACACAGGATAACGCTTCCTCAATTTGTACCTTGAATTTTAATGAGTTAATCAGTCTTCACTGTGTTGGGGAACGTCTCGTTACCATTTAACAAGGGACCTGCGTGCATAATCTTAGCCTTGCTGCTGTCCTGATTTGCAAACAGGTTTCCCCAGCACGAGCGTATAAATACAAGCCTCCGCTGCAACCATCAGTCAGGAGCGTCGCTACTTGCTGACATGGTTTTCTGCAGTCTGCTGTGATAAATGACTGTAAGGAGATAACAAGTGCTTCTCAAACTCTGTAACCCTGGACCGGTATGCTACATCTGAAACATTGGCCAATTCTGGATGAACCTGCTGGAACATCATGCATTGAGATACTGAGAGAGAGATGGGGATGATAATAATAATAATGTTATTGTTATTATTATTATTAGTAGTAGTAGTATTCATATTTTTATATAGTAGTAGAAGTAGTAGTATAGGTTGTAGTCATTGTCATAGTAGTATTAATAGCATAGCAATTGTAGTAGCAATAGTAGTAGTAGTATTAGTTGTGGTTGTAGTAATAGTTGTAGTGATAGTAGTATTAGTAATAGTAATAGTAGTAGTAGTAGTATTAGTAGTAGTATTAGTAGTAGTAATAGTAGTCATGGTAGTAGTAATAATAGTATTAGTAGTAATAGTAGTCATAGTTGTAGTAATAGTAGTAGTAGTAGTAGTAGTAATAGTAGTCACAGTTGTAGTCATAGTAGTAGTAGTAGTAGTAGTAATAGTAGTCACAGTTGTAGTAGTATTATTGTGATGCATTTTATTTATGAAGCACTGAAGCACAGAAGCGCTAGAGACAGAAACTGAAATGTGCAGGAGAATTAGAAGAGACAGGCTCTGCTGTTTGCCAGTTGGCATGCTGGGAAGGGGGCGTGGCTGGTGGTCCTGGGTGTGAACAGAGATTCACAGGAAGGCAGCAGACCAGGATGGGGCTGGCAAATGCCCTACTTTACATTATGGCAACAGGAGTCCTCTCACATTTAACGATTTCACGTGATTTATTGTGAACTGTCAATACACTGAGAACTCCATTAACTACTCCATATACATTGTATCTTATGTATATATCTGCATATACAAATTGCTTTTAATTTGTACATTTTTCATCACAAAAGCAGGCCAATTGTATTTCTTTAATCGGAGCCAGAAATCATTATTTAATAGGTTGGTTCTCGCCTTGAGGATAGTTTACCTCATTTCAAATTTCATTTTCATTTCATGTCACATATAATACTTTAGCCACAACAAAGAAAATGCACAGACCCCGAAGAATGATGCCCCCCCAGAGAATGGATTCAGAACATTTATTGGTGGCTGCAGTTAACATTAAACTAAATCCAGACTCCAAACCATCGGTTATGTCTTAAATATTATGATTGTGGCTTCATAAATATAGAGAAAACAACATATTTGTGTCGCCATTACACAGACTCGTTCTTCAATTCAAAAGACACCTCCATTCACTTAAATGATAAAAATAGTTATATCCCAATGACATCATCACTTCAAATAGTCTTCTGCAGATAAAGAGGAAAGATTCGGTTTTGACACGTGAAATACAGCTCACACCAAATACTCTGAGAGCAAGACAGAGAATATGCCAGATCCACATTGTTTTGGGTGTCGTTCCCCTGTAAGGAGGTGGGACTCGTAAATTGCCATTTGATGATTACGAGCCTCTCAAATGTGCAGCAGCGTGACGCTGCCAGCGAGCCAGCAGGTTGAGAAAAGCACAGCGGGATGTTCACCTGTGCTACGACAGTTGGAGCCGGTTAAGGCGTGAAGGGATCAGCGGCTAGAATGTCAGAACTGGGCAGTGAACTGCTCCCCTGGGGCCCGATTCAGGGGCCTCCCGTCTGAAACGGTGGCCCCTCTGAACGGTAACGACCTCGAGCGAAAAGACCCCCCAATCCAGCGGCACAAACACACACCCACACTTCCTCACAGGACCGCTGCTTCACTGAGACAAACCCGTTTTGTTAAAAGACTTCTCTTCTTGTTCCCCCTCCCCTCCCCAAAGTGGAGTAGCCAAAGACCAGGGCCCGTATGTACAAAGATTCTAAGAGTAGGAGTGCCGATCTAGGATCAGATTACCCCTGTCCATATCCTAACCATATCCGTTATGAGCTGAAAGGATAAACTGATCCTAGATCAGCACTCCTACTCTTATAATCTTTGTACACACGGCTCCAGATCACAGCCTCTTTTCAATAATGCAGTCCGCATCGATGTTTAGGTTGTCAGACCCCGGCACAGACAGCCCATCTCCTGCTCTGAGCGTCTTAATTACGTTTCCTGGTACTCTCTCCACACGTCCGATATTTATTGCAGAAGGCTGACGGAGGAATATCGAAACGCAACCAAGGTCGTTTCGCAGTAGTCCGTCGGGAGCGGTCAATTACCGCGGATTGATAAAGGGCGAGAATCTACACCGGCGACTGTTAATATCTCAAACATCTCCCCGTTCTTGCCAGCCTTCAAAGCTGGCAGGACTTCAAGATTTTTTTTCAAGATTCTTCATCTTTTCAAGATTGTGATCGGGGCTGGGAGATGAAAGCCTGGCTGGACTGAGACTTTTCACTAGAATTCTAATTCTATTGACATTTTAAGTAACAGCAGTACTACACAAGAACAGGAGGAAATCATTTTTTTAAATCTGAAATCTACTACCTTTGTTACCTGTACATTTTATTTTTCCATGTATTTTTAAAATGGAAAAGCGTATTGTAAGAAAGGGATAATGAACTGCAGTTGGTTGTTGAAAACAGCAGCATGACAGGGTGATGTGACTCAAACATGAAGCCCGCTTACATCATGGCTACTTGCCAAAGGAATTCATACACAACCCTCCAATTAATAAACATAATCGGCTAATTATGTTAGAAATACATTTATTCACAATATTAAACAAACATTTCATGAGGTACGCTTGCTGTGGAAAAAATAGCGATATCAAGGTTTTGCCGATTGCGAATCAGACTACTTCTATTGAATGAAGTGTATTTTCATTGTTGGGAGCCTGATGTTCAGTGGTGGACATCTTGATATTTTTACATGTGGAAAATGTTCCATCCTGAGACAAAAAAGAATGGAATCCACCCTGACACCCTCTTGACCAATCAGAATCGAGTATCAAACCAAGCCATGGTATAAATAGAGTTATTAATTGTGCAGTGTGCAGTTATGGAGCTGACTGCAACAGAAGCGATGGTGCTGATGGTGAGACAGGACTGAGCGGATCCTGCCAGCGTCTCTCTGAAGTGTGTCCAGGGATCAGTCGAGTAGAACTAAGTTCTGCTTTCACGCTGCATACAAATCAGACCTGTTGGTATTTGTGGCGCATAGCCACGTAGCAGCTGGAACGTTTTGAAATGAAGTGTCGGAAGCCATTTCCATTCACGAGTATGAGCGGGCAGCATGATCTGTGTCGAAGGAAGTGCGCTCAGTAGAGAAGATGTGCCCACGTGTTTCTGAATGACCTTCTCACACCTCTCCCTGTACCTGACAGACTGGAGTGAAGGTCATCCCATGTCCGCACATCTTTGATTGGATGGAGAGGCACAAGGTAGAGTGGGTGGAGTGAGATATTTGCATTAAAGTTATACATTAAAGGATCTCGATGGGCTTTCTCCGATCCCTTTTGTTTCAGTCAAGACACAGAGCTTGTTTGTAGAGCTATTGATGAGGTCATTGATAACAGACCTAGAAGCGCAACCAGAAGGGTGTGGGTTCGGATCCTATGTTGCAGGGACTGCTCTTCACATCTGAATTTTATCACTGCACATCCATATCTACAGTTTGTTGTTATATTTGAATATAAGCCATTTAAGTTGAACTGGATAACCACAAAAGCAAAACAATATGAGATTCCATATTGAAATTTTAGGGTAGATTGATTTGATTTTCACTCACAAGGCCATGTTTGTGTGTTTAATTTGAGAACCTCTGGACTTCTGAACTCAGGATTGACACCTCATTACATCATGAATAAATTAATGTACATAGGCTACAAATAAATAAAAAATATATGTTTTATCCTGCATACATTCATTGCAGTTTATCAAAAATGTATCACAGTATTTGTCGCAGTGAAAGCGAAATGTGTGTTTCATTGGTTGTTTTGTGTATAACCTCACACTGGAGCAAACCAGTACCTTCCCCCCCCACCCCATACGCCTGATCTCTCTCATTCACGTTGAGCTCCGGCACCTTGTGATTTACAAATTCATCACTCTGTGTCTTGCTCCAGGTTTCAGCGGTCGTAGTGCTTTCATCCCTGGGATTTGAGCCCACGATCCCCTGGTTGCAACTTCACGAAAACCAGCAAGCTGTTCTCTCCTCAGCATCAACAATGCGGCTCCCATCAGATCCCCACTCGCTGGTGATCACCAGATATTCTTGGTTTCATTCCATTGAGAGAGACAGCGAGTTCCCCCCTAGAGGGAAGGAGAAAGCCTGGAAGCCTTGGATGGCCGTGGGTTAAGGACCTTTGGCAGCAACCCCCTGGAGACCCCATTACCAACTATGACAAGAGCTGTCTAAAATTCTGCCTGTTCCCAGAGATGAAGGACTGCTGTTTGCACGCCAGGGTTCTTTTCCCTGCCCTTCCCTCTTTCACCTCCATAGTATACCAGCACCCTGAAATGGACGTCCATCTGCTGGCCTATAGGGTGACCTTGAATGAAAAGCCCATTGCTGTGCCGTATCCAGTGTATTTTTTATACATCTGGGCTTATTAAAGCTTTGAAATGTAAAGCTAATAACAGACAAAACATTTCCACAAGTTTGTATCTTCAGTGCACTCATTAACACAAACACAAAGACCTGTGTCTGCACATGCTGTGACGTGGCCTCACCTTGTGGTTCGGCTGCGATGCAAAGACCGAACCTTTTTCCAGTTATCTAGTGACTATCTTTTCCTATGAATCGACTCAAATCAGGAAACTGAATTGAGTTGATAAGTTGACCAAAAAAATAACGACAATGTCTATCCGCGCAGGGTAGAACATGTTAAAAATGTGTGTTCTGTCCGCTTCGAGTGTGCCCTCTGATTTAATGGGGGTGGAGCTGGGAGGGGAGAGTGTGGGAGGGGGGGCGGGGAGGGGAGGGGAGGGGGGGTGATGTGAAGGTTACTCTGAAGGTAAAAGGGGAGTCAGACAGTCTGTGGTCTGAGTCACCGCGCAGATTAAAGTGCTCCTCCATAAATCACGGCGGCAGGACAGGGGGTCTCGGCGGAAAGCTGGAGTCGCCCGTCCTGCAGGGGAGCCCACAGACTAAACAAAGCTCACCCCCCCACTGCCCTCCCACTGACCTGGGGGCCGGTCCCACCGGAGCGTGCCCAGGGTCAAGAACGTCCACACACACACACACACACACACACAGCCCCGCCAGACTTTCCCAGCCGGGGTAATGGCCCTCAGAGCCCGTCCTGTCGCCAGGGCCCGGCCCGAACTCCACCTTTTGTGTATGGGAGCCATTTCCTCCACAGTTCTGAGAAACAGGGCCACCCTCCTTTCATGTGTGCAGGAGTTGAACCCGAACCGTCACCTCCTTCAGCCCGGGAATAAAGAGCAGGCTGACTTGCAATTATGACACATTCAGGAGTGTGGTCTAAGCTGTGCCATACCCCATTATTGGCCCACTGTCCTGGTGTGTGACTCAGCCATCGTGAGTAACGCTGGCAGGAGCCCACACTGGTCCAGAGTCACTAGCACACACTGTGAGGGCCCAGGGGCTGCCATTCACATCCCCTCTGCCTTGTGACTCCGCTGTAGTCCCTGTACTCTCAGGACACTGCTGACCTTACTATGAATCATGCAGGCAGGCCAATCCTCTCTGGTCCTTCATGGGAATACATTTACACACTGAGCACACACAAACACAAACACACACACGTGCGCATGCACATACACACACACACAAACAAACAAGCACGGGCAGGCACACACACACGCACAATACACACAAACAAGCACACACGGCACGCGCACACACACATACACAAACAAGCACACACACACACATTCACGCACACACACGCATTCGCATACACGCACACACACAAACATACACACACACACGCATTCACATATTCACACACACACACACACGCATTCACACATTCACACACACACACAGACACAAACACACATTCTGAATGAGGATTTTATTGAGCACAAGCACAATTCATGTTAAATATTTTGGGTCCATCCAGCTAACGGTAAAGAATGCGAGTTGTCTTTATGTAATGTCAGATGTTAGTTCAGAAATCACAGGAAAAGCAAGGTGCCACTTACTGAACCGTAGATATATTCTATATAAAATATTCCTTGCTACCTTGTTTAAGGTTTTCATTTATTTTGTGCTACTTTTTGAGAATCTCCAAACAAGACCGGTTTTAATCGTATGTCCTCAGATACTGGTTCAGGAAGCACAGAAGACACCATGAAGATGGCGGTTACCGGCTTAGATCCCCAGCGTCGAGCATCAAAGCGCCGACCCCGCGACCCTGACAAAAGGGAACGCGTTCTCGAGATGGCTCCGAGTCGGCGCGCCGAAGGGCCCGCATCGATGTTCGGATTAAAGCACGGCCGCGTGATCAAGTGCTCCAACGGCAGATTAAAGAGCGCCGTGGGCTCCCTTTAATCCTGGACACCTCCTCCTGAACAGGATCGCGGGACGCCAGGCGACCTTCGCCGCCCCGCTCGGGGCTCGACTCACTCGTGCGCGACCGTCCGCCGTCGCTGGGCGATGGCCTGCTCTGTCCCAGATTTGATCGGCTCACTTCACCTGATGGAGGTCAACTCCGCTCCACCTGATGAAGGTCAACTCCGCTTCACCCGATGAAGGTCAACTCCGCTTCACCTGACGGAGGTCAACTCCGCTTCACCCGGTGAAGGTCAACTCCGCAGCCCTCGCCTCTAAACTGCTCCGACGCGGGGCTCCTCCTCGCGGTCCCGGGGCCGATTAAAGTCCGCCGTGGAATGTTTAACGCGGCTAGCGTGCGTAGCCACAGCCCAGCGACGCTCATATGACCCTTTTTATGCTCTTGAAAATGTCAGCGCACTCTCCTGGTCTTGACTTTTGATATGTTTTTAATCAACTATCCCCCTCTTCTGGGCCCCGGCGCCATTTCACGGATCATGACACTTCCAGTCTCTCCCCTTGGCTACCTTCTCCTAGTGTCAGTGGCATCTATTAATGAGATCATTGCTCTAACACATCATTTGAGGTGGACTCACTATATCCACATTCACGCTGTTCTATATTTGGTCAGTGATAACTGAAGACAAAAGCATTTGTCCATTGACACCCATCTCCCCCACAAACCACACCACGAAACCAGCTGGGTCCCTCATATGGTTCCCCTCTCCACAGTAGACACTTCGCACTTCACAAGCGTCACGGTCGGTCTTTTGCCACGTCGTTTTTAAATGTGACTGAAAACAAGATCTCACCCTTTGGATTTTGTTAAATCTGACAAAAATTTCACAGCCTTATTTCTTCAAGCAGATGTTGAAGAGAAGCAGCGAAACAAGGCCAGGGCTGGCAGTTACCTGTACATGAGTCAATAAATAAACTGAAGTAAGTCCTCAAATTAAATATAATCAATACATGAGACGGGTACGAGCAGTGGGCTACAGCCCATCATTGCTGGTGAGATATCTGTGATCATAGCACTGATCTGTAATGGATGTGCATGTCAAAACACACTGAAAACAGGCTGCTGCACACTCAGCTCCAGAAATGATTTTGCTTATTAAAGAAAAATGTTTTGTTGAATTGTGATGCTTTATATACATACATACATACTCATATGTATATTAATGAATTACTTTCAATTGCTGCCATGGATAAGCGCACTATTATTTACATTCTTTGTTTGAATGTGTCTACCAGCTTCATAATAATTTACTATGATGATGATGATGATGATGATGATGATGATGTCACAAAGTTCCCCAGCTCAGCGGAAAACCCTTAACGGTCCATCAGAGCGGACGGTTTGATCTTTGGGACGATCCTAAAATTCTGGGACAAATCATTTTTGGAATGTTTCCATGAGTCAGTGTTGGGTGTGTGGTGGGAGTGAACGCCAGGTTTAAGTTTCACGCCGTCTTCCATCTTCAGACTCAGTGAGCCGCTCCGTTTATTGAGCGAATAAAATGCTTCAATGAAACCCAGCTGCAAACTGCCCCTCGCCGCCAGATATCTTCCAGAAAGTTCCCAATGCCTCTTGTAGCACGAAAATCAATCTGTGATTGTTTTCCTCATACAAGGCGATATTTCCACCCCGTGCTCGACAGAGACACAAAAGAGGCGAGATAATTAATTGCACCTCCAGAGTCTCCATTGAGCTGCGCCTTGTGGAATTGATTATGGTTCAGCGTCACGCAAGACCTATTGTCTCGCAGAGGGCCAGTTCCTCGCGTCTCAGAGCAGACCGTCTCTTCCGGTAATTCTGTAGTGACCTGTGTACTTCACAGCAGAGGTCTCAAACTCAGTACCATGGAGGGGTCTCTGTCTATGCAGGTTTCAATTCCATCCATTTACTGCTGCCCTAATTGTCATATGCATGTACCTCTGTGCATTTTTTATATATGCCAATTAGCAGACACTTTTTATCCGAAGCGACTTAGAGAAGTGAATGCATACATTTTTCAGTATGTGTGGTCCCAGTGGGGAATTGAACCCATAACCTAAGCAATGTCAACGACATGCTGCACCTACTAAGCCACACAAAACCAAAAAAAAATTAAAAAGTTAAAGCACAAAATATAGGCAACAACTGTTATATAGATAACAAAAATAACTCATTTCACTTTATATGCATTATGTGGAAGGTATCAGGATGATTTAGCAAATAATGGAGCTAATGATGTAATCGAGAGCGGAGGAGGCTGGACTGGAAAGCAGCACACACACGGCCCTCTGTGGCACTGCGTCTGAGACCACTGCTTCACAGGGACCTAAAGCATCAGAGTGCAGAGGAGTGTCTTTAACACAGAGGAAGAGAATAACCTGTCCCCTCTCCACCTCCTCCTCCCCCGTGTGGATGACTATTGATCCCGGCTCAAGAGGCCCAGAGGGCTCCTCTGATGCTGATGGGTCCGCCCGTTCTCCACTTACAGTCCAGGGTCAGTCACCTCATGTCTTACATCACTGCTCTGAGGATACAGCAGGCTGAGAGACAGCCATTGGACAGGGCTTCAAAGACAAAGGCAGCTGCAACCATTTTCTACCCGGAGACGTGTGGTGACGATTGCGCAATAATATTATCTAGTATTATTATCTCATATAATATTCATGTAAACCAACAGGTAACTGCCAAATTAAAAGGGGGAGGCTCAAATGGCCCTGGCCCAATGGCCCAAGAGAGGAGAGTCCCAGCTGGGGTGGGATTGGGGGGGGACTGTCTGCTGGTATTAACCGTGGCCCCCAGATGGACACTCGTGGTACTGCATCCATGGTACTGGTAAAGGATCCCTCATTTACTCAAGTGCACAGGCTTTGGGAGGTGTAACGGTAAAAGCATTTGCCCCGGAATGCAGGTTGCCCACTGTGGTCGGGGATTGATACCCAGGTGTGCCAGCCCGGCTCTGGCTGGGAGCCCCATTCATGGCAGCGATTGGCTGTCCGCCACAGGGGGAGGAGGGATGGAGAGCTGGCATGAGCTCGCCAAGAAGCATGGAGGGCATCCCTGTAAGATGGGTGGGCTATTTCCGTCTCGGAGGAGACGAATCATTGCGGGGCATCAATCGGCCTTGGGGCATTGACTTGTCCTATTGAGACGGGCAGTGGGCAAGTGGGGGAGGGTGAATTAAATAAATAGAGGGTATAATTGGCCACCAAACTGGGAGAAAAACTGAAATCTGAAATAAATATTGTAAAGTTACCTGTATATATAACATAATATTTAAATATTCAGAGAGAACCTATGTTTACTGCCTGCACTGTTCGTCTGGTAGCTTTGACTCAAATGACTCAAAAGCAAAGGTTGAGCATAGCGTACCGTGCAAGCTACGGGGGATTTTATTTTTGTTATAAAAATCTGAACATAAAATGCAATTTTGTGGCAAAAACTTTTCCATGTAACTTTCACATTTCATGCAAGAGCTTCCATATCTTTCTCAGAGTGTGGTGCCCAGAGCCGAACACAACGCTGTAAATGTCGTCTGACAAAGGCATTGTAAAACATCAATATAACCTCCTTTGATTTACACTCAACAGCTTTTAGCGATATATCCCACAATCCTATCTGCCTTTTTTTTTACACTTTGAATTGTGCGTGGTGAGTACAAATAACACATTCCATGGGGTTCATTTCAAAATACTTTCTGACATCGTTAATTTCCCAGACATTAATTTCAGTTGAATTCAGATTAGCTGCGCACGGTAGATGATAATTGCAAGGTAATTGCAAGGTTAAGGCACGAAATCAAAGTGCAAAACCATCCCGGCTCCCATAATGCTTTACTGCTGTTTGCATCCAAACAGCCCATCCATCAACATCGCTGTCTCCCCACCTCCACCGGACGTTTGGGGGGGCGAGACGCGCTTTGAAGTGAATGGCGGAAAAACCACCAACAAAGCCTCTGCAAACGTTAGGTGGACGGCAGCAATCGTTTCTGGCCTCTGGCCTCCTCCCACCCCCGTTTTCGACATCGCCTGTCCGAGCCCCTCTCCGGCCACCCGCCGCCCCACCGCCGTGTCTGGAAGGCCCCGGCGCTGCCCCCTGTCACTCCTGCGGTCGCCGAAGGTAGCTTCTGGAGGCAGGGGCCAGGATCCGGCCTAATTACTCTGTAAACAGGCCCCCATGATTTGTTGATGCTGCTTGTCAAATGAACTTTGTCCCCGTTAACAGGGCCACACGGAGGGGCCAGCCCCCGAGACTGATTGTGCCTCCGATAGCCCCCCCACCCCTGCCCGCCCGCCCGGCCGCCCGGCTGCCCCGGATTTTCAAAAACGTTTTTTAAAACATAATACCGTTCATGTTCCGTGTGTTTCCGTGAACTCGCCACCGGGCCACACATGTGCATTTTATTTCATTTCTGGTGAGCAGTGTCCAAGACAATAAAAACCTCTTCCTTGGGGGGAACAAAATGTTTCTGGCAGCAGTTTGCCCCCCTCCCTCCTCCCCCTTCACACAACAGAGGTAATGATGACAAAAACATAACAAAAATAATTCAAAGTGAATATTGTTTTTTGTTGTCGGAGGAAAGCTGCCAGTGTAGAGATCAAAGTCAGAACTAACTTTTTCTTAATTTGGACTTTTTGAAAAGAGGAGAAAGGAGACATCAGAAAGGGGAGGGCACATACTTCCGTTTTCATGGAACAAAATCAGCCAATCGGAACAAAGCCCAGAAACGACAGCCCTTGTGTGCAGTCAAGGCTGCCTGTGCTCTCATTGGCTGTTATTAATTAACTGTAGTAAAATTGTGAATGTCTGAAAACAGCATTGATGCCTGATCTGCGATGAGATAAAGGTGATATAAATGGCGAGATAAAAGCAATTTGAAAAATCATTTGGCAGCGCCACGTATCATCTCCCTTCGCTGCGTCCGTCCCTTCCCAAAGCCACACAGGCGCCTCGAAGGACAGGGCGAAACAAAGGAGATGAATATTATCATTTTCTCTCATGCATTTCATCTTTGAAACATCCTGTGCGTAGGCATGAGTCATGTCTTCTAGGTCAAGCTTGAACACGGGGCAGAGCTCAAAATGCCATGCAGAATAGCACTGTGAGCCAGTATATAATATAATAATATATGTCATTTAGCAGATGCTTTTATCCAAAGCGACTCACAGTAGTGAATGCATGCATTTTTCAGTATATGTGATCCCAATGGGAATCGAACCCACAACCTAAGTGTTGTCAACGCCATGCTCTACCTACTGAGCCACATAGAACCACGCTAACAGAGGAGGCACTGAAATACGGAACGTGACGCTGTAGCACTGGGGCTAGTGGGACCGTGTGATGGAGCGACGCTCAGTGAGTGGGATATCTGAGTGATGGAAATTTACAAGGACATTGTGTCCCCTGAGTGGCGCAACCGGTAAAGGCACTTGTTTTAAGTTCCGTGTTGCCCACTGCAGCCTGGGTTCCAGCCCAGCTCTGGCCAGGAGTGACGTTTGAGGTGATTGGCTGTCCGTTTTCAGGAGAGTTTGCTGTGAGCTGCGAACTGAGTTACGGTCGACGGCTTGTCGCGTTCCATCTCGGAGGAGGCGGTTCAGTTCGTCTTTGACACTGTCGATCCCAGATTTGCTGAAACAAACTCACAGTACAAGCGAGGGGGTAGTTCAACTAGAAGAGGGTACAACTGGGCACCAAATTGAGAGAAAATGTGAAAAATAATTGCAGGGCCACATTGTAGTGCCTCTCACATTAGTCTTTACCCAAAACATTCTCTCTAGAGCACCTGGAAAGGGAAGTTGCAGTTTATGAGATAGGCTTTCTGCTATCTGATTTGTTCTAGCAAGTTTTAGCTAGTGCAGTGTTATTGTTCACTGAGCCCAGAACTTCCATTTTATATATTGTAAATGTATTGGCCATTGTGGTGCAAACAATTTAGAATACCCAGAATCCCCACCACGGTATATTTTATTAATTTTCAGGTTGTTTGATGGCACTCAATGTATTTGTATTTGGTTTCAGCATCTTTGTCATGGTCACTTTAGGCCCTCATACTGTTAAAGACATATTCTTAACAAAAAATAAGAAAAAAATAAGAAACATTTTTTTTTTTATTCGGCGGTTCTGAATATGAGAGCGGCGCTCTGGATAGGCTGCCGGCTTACACTGTTTACAGTTTCACAAATCAACTTGACAAGCTGGAACTTGCCTTAACCGGTCCGGCCACGGAGGCTCGAGAGAAAACGCATTAATAAACGAAACACAAAGCCCTAGGAAAACAAACAGCAGTTACCATGGAGTGACTCTGAATAAACTTCCAGGCCTCACACCCCGAGCAAAGCAGGTCCCGGGCCCAAGGCCCCTCCGCCCGCTGCCACGTTTTATCAATTGCGCTCGGGCGACGGCGAAGAAGAGAGGGGCGTGCCTGAAACAAGTACAGAACAAGAGAGCGGGACGGGCGACTGTGCCTTGCCCAGAGGTATCGTTTATTTACTCAACGCAAAGGACGTGCGGGAGTTTCATCATCGCCGGTCCTGGCAAATGCTCTGCGAGCCGCGGCCTTGCAGTCCCGACGTTTAATTTGTCACCTCCCGCCGCTCCCGCCGCGGGGTTCTGTTGTTCAAGCGCCATTCTGGATCCTTGGCTCTTTGACACGGGAGAATTACCTTGGCTTTTCTTCAAAAACATAACTGTTGAAAGCTATGCAGAGTTAGCCGAGTTTTGTCCCTTAACCTGAAGAATTTCAAGCCGTTCTTCGCCGTGTTTGCTTTCCGTAGTTTTGAATTATGAACAGATTGTTTTAATAGATGGAGTGACTTACTGCATCAAGACAAGAAATTCACTCATGTGCAATCAATGGAATGTCAGCAATGTTCATATCTGTTCACACTTCTTGTTGTGACACATTGTGTGTGTGTGTCAACCCCGTCGTTTCTCCTTGTCACAAGGGAAAGCAACGCTCATTGTATTTTAAGACATCAGCACAGATGTTTTATATGCTGATGTTTTATATGATTCAACTTTTTTTTTTTTTCACATTTTCACATTTTCACATTTTTGACCCGTCCCTGATTGGCAGCTTGCACTCTTTTAGGACCAGCCAAATTCGCCAGCCTCAACTCGATATGTTTAACAGTGAAAGTTGCATCTCTGCCATGGTTTATGCTTGTTCTGACCTACAGGCTAATTATGAGTCATTGCAAAGGGGCTTGGTTGAAAACAGAACATCGATAGCTAGCGTAGCAACACGGAAAACATCAGAACTCCTCCTGTCACTAAGTGAAGCCTCCTAGTTAATGAGGACAAAGGACGGAAGGCACACCGGATCTCAATATCTGGTCGACAGATAGAATGTCTGTGCTGCTGGTGAACACCAGGCTGCAGGCAGATGGATTCACCATTCTCTGGTTGGCTGGAGGGTTGAAATGTCAAAGCTTGTTTTGGAAGAGCTGTTAAAGACGGGACTCAACCCAATACACCCGTGGGAACGTTGTGTTTCCTTCTGATAGAGTCGTTACACATGAAGAATTGGGGGGGGGTAGGGGGGGGGGGGTCTAGTGCAGGTCGCAGGATTTAAAACATAAAACCCATGAACAGCAAAGCTCTGCCATTTTACTAGCGGGTGTTACTCGTCTAACGGAAAAAAAAACTCAGAAACTCTGTTTTGGAGACTGAAGGAGCGCAGCATTGACCTCTCTCCAGTGTGAGAACTACAGTGTGGGAGGGAGGGAGGGAGGGAGGGATGGAGGGATAGAAAGAGGGAGGGAGGGAGGGGGGGGCAGAGGGGGCAGCCCCCGTCTGTCCTGCGGGGTCAGTCGAGAAGCACACTGCCAATCAGGGCAGCCAGAGGAGCCAAGGCTCCAGGAACAGCCAGGCGTCCCTGGGGGGGCGTTAGCTGTCAGAGCGCTCCGGGGGCCCTGGAGGGTCCCTGGGGAACTCCCACATGGCAGGGGAGGGGGGTTCCCAAAGCAAACACAGCGACCGGTCAAGGCTGACCTGCAGGCAGCTATTAGGGGACTGTGCCACAGTAAACAGAGACTAGAGTCAAACAGAACAGGGCTATCCTTCGCACAAAAAACTAAAACAAATACGGGTCAGAAAGAGGCTAGCAACCGCTAGACAGCGGAGCTCGATGTGCAAGGCCCACATTTCTGTGAGAATGCATTTCATATGTTGATTGGGACAATTTTTTTATTGTGTATTTTTTTTTTTTTTTCATTTAAATGTTCGTGAAACGCTCCCAGTAAGGCTATGCTTCTAAATGTTCCTACATGCACCAGTGCTGCAGTGAAATCACATTGAGATTGTATAGCCAGGCCATATTTAAAGTCTTCAAATGTACACTCAAATTACTGTAACGCCAGGTTTGTATTCTCTGTGCTTTGTGTGTTTGCATTTTTTGCGTGCATTGCGCAAACGCTCTGACGTCTCTTTCTCGGTCATCCGGGCCGATCCACGCCACCTCGGTGTCGAACCCGACTCTTGCGCAAGAGGCCTGGGCGATGCCTCCGAAGATCATCTCTTCAATAAAGGCTCGGGGTGGGTAAAGGGCGACTACACCCCGTGTGTTTTTCTGCACGGCAGAAAGGGAGGGGTCAGGAGTCTACTGTGTCCTTTTGTGTTATAATTACAGCGTGGGACGA